>VCCN01001036.1:2555712-2574306 GCA_006491835.1 Architeuthis dux | reverse complement strand
GTGTGTGTGTGTGTGTGTGTGTGTGTGTTGGAGCTTTCTTGTTCATATCTTTGCCACAGGCATGATATTAAATGACTCAAATAATCAGTTGTCAGATGTGAAACTATAGCCTTAGCTCCAGCTATTCACATCTTACCTATTGATAATCATGCCCCAGTAACATTTAAAACATAATCAGCCAATTCAGCAATCTGAAATTGAAAACTCTAGATGGTCAAAAAACTTGTAAAACAATCAGTTAAACACATTCCCAATGGAAATTAATAGAGATGGAATTCGAAGCATGAAACTAAGCTTGTTTAGTAAATGAGCTGGAGTCATGTTACATAAGTTAGAATCCTGTGGTCAGAACATCCGGATATTTTTTTTTGTCAATTGCAAATGGCTGATTTTGACCTTTTCTTTCACTGGATTTAATTTTGGAAATGTTTACCATTTTTAACAAGACTTTGTTAGTGCTGACCATACATTTTTCATGCTTAAAACAGCATCCCCTGATCACCATGGCCCAGTGGTAGAGTGCTCGCCTCCGATTTGGTAGGTTGTAGGTTCAATCCACCGCCGAGTCTTACCAAAGACTTTAAAAATGGTACTCAATGCCTCTCCGCTAAGCACTCAGCACAAGGACTAGGATTGAGGAACTTCTCCCACGAGGCTAAGGGGTTACGCCAAATCACGTTGAATACACAGGTTCTCGTAAAATCACAAAAGTTAAGTAACGTTGAGCCTGGCCAGTACCTAGATGGGTGACCATTGGGATATACCATGTGCTGTAAGCAGAACGAAGCTTTGACATGCCTTGAAAGTAGGTCTTACTAATGTGTACCTAACCACACGACACTCTCAATGAGGGTATAAGTGGAGATTGGTGGTACATACATACAAAATGTCATTCTTTGACAAAGTCACAAAATGTTTTATGTTATTTCTTGATTCTCTTTTCTGTTATTCTGGTGGTGGATGGCCCAAAACACGCTCAGCTCAATTGGGAAATTGGAATTAGGTTTCTATTCGGAATTAACAGTTAAACGGCTAGGGAAAACTCTGGCTAACACCCTGTATAGACACAACTCAAACTTGATAATCCACCGCTAGAATAACAGAAAAGAGAATCAAGAATATATTTTAATTGAATTCAAATTTCAGTCTATGAACTTTGAATTCAATTAGAATATACTTTTTTTTAAAGAAAAATATACTACTCTTCCCCCACCCCCATAGGAAGAATAGTATATTCTTTTTTAAGAAGAGATAGATAAGACCTAAACGCGATTCCTCTTTTCCTTTTAAATATCCGAGCCAAACTTTGACAAACGGCAGAAGACTGATTTATCTAAACACGCACTTGTCACAATATAAGAACAAGGGGGAAAAAGGGTCTGAAAAAAGCAACCAAATGTAAATTTCTATTGAATTTAAAATCTTTATTTGTTTTTACTAATTAATAACAGGTTGAAACCAAAATTCTATGAATTATTTGTTCGAAATGACAACCATCTTCAAATATTCACTCGTAAGAAAACAAAAACAAATTATATGTAGTACATCCCCAAACAAGGTAGTGAAAGATTCCTGGAATGGGGTGCAGACAGATAGTTAAGACCTAAGTGAGATTCCTCTTTTCCTTTTAAATATCCAAGCCAATTTTTGACAAACAGCAGAAGACTGATTTATCTATACCAATTAACAGAAAATTATCATTTATTCTTATTATTGGATGAAGTGTTGTAACACAATATTTCAACTTAATTTTTGCTTGTTTTTATACTTTCAATTTGGGCTGTCATTTCTATAGCAATGAATTGATTGCGCTGTTTATCGTTGCCATAGAAATGACAGCTCAAATTAAGAGTTGTATAAAAACAAGCTAAAATTAAGATGAAGGTAAAAACTAGCATTCCAAGGGAAATTATGAATCACCACCACCCATATATGCTGTGTTGGGGATGATCAATTAAAAAGGTTGGGCTGTGATCCTTAAAAAATGTCTGAATTTTCAAAAAACAAGCAGGCACTAGCTAGTGACCAATTTAGCATAAGCTTACATTGAAAATTGAACCCCCACTAAAACCCTATATTGGTGGCGAATTTTCAAAAAACAAAAAAAAAGCATGTTCCCTACTCATTGAGGGGAGTGTGTGTGTGTGTGTGCAACATTTCAAGTTTCTACTATGAATGGTTAGGGCTGGGCCAAGTGATTAACTAGTAAAAAAATTAATAAAAATATTGAGAAAATTATTATTTCAAGAATATATAAACAGACTATTTTAAATTAACAGAAAAGATAATCCGCTATAGAAAGGGTTCCTAGATAGAAGCAATCCACTGAATTACTGTTATCGATTCACCATTAAAAAAACCAAAAAGCACTTGTACATCAGATAATTTTAAAACATAAATAATTAAGGTAACTTAAAACATGTTGGTAGTTGATCAATATTTGATTAACAATACTGCTCTGAGGATGATGAGAATACTGTTAGAGGACTTTCTCCTGCTGCCAGCACACTGAGCTTAACATTCCACAACCCCATTTGGTCAATCACTGTTGCCCACTCTCTTTTTCTTTCTCTCAAACTCTTTGCAGCTCTTCAGTAAGTTACATGAATTAATAATTGTGAGATAGCAAAAGACATTTTTTAACATAACACATAGTTCCTATCCACCGACTCCTGTAACTTCAGTGACTCATGCATAGCAATATCTGGAAGAATTTATTATATTGTCTAGTGTATGCATTTACTATGTTGCCTTTTGTATGTATTATATTGTCTTGTGTATGAATTTATTGCTTTGTGCATGTATTTATTATATTGTCTTGTGAAAACATTATATCAAACTGTGTATTTTTACCTTTACTAGTTTTAACATTTTTCTCTATTAATAAACCCGTTGACTATATGCTGGTCTTTTACGAGATTAATGATGTAAAAGCATTTTTTCTGTCTGTCAAGGTTTATACAAAAACTGAGAACAGTACAATAATAATAAACATTCAGATATTAAAATCAATCATATTCCTTGTTATTGTTCTCTTCTCATTGTCTTTTCTCTCTGCTGTAAGAGTTTCTCTGTGTTTTTATTGATCCTCTGTAACAAACTCTAAAATTTAATTGGACCACATCTTGTTTCTCTTCCCAATTAATATTTCCTTCACATCAGGCTTTCTCTTTATTTATTATATATTATTAATGATGTCATTATTAGAATAAATTTTCCTATTAAATATTGTTTGTCTTAAGTCATATTTCTTCACTTAAAGTTATTTTGTGTTGATATTGCTGCGTATGTTTTGTTTTGTTTTGACAAGTTTATTGAACAAGCAATAAGGATTGAATTATAACAACAACAAGTCTGATTAGTCACACAATAAAAACTGTCATGTAACCTGCTGTGTTGGGAACGATTAATTAAAGAATTGGAAAAACAGGTGATAAATGAATGAATTACTTCTCTCGCCTTTTGTTGGGTGATGATCTCTAAAAAAAGTCTGAATTTTCAAAAAAACAAGTGTGAATGCTGCCAGACACAAACTAAGGTACCAATTTAGCATAAAATTACATTGTAAATTGACCCCCACCACACACACACACACACACACACACACACTAAAAAACTAATGGGGGAGGGGGGTTTTCAAAAAACAAAAATAGCTATTTTTTCTTCACATAATAAGGAGTGAAGCTCTATTGGTATGGCCTGTATGTGCAACACATACATATATAACCAGTCAGCCAGCCAGAATCACTTAAAAACTGAAGAACCCTATGTTGACAGTTTCGGTGACAGTTCTGGTTGACATGTCTTATGGTCGCTAGCAAAGAAATTATAATAGAGTAATTAACAATAAAGCTGGATAAGAATTTCAAAGAAAAGAGATTTTTACTCATTTTAAGAAAATTCAAACGATGAAGACCTGTTATTGCCAAACTCCAGGACAAAGTCAGAACTGACTTTATTTTCCTATGTAACAAGAACAACAATTCTCATCAAAAATAGGGGAGTAAACTGACATATAAAATCTGCATTTCACTACCGAGATTTGAACTCGTGATCAGGTGATTTCTAGCCTGGTGTGTTACCACCTGCACTAAACTGACAAGTCTTACTTACCGCCAAAATTTATAGTAGAATTACGCAAGGAAGTAGAAGTAGGAGAAGAGTTTGACCCTGGAGCAGCCAGGCTTGTAGCTACTGTTTTCCTTTTCACCTATATTATATCGGCATAATCCTGATTGGCCAATTGTTGTATATATTTGCATCCTTGTTGTATATATTTGCATCCTTGTTGTATATATTTGCATCCTTGTTGTTCTCTAGTCACACAAAGAACTTCTGGTTACTTGAACAGTAGCTCCAGTTCACTATATATCGCTCACAAAACGACTTCACTCTCACTCATGTTCTCAACAATTTTGACCTCTGCTTCCTAAACGAGGCTTTGCCCAAAATGCAACTTTACACAAAAGCGAGACTTAAAGCTCAAGACAAGACTTAAAACTCAAAGCTTATTGACTACTCGATTGCACTCTTACATTTATACACTTGGCATTCCGCCGAATAAAAAGCAGTAGAAGGTGACAGAAGTAGTGAGAGCACCCAACAAGACCTGAATATACTTCTAAAATTTACACATTTTAGCCTTCTTCAGTTATGTTTTGCAGAGTTGGAAGTTGATATCAAAACAAAATTTCTGTTATTTTTTGTCTCATTTTATTTTTTATTTTAAAAATTTATGGGGGGAAAAAGTCAGTAGCCCGCATGGGGACTCGAACCCTAGATTACTTGCAAGTATTGGCCTTAAAAGTCTGATGCTCTACTGACTGAGCTATGAGGGCTGACCTCTTGTCTAATCTATACTGATTGTATTTATTTTAGAAATTCTCATTGTATTTTTATGCTTTAATGAGTCACAAATTATTTTCAAGCTGTTAGATTTCTCTCGTCACGTTAACATGAATCTGTGATATATTGACTATCTAAAAACAAATGTGTGTGTGCAGGGGAAGATTAAATAACGACAGGTCTGTTAGTCACTCAATAGTAACCGTTGCGTGACCAACGACTTTTAGCCGCATGCTGTGTTGGGGATGATCAAATAAAAAAATTGGTAAAAGGGGTGATCAATGAATAAGTTACTTCTCTCGCCCTTTTTTCTGTGGTGATCACTAAAAAAGTCAGAATTTTCAAAATAACAAGCATGAATGCTGCTTGACACAAACTAAGGGATCAATTTAGCATAAACTTACATTGCAAATTGACCCCCCCCTCTCACTAAAAACCTATTTAAGGGGGGAATTTTCAAAAAACAAACAAAACATAATAAGTATTGCATGTTTAAATTTTCAGCCCTCTAGCTCCATTGGTGCGGCATGTACATATCATACATACATGCATAGACAGCCAACCAGACCAACTTGAAAACTAAAGAAACCTATGTTGACAGTTTTGGTGACAATTTTGGTTGACAGTTTCTAACAGAGACCAAAAATATGGTAAGAAAAAGGTTGTTTACACCAGGGGTTCCCAACCTTGTTTGCACCGCAAACCGGTTTAATATTGACAATATTCTTGGGGGGGGTTGTAATAATGACTGGAATATAGGTAATAAGTCAATTATGTCACTTATGAGACGCTAATACACTCAATTTCATTTCTAAAAGGGTTTATCTAACAAATTTAATAACATCCGAGGAAATTATTTTATTTTTATCACCGAATCATATCATTTCCTCGTGGCCCAGTAGCACATGCCCGGGCACATGCTAATGAGACCCAAATTATTTTCAAGCTGTTAGATTTATCTCGTCATGTCAACATGAATCTGTGATATATTGCAGGGGCAGATTAAATGATAACAGGTCTGATTAGTCACTCAATAGAAACCATTGCATGACCAACATCTTTTGGCAGCATGCCGTGTTGGAAAAAGGGGTGATTACTGAATAAGTTAATTCTCTTGCCTTTTGTTGAGCAGTGATCACTAAAAAAAAGTCTGCATTTTCAAAAAATAAGTCTGAATGCTGCCAGACACAAATTAAGGGATCAATTTAGCATAAACTTACATTGCAAATTGAGGAGTGATCAATGAATAAGTTACTTCTCTTGTCTTTTGTTGGTTGGTGATCAGCCCGGTGGTTGAGGACCACTGGTTTACAAGATATTTCTTTTTATTCTGGAGTAAAAAGATTACATTGAGAACAGATCCAAAATCAGCTTGACAGTGGGATTTATGTTTACTACAGCAGATATGGAAAACTCACCAGAAGGGACTTTCTTATATGTGGCCCGTCAATGGAAATAATAATCATGGTATATCAAGCAGTAGTTGTCAGCACATTTCTCTATGGATTTGAAACATGGATTAGTAGCATCAAGAGTCTTGTAAGATTCCATCAATCAAAGCTGCTGTCAATCATAGGCATCAGATGGGAGGACAGAGTCACCAACAATCAAGTCCTTGAATGCACCAATCAAACATCACCAAATTTGATGGACAGGACATGTTTTCTGAATGAAGAAGAAAGACTCCCGAAGCAAATCCTTTTATTCTGAACTCAGAGAAGGAACAAGAACAAGAGATGGCCAAAGAAAAAGATTCAAGGGTCAACTCAAAGCTACCATCTAGAAATTTGATATTCAACCATCCAATTGTCAAACATCTACATGTGACTGGTCAACATGAAGAAGAATTTGCCATTGTGGAATGAAGAAATTCAAAACCAATTGTAGATCAGATGCAGTTGAGAAACATGCAAGCAGCAACAGCAAGAATAAACAACCCAAACATCACTGGGCAATTTCAATGCATCGTCTAGAAGAATATGCTTTTTGGATTGGACTTCGAAGCCATCAAAGAAAGCATTCTGGACCTCTTCTTGACAACAAGCTGATGCTGATGCTGATGCTGATGATGCTGCTGATGCTGCTGCTGCTGATGCTGCTGCTGCTGCTGCTGATGATGATGATGATGATGATGATGATGATGATGATGATGAGGAGGAGGAGGAGGAGGAGGAGGAGGAGGAAATGATGAACATTCTTTTTAGAACATTTTATTTTAGTGTGAAAAAAAGTATACAATTTGTATATACCAGCACACATCATAACAATCATATTTACACAATATCTAGGGTAGGGGTCTCAAACTTAGGGACACAAAAGGGCCATTACATCCTGGGGAAGAGGCACAGTGGGCCAAAAGTGAGATATGGGGTTTGCGTAATTTCCACCAGTTATAATGCTAATCGGCAATACAGCTGATAGGCTGCTGTTTATTTGTTCATCAAACTGAATACGCATATGATAGTAAGTGGAATGTGTGAATTAGTACAAAATGTGAATAAAAATAATATTAAAAAAATATTTGTTTACTGATTTCAGACTTATAAGTAAGTTTAAATGTGTTAGTTGTCTGTCGTCTCAGGTACACCCTCCCCACCAATATGAGATGTCAAATCTATCCCTTATCACGTTATGAAACAAAAAAAAAATTCCTCATGTTCTGTTGTGTGAGTTAGTTGTCTATCATCTCAGTCACCCTTCCAAGACAATGGGTCTTTGAAACAAACCGATGTAATCATATGTGTAGGAGCCAGCATTTCAGATTTCACTAACGTTCTTATTAAGAATGTGTTTTAAATGTATATAAAATTGGATACATATTTCTACTTTTCAACTTTTGATCTTGAAGTGAAAGCGACTCAAAAATTAAAGTACATTCTACTCTTCCCTGAGGAGAAATATGGTCAGATCCTGGCTGATCTTAAAAGTGATTGACTGTCTGTTTGCATTAGGTTGGCAGGTCAAGCTTAATACTGCTGCTGCTGCTGCAAAAGTATGGAAGGGGCGAGGGACAAATTACCAAGTTTTAGAAAAATATTGGTCAGGAAAATGGTTTTGCTGCGGGCCATAGAAAAGTAGTTTGTGGACCGCGTGTTTGAGATCCCTGATCTAGGGCCTTAAACCTTTGCGGTGGTGTAATAAACATCATAATTCTTCTTAAAATCATTTGCATCCATTGATAGCACTACATATTCCGGTAATCTATTCCAAAGTCCTACTACTCTATTCCTAAAAAAGAATTTTCTGATATTTAATCTACTTCTATTTGCTTCTACCGTATATGTGTAGCCTCTCAGTCCCTTGTACCCCCTTCTACTAAAAAATACATCAGGGTTTACTATTTCTAAACCACGCATAATCTTGAACATTTCTATTAAATCTCCCCGATCTCTCCTATTTTCTAACACTTTTATCCTATCCTCATAACTCATACATTTAATTCCAGTACTAACTTAGTTGCTCGTCTCTGGACTTTTTATAAAAGATTTTTTATCTCTCTCCAAGTATGGTGACCAGGCCTGTGCATAGTACTCTAGGTGTGGACGGACATAAGTCTTATATAGTATAAGTAACGAGTCCTTGGCTATATATGAAAAGGATGCTTAATCAGTCGTAGTACCCTGTTCACCTTAGCAGCAGCACTGGCAATATACCTGGAGAATGATAGTTTATCAGTTACTATGATACCAAGATCCTTTTCATCATTTACAATATCTAGTATATTTCCGTTCATACAGTAATCGTAACATGGATTTCTATTTCCTATGTGTAACACCTTACATTTATCTTCATTAAAATGTTTGTTTATTTCCTATTGACCTTGTTTCTACACGATGACTACCCTCTGTTACTCTGTTCTTAGTTTGTCAGCTTGCTTACAGCTAACAGCAGTCTATCATTAACCCTTTATGGGTCAAGTGACTAATATGATCACCTCAATATTGTAGCCACAAAGACAACATAATCAGCACCAATGTAGTCTGCAAGCTTTGCAAAGTACACTTCTGCTTGAATGAAGACAGAAAAACTGTTTTGAGGCATACCACACCCCATTAAATTAGCCTGTTTTTAAAATCAACCTGGAGGTGTTATTCTTTTTGTCAATGTCAATATTTTGTATCTATTTATTATATTGAATGTTATTCTTTAATTCTATGTTTTATTTAACTTTCTACTTTAATTTTTAATTTTTTTATATTTTCCATTTTTGGTCACTTTTTGGGTGATATCTTGTAATTAGGTCTAGTTTAACATACAAAAATGGTTGTTTTAATATCTAGAATATTTTTAGGGGTACCGAGAAAAAAAACTGAAAGCAGACAACAAAAAAAGGCAACACAAGATCCTTAGCCCTTTATAGGACATAAAGAGTTAAAGATCTTGTGCTGCCCCTTTTTGTTGTCTGCTTTCAGTTTTTTTTTATTGAATCTTGTGTTGCTTGGTTTCTACCAATTCATGATCCTTGCTCGTCATCTGGTTTCTTATATCATTGACTTTCTCTTTCCCCTTCTCTTTCTCCTTCTCTTTCTTACTGTGTTTTTTTCTTTCTTTCACCCTCTTTCTCTCCTTCTCTCTTTCTCTGCCAAGCAAAAGCCCATTGAAAAAACTGTTTGCCTGCTTTGCAAATCAAGCAAGCTCTAGAGTGCAGAGTCTTCACTTTAAAAGGTTATTTTCTTTTCTTCTAGTGCAAAAGGTGTATTTTTTAAATTAGAATTCTCAAATTGTTCAAATAATAAAAGCCAAGAGCCTGATTTTCATCAAGATAATCTTATAGCAGTCACTAAATCATAAAGTGGAGAAAACTAGTTGAGTATCATTCACTCATGCTTGTCTGTTTGTCCACACAATCTCCAAAGGTTCTCAATGAATTTCAATACATTTTGTGGAATGTTGGGCCATGGGTTAAGAAAGAATTGATTACATTTTGAGACGGATTTAGGATTTGTTTTGATTTAGAGATGTAACGAAATAGACAAGATCAGGTTACCAGTGGCCAGTGGGGATAGGAACGTGGTCAGATTTGGAATCTGTGTCAAACTGCCTACATGACCAACTGGGGTATCAGGTTATCGAAAAACCGTTGGGAATTTGAAAAGTGGGAGCAGTTATGACCATTAGGTGTATAAAGGCTAGAGAAAAAACAGTAGAGTTAGTTGGGGTCAGGCGGCAGTGGGGGATCGCGAGGTGTCCCAGCCTCATAGCAGTGCCAGTAGCAGTAGCAGTAGCAGTAGCAGTAACAGTAACAGTCCTTGAAAAGTGACCCACTCCTTTAAACGACATGCAACAGAATTTCCGTACCTCACCGAAATGCGCAGACCAGAAATTGACCTGCGTGGTACGGAAATAAAACTTCGTAAAATTTTAAAATACGTGGATTTTGTCGTCTTTTCTCTCCACACACATGGGAGTGTTTTCTTTGTGTCCGAAAATGATTTTCCCTCCACAGAGATCATCATTATCAACGCAGTCCGCAGCCCGCGGAGGCAATCTGGACAGAGAGACATCATCATCATCATCGCAGTCCACAGCTGCGGAGAAAAAATGACCTCTCTGAGACTCTAACTCTCTACATCTCTTTCCCTCATGGCGACCTTCTCAGAAACTACTATCTCTCTCTCTTTCCCTCGTGGCGGCCGTGATCGTATAGTGGTTAGTACCCCTCGTTGTGCTACATGGATATCTTTTCATATATTTATATGTATTCACTCATGTTTGTCTGTTTGTCCACACAATATCTCCAAAAGTTCTCAATGAATTTCAATACATTTTGTGGAAAGTTGGGCCATGGGTTAAGAAAGAATTGATTACATTTTGAGGCGGATCCAGAATTTGTTTTGATTTAGAGATATCTTTTCATATATTTATATGTATTCACTTATGTTTGTCTATTTGTCCATACAATATCTCCAAAAGTTCTCAATGAATTTCAATGACATTTTGTGAAAGAATGGCTAAGAAAGAATTGATTAAATTTTGGAGTGTATCCAGGGATTTTCTTTTTATTGAGAGATATCTTTTCATATATTAAGACAATAGTCTGAAATATGAAAAATCAAAACATAAACAGTTACCTCCCCTGCATCGTAGCTAAACATGGACTGATTTTGATTCAGTTTTTAGATAGTGTATGGCATTGGCAGAGGTATGCGCTCTCTGGGTGCTTTCTAGTTTGGAATGTCTATTTGGGATCTTGGTCAGCCGAGTATGTCAATGAGGCTAGATTATAATCCAGTTTAGTAGATTCCACCTGGGACAAAAGTCTATTTTAATATCTGCTATGAAGATAAATGTGTCAAGTTGGTTGTTATTGTCTGATATTAACCACAAAAAACAGGGTTTTGTTTTTGATTTGATTGGAAGCCATCTACTCTAACTTTGTCAGTTTCTTACTTTTCTATGATCTGAGACAAGCCCCCCCTGTTATAATGCAGTTTGTTATAGTGCGGTTTGCATTATAATGTGGGTTGATAGTGGACACCAAAATATTAATCTGGCTCCAAAATAGCTAGATCTAGCTATTTTGGAGCTACATCTAGCTATTATGGAGCTAGATTAAAACTATTTTGGAGCTAGATTAATATTTTGAGGTCTACCATCCACCAGCGTTATAATGCGAACCACACTCCAAAATAGCTAGATCTAGCTCCAAAATAGCTAAATTTGATTGCAGCTTGGTTGTAATGTGGTTGGCTTTCTTGGTCCCCAACATCAGCGTTATAATGGGGGACACCTGTAGTAAGTAATAAATTGATGCAAAAGTTTCCAGCATTTTCTGGACACAATCTTCTATTCATATGAATTCCTAACATTGTTATTCTGTCATCACAGTATTTTTCATGACTTTTTATGACCGTAAGGAAGTGTGGGTGGCCTAAGGGTTAATAGCACGGAGAATGGGATCAGCAAACTGTGTTCAAACTCTGGCTGAGACAGGTTGCATTCACTTTGCACTAATGCCCTTGTGAAAGGTATGGATCCATCTCTTCTCCCCTCAGCTATAAGTAAATAGCAGGGAAGACAGGGCTCTCTATCCATGGTTGGCCACCAATCTAGGAGATGGACAACTCCGATTCCAAACCAGGTAATGGAGCCCTCTTAAAGAAACTGGATGCCAACTTCCTTCTGGCAGCTCCTGCAGCTAAGCTGGTGCCAAATGTATTACTCTGCTTTCCTTTGGACTACATCAGCAGGGCTAAAAGAGGGATCTTGTTGACTGGGCATCCCATGATTTCCATATACGTTATGCCCAGTATAGGTCACTTCAGTGTCGCTTTGTTGTCTACTGAATCAGAAGGAAGCCTTCTTCTTGCTCTATGACTTCAAGTCACCTTCCAGATAAATTGTGTATTCTATCATAAATGAATGATTCCAGGTTTTATTCAATGAATTCTTTAAGGAAGTTAGAAACTGTCAACCAAAACTGTCACCAAAACTGTCACCCAAAACTGTCAATGTAGGTTTCTTCAGTTTTTAAGTTGGTCTGGCTGGCTGACTGGCTTGCTATCTATGTATGTATGTATCATGTGTACAGGCTGCTCAAATGGAGCTAGAGGACTGAAAATGTAAACATCTACTCCTTATTAGGTCTAGAAAAAACATTTGTTTTGTTTTTTGAAAATTCACCCCTTAAATAGGTTTTTAGTAGGAGGTTCAATATGCAATGTAAGTTTATGCTAAATTGATCTCTTAGTTTGTGTCTGGCAGCATTCACTTTTTTAGTGATCATGTCCCAACAAAAGGCGAGAGAAGTAACTTATTCATTGATCGCCCCTTTTTCCAATTTCAATATCTTCAATTTATTGGAATCACTGACCTCACATCGTTCTCCATTTGAAAATAAAGTAAATTGAACCATGGCCTACCGTACCTGAGTAGAGCACTCTACTACTGGGCCACAGAGATTGGTCTGTAATTGATGGGTTTGGTGAATATGCCGCATGTGGAAGTGTTGTATAGTGGGTGAATGTCTTGGACTTGGATAGAAAGGAAACTCGATGACTTGCTTGTAAAAATATCTGGACATATTTTTATTACATAACATACATCTTTGTCGGCCGGAGAGTGAAGAGTGGGAGAGAGATAAGGAGAACCGTCGGTCTGTCCCCAACAGGGACAGCTGTCTCGGGCCTTTCTGCTCCGCTGATGCCTGTCTCTTCTTTGAGTGCCGAGATTTCTGTTCGGGTCTGCTTTATAGGTGTCTCTAACGCCTACGCAGATGTCATTCACCGGTCCCCATATCCTGTTTTGGACACTGATGCAATATACCTATTTCCTAAGGTGACCAGGGTCACTTACATTTCCGCACAGGTGTCTGACCCCAGGATAACCTTTTCGTGGGAGGATATCATAACTTAATGTCAACTTAAGGACAGGTTGACTTTCTTCCCTCAGTAAAATGTCTTTTCTGTTCCAATGTGTCATTCAAATGATTTGACTAATTCATTAATCACCACTACCCACAACACTGGTTTATTGCCGGGTTTAAGTTATTCAGGTGTTCTGACATTTATATGTATCTATGTATCTATCTATGGTGTATGAAAGGATAAAGGTTATCCGACATAATGATTTTTGGGAAATGACAATGTGGAGACTCAGAATAATTTGCAAGAAATTTATTTAATACCTTAACATGTTTCGACGTATTATGTCGTTTTCCCTCGGAATGCTAGTTTCTAATATTTTTGCAACATACTTTGTGCTGTGTCCTCCTTCACAAGGTTTTCAGAGTCATCAGTTTTCAAGTTCTGAGGACTTCCAGAGCATTCTTTGTCCCTGTGCTTAATATATGATTTTTTAAAACTTTGCAAACCATTCCCAACACATGGTTGCACCTACTGCATCATTACCATCAGCTTCAGTGATCCATTGGCTTTTCCCAGTTTAAACATGAAGAGTAAATAGCGTTGAATGTGCATTTTATATTCAGCCATGATTTTCCCACAAATAAAGTAACATCACTTTTCTACAAAGAGTTCTTAAAGAGTATGCATACAAGCAATTAAGAGCTGAGTAAACTTCAAAGACACTTGTAAGATTTCCCTAACATTGCGCAAACCACCTGATAGTTTTATAACAATTAGAATAGATGAAGCATTGTCAACCATTATTAATTTTTGACTAGTATTTCTTTCATCATAATTTCAATTGCTTTCCATCGCAACTACTCAGACCATCATGGCCTCAGTAGTTGCAATAAAAAGCAACTGAAATTAAAATGAAACTAGTCAAAAATTAATAATAGATGTACAATCTATTCCCCTTGCCAGAAAGATGTGTAGATACACAACTACTTTGACTGGGATTCAATTTTCCAAGTATTCAGATGCCTACATTATTCAATCTTACCAAGTAATTTGCCCATATACAATAGAATGTGATAAATATAAATTTCTGTGGATCCCAGGATCTAATCCACTAACTATTAGAAACCGTCAACCAAAAATGTCACAAAACTATAATGAGCAAGGTTAGAAGTTATATTAAAGTGAAGTACTCATTATATATATTAAAAGTATCTGACTCTGTATGTTAGTTTAGATGTTAGTTTAGATAATAAACAATAACAAATAAACATAGCATAAGCTCTTAGTGGCAGTAGTAATAATAGCACTAGTAGTAGTGGTCAGGCCCCCATAAGTAAGCTAGACTGCTGATGATACTAGAGAGAAAGAAAGGGTAATGTTAGCGATATGCGCTGGAGAAGATTCGATGTATCTTTCTCTCTGTATCTGTTCCTGCAGTAAAAGGAGTGATGCATATATGATGTAAAGGATGCAAGGTGTACATGATCATTTTGCCATGTAAATAAAGAATACAAATACATTGTAAGATAACAAGGGTGTATTTGTTAAAGATATGCATACTAACATAGGTTCTCATCTATAGAAAAGAAAAGGAAAATGCTTGAAAAGATTGGTTTACTACTTAGTAAGTGTCTTTTGTTGTTGAAGATGTTAAATGAGAGAGTGTGTGTGTGTATGTATGTATGAATATGTGTATGTACGTAGTAGAAGGTGAGAGCAGTGTCTCTGAAGTAAATGTGGAACAGCCATAGATTTGTGGCCTAAACAAATCTGGACTGAACAAAGAATGAAAAAAGTTAGTAAGAGGTAAGTGGAAGATGAGTGGCTGGTCGAAATGTTGTCCGTTGGAATGCTTCTTGTCAATGGTTCCAAGGTAAGATGGAAGGTGACAAGATACAAGCTTTTCTTAGACGTTTGGTCTACAATGGGTATCGTATTTCGAGTCAAGTGCTATATTTCCACGGTCAGAAACTTGGTTATCTAAGAGTTGTCTAAGAGTCGGAATAAAATCTGGGTGTTCTGAATGAAAATATATGTGGGTCAAGTGATTTCACTTGATGAGCGGAGTGTTATGATATCCTGGGACAAAAAGGTTATTCTGGGGTCAGACACCTGTGTGGAAGTGTAAGTGACCCCGGTTACCTTAGGAAATAGGTATATTGCGTCAGTGTCCAAAACAGGATATGGGGACCGGTGAATGACACCTGCTTAGGCGTTAGAGAAACCTATAAAGCAGACCCGAATAGAAAACTTGAGGGCGGACAGAAATCTCGGCACTCAAAAAAGAGACAGACATTGTCCCTGTTGGGGACAAACTGGCGGTCCTCCTTATCTCTCTCCCACTCTTCACTCACCAGCCGACAAAGATGTATGTTATGTAATAAAAAATATGCCCAGATATTTTTACAAGCAAGTCTTCGAGTTTCCTTTCTATCCAAGCCTGGGACATTCACCCCAGTATACAACACAGAGTGTGTGAGTGCAAAAATACATATATGGGATAGGTATCCATTACAAAACTGTCAACATAGGTTTCTTCAGTTTTTCAAGTTGGTCTGGCTGACTGGCTATGTATGTATGTATGTATCAAGCGTATAAGCTGCACCAATGGAGCTAGAAGGCTGAAAATTTCAACATTTGCTCCTTATTATATCTAGAATAAACTGCCCAATAAAAAAGGTAAATCACATTAATATATATGTTTATCTAACACAAATTGTTGTTTTTCCTGCCATATTTATTTATTACTAAAAGTAATCTTGTATCAATGTGTATAATCCTCAATTTTCAGCAGTTAGAGCCATTTTTTATCTACTCAAAAATACTCACTAGTCAGGAGTATAGAAAGGGAAAGAAAGAAGAAAAAGACAAATCTTCTAAAAGGCAAATCTTGTTGGTGTATTTACAAATGTACTGTCATTTGAAATTGATTTTGTCCACTAACACTCTAAGTCAAGACTTAAAAAACTAAGTGAGAGGTAAGAACAAACCAACAAAACAAATTCTGCATAAACACCACAAAAATAACAATATTTCAGTATACCGAACAGCACTTCAGAGGTCTGTCCTTCAAGCCAGCAAAAAAACAAAAAACAAAAAAACAAAAGGAAGGGATATCTAATGTTGTTTTTGCGAAGAAAATCGTAATTATTCTGTCAGTTTCATCATTACTGAACAATAAATGAAAATTGACCTTTTTGTTCCATTTGCAATATAAGTTAATTCTAAATTGATGACTTAGTTTGTGTCCAGCAGCATTCACACTTTTTTTTTGAAAATTCAGACTGTTTTAGTGATCACTGCCCAACAAAAGGCGAGAGAAGTAACTTATTCATTGATCACCCCCTTTTCCAATTTTTTTAATTGATCACCCCCAACAAGCAAAAGACATTGGTCAAGTGATGGTTTCTGTTGAGTGACTAACCAGACCTGTTTCTGTAATATTTAAAACTGTAATAACTCACTTGGTTTTGTCTGAATTTATGAGATGTGTAATTATCATTATTATACAGTGATGTACTTGGACTAGTGTCCTCATCTTGATTGTTATAGTCACAATGTTTCGGCCATTGTACCTTTGGCCTTCTTCAGGTGTCTGCCTTAGTTGGTAACCTTCTGGGAATTTTGAACCAACACCTTTATCCAATCCACATTGGTCATGAGTTCAATCCCTGGGTTGGGAAGTGTTAGAGGCAGACAAGTGACATCACAAGGTCAAATTAACTAGGAAGAATTAACTGAGGTATCCTCTAGCAAGGACAGCAGAATGAGAACAATTCACCCCAGTGGAATGAATAAAGGGTTCAGTTTGAAATTCCCAGATGGTTATCAACTATGACAGACACTTGAAGAAGGCTGGAGGGTACAATGGCTGAAACGTTGTGATTATAACAACCAAGATGAGGACACTAGTCCAAGTAAATCAGTGTATAATAGCTCACTAGGTTGTTATACAATTGATAAATATATCTAAAATGCTGAAGTGAGTGTCATTTATTCTTGAGGTGAGTACTTCAAAGTTTTTTTTTTTTTTCAAAATAAAGTTCATAAATGGCCTTTCGTCAATATTTACTCTCTGTAAGATTCCAATGCTTTTTAAATTTAAAAACAAAAAATTGATGTGTGTATTCATTCATTCTTTTCTTGTCACTCGCAGCCAGGCCAGTCAGAGGGTTATGGGGAGGGGGGCCCTTTAGCTTGCGTTATTAAGCGCAGTGTAGAGATTGGTCTCCTCCTTAAGATGATTAACGGGAAGTTCTCTATATGATCCCAGCTGCTTATGGCACCTGCTATTCCCAGATGGTCACTCATTTAGGTATGAGAGATGTCTGAAAAGTAAGGTACAAACATTTACTAATCCAACATGTTTATTACTATACAAATAAAACATTGTGCATATAGTACCAGCAATACTATGCTACTTTTCCACATAGTTGCCATCAAGATAGATGCACTTGTCCCATTGGTACACAAGCACATAAATACACTCCTCAAAGGAGGTGGCAACAAGTGACTGGAGCCACCCTTGCACCTCAACAACAAGCATCATCTGAGTGGAAACGTCTTTTGAGGGGCCCAAACAGATGATAATCTGAAGGAGCTAAGTCAGGACTATGCAATGGATGTGGTAAAACATCCCAATAATATTGCTGGAACCACTCTTTTGTCAAGTTGGCGATGTATGGGTTGGTGTTGTTGTGCAGCAGGATGACACACTTACGCAAACGTGATATCCCAGGTTTCATCACCTGTGATCATGTGCTCCAGAAAGTCCCCATCAGCTACCCTATACCATTCTAAATTCTGAAAAGAAATTGCAGAGGTGAAAAGGTGACTCCAGTCACTTGATGCCACATTCTTTGAGGAGTGTATTTATGCGCTTGTGTACCAATGGGACAAGTGCATCAATCTCAATGGCGACTACATGGAAAAGTAGCATAGTAGTGCTGGTAACATATGTTTTATTTGTATAGTACTAAACATGTTGGATTAGTAAATGTCTGTACGTTACTTTTCGAATATACCTCGTACTGACCAGGCTTGACATTGCTTAACTGGTGTATCAAACGCGATTTGGCCATAATGATGTGTGTATTATACCCAGTGGTAATATGAAAAGCAAAAAAATCTAAAAACCAGAGCTTGTTGAGCAAATTACAGTATAAACTGTAAGGTAACTGCTTAAATCCGAGGCCATTGTCTATACTCTGTTATTATTACCAATTAAGTCAGCTCCACAGATTAAAAAAAAACAAACTAACATCTCTCTAACCACAAACTTGAAGTAAAGGATGAGCACGTTCACCGAATATTCCTTACTTGCAAGTCATTACTTGTTAGTGTGATTGTGATATGCGCAAGCACACTATTGTTCTTCTATGTATTTTTTATTTATTAGTGTGATTACTCATAGTGCAAACACACTATTGTTCTTCTATATATT
>VCCN01001036.1:2535826-2554132 GCA_006491835.1 Architeuthis dux | reverse complement strand
TTTGGCACTGCTTCTGCTCCTACAACTTTTGAGATATCAACACCATTCCAACGCTAGTTTTGAAAAAAGTTAATTTTTTAAGGTTTTAGAGGGGGCTTTGGTTCTTGGCTTCTATTTACAATGTAACTTTATTGATCCCATCTTTTTCCAATTTTTCCAACACGGCATGCTGCCAAAAGACATTGGTCACGTGACAGTTTCTATTGAGTGACTAACCAGACCTGTTTTTATATCCTTTGCTTAATGTTATCAGTCGATTATTGTGATCTAAAAGACCTTTTCCTCAAGTGATCACAATTAGCAGCTTCTTCTGTATTTGTTTAAATGAAAAACACTTAAAATAACACAAATTCAACGGTTGTTTTAATACAGAATTGTACCCAAGTTGAACTCCGATGACACTGACACATACTTATATTAATTTACCTGATATTGTTTATCTGTTTGTGATCTCTAAGTGCATTGTTGCCAAATATTGTATTAAGGTACCTCTTATCATCCATCCACCTTTCCAAACATTTATTCTCCAAAAATATCACCCAAATAGGCTCCACTCGTTTCCCTCCAAAAATACCACCAGTTGGACAAAGGTGCAAAGTTAAAACAGCCAGTTGATTGCTCAACAATTAATTCAACAGTACCAGCTATTTGTTGACCAATGAAAATGCACCTAAAATTTCATCTCTGTGCGAGCCTACCCTATTTCATATATATCAGATGACAGAATTTCAAGTCTGTCGCAGTTTCCGTGCCAAGTAGGCCGGCTGGTGGACTCAAACACACACGCATTTACCTGTGTGCACGCAAGGCAATCTAACATTTCAGTGGCAAAGCAAGTCCCTGATTTGACTCACACATATGTATATATTTGCATACACTCACTCACCTATGCATATGCTTATATATGCACACACATTTACGACAACTTCATATTGACTCTTTCGTTCCACTCAAACTGAACATTTCTTAATGCAAGACGCATTATTTTTTCCCAATCAATATTCATTCATTCAATTGTTCATTGTTATTGTTCTTGAATAAATTATATGTTATATACATTTGTCTGTTCATTTGTTTTATTGAACAAGGTCGAATTTATAATTGTAGACAGAGAGATATGTTCTGCAATATTCCTCCTTGGACTTGTGTCCCTTCAAATATGGTTGTGTAATAACTATTGCTCTGAGCTAACCGGAAGTGTCAGATCTCCACACCCTCTAATGATATCTTGACAGCAAACCTTTATAGTAAGATTTGACCAGGGAAGCAGCAAAAATCCTTTATAAAAAGGTTAGCATCAGAAATTCCTGTCTGTTTAAATGTTACTGGAAAGGATTTAAATGGAAGTTACAACTTAATAATCGTGTGGGGTTTTCATTTGCACTCACCCCAATAATAATGATCTGATTTCTATCTATCTATCTACACAATACTAAAAGCCTGGTTTTGTTTATATATTTGCAACCTCTAAGTAGCCAAAAAAAAATGCATTGTAGCCAGAGGTATTGAATTAAGGCACTCCTAAAACCTGCTAACTTGAAGAATGCAAAAATAGACTTTGTGATTTGCAACATAATAATAATAATGGTGTGGGGTCTTCATTTGCACTAATCCCCATTTATATTATAATGACCAATTTTACTTGAAATTTTGTTATTGATGGAAATAAAAAATTTATAATTACAGCAAAATTTGTTAATTAAGCATATCCCTAATATGAGTTAGTAAAAAAAATACAATTTTTGTTGAATTAACCCTTCTATATATCCCAAGGTGTTTATGATGGCTCGGATATATATGTTCTGTAGATCTCTTTTAGAAGTCTACTGGGACATTTTAACTTAGGCATGAAGAAACTTAATTGTTTAGTCTTGAAAGGGTTAACTGAATTTTGTATGTTTCAATGTTAAATTTAAAAATAAAAAAACAAGCCAAAATTTGACATAATTTTACACCTAATTAAGGCTTACAAGTTCAAGAAGGATTTTCATATACACTGTAAACATAAAAAGCCAGGCCTAGACCTTGAAAAAGTGTGTGTGAGATTAAATGGGACTGTTTTTAAAACAAAGTCTATTCACATATTCATAAACCTTCAAATATGGTTGCATAAGAGAATGTTATTGCTCTGAGCCAACTGGAAGTGTTAGATCATCTCCACACCCACTAATGATATCTTGACAGCAAACCTTTATAGTTAGATTTGATCAGGGAAGCAGCAAAAATCCTTTATAAAAAGGTTAGCATCAGAAATTCCTGTCTGTTTAAATGTTACTGGAAAGGATTTGAATAGAAGTTGGTTACAAGAAAGGGTCAAATGTGGAAAAGGGGACAAAAAGGTCTGACACCGCGGGCAAGCTGAATTTTTGTGTCCTTTAAAGTACAGTATTATGTTATTTATTCATTTATGTTTTACATTGAGAATAATAGGTACTGTACTATACTGATTGTTACTAAATATCAATAATTTAAATTACAATGCATTAATTAAATGAACTAATTTTTTCTATTAGTTTCACCACAACAGAAAGTATTTAACTGTCAGATATTCCTGAAAGAATCTGACTTCACATCAGGGTATATTCTAATTTTTACTGTTTTTCAGACACATGACAGCCCTAGCAATTGGCACCCCCAGCAACTACCTGTGTTGCCAGTACCTAGGGCTGGTCCTGAAAAAAACTTCAGTTGAAGGATTTATTTATTCAGGATATATAGTTAAAGCTGGTTGGCTTTGTATAAAAGGAGATGCAGCAAGTAAATTTTGATCTGTGAGGTCTGAATAGCATGATAGTGTGTTAAGTGAATGGCTGGTTTAATTTTTAAAAAACAGATTGAACCCCTCCATGAAAAACCTATTTTGGGGGGAATTTTCAAAAAGCAAAAAAATGTTTGTTCTAGACATAATAAGGAGTAAATGCTTAGATTTTCAGCCCTCTAGTTGCATTGGTGTGGCCTGTACATGCCATACATACATAGCCAGCCAGACCAATTTAAAAACTGAAGAAACCTATGTTGATGTTGACATTTTCTAACTAGTGATATTAAAACAACATAGAATGACTTTGCAGTCAGTTCAAGTTAAAATTCGAAATATTTCTTATTTTACCATAGCAAATTATCTGTCTATATGGTGTATATAGACACATAACACATATAAATAGGTATTTACTAAATTTACCATATATTCCCGTCTATAAGACACATAGTTTACATGGGTATTTGAGGGACTACCACTCACTGCAACTCACGCAAGTCTTATACAGTATCGCCCATAGATAAGTATACACCTGCCAATGTTTTATAGAAATTTAATTTTCTTCTAAACCAAATATAGCAGGATTTTATTATTTCTAGTGGAACATTACTCCATCAAAATGGATATTATCAGGTATTATTTATGACCAAACTCTACAGCATTGAAACTCTGTTGTTAAAAATATGAATATGTTGCCATCCAAAGATGAGTACACAACTATGAAAAAATATTTTTAGCAACAGAGTTTCAATGCTGTAGAGTTTGGTCATAAATAATACCTGATAATATCCGTTTTGATTTTGTAATGTTCCACTAGAAATAATAAAATCCTGCTATGTTTAGTTTAGAAGACAATTAACTTTCTATTGAAAGTGGTAAGAGCGTACTTATTTATGGGCGATACTGTAGTTGTCCATTTTGAACTTTGGTAGATTGCCCCCTAGACATACTACCACAACACAATATAATATTTGCATAGTTTTTTTATTTTTATTTAAATGTGTGTCTTATATGTTGACAAATATGGTAGCTTGGTATGGCACAAGGTTAAAAGGTTAGGAAGATCGTTTTGCTTCAATCTTCCAATGGGAGAGGACCTACCTGTCTGCCTTGTAGATCAGCATGGACAATCTTAGTTTTTAACTCTGTTTTTGTTAACATGTTCAAAAACAACCTAACAAAAGAAACTACTAGTTACCACACAAATACAAACATTTCTAAAATACTCACACCTTAAATGCCAATCCCTATTACATCTGTTAGATGTATCTTCAGTTGGTCCTACTCTTTATGATAACTTTAACTAGACTGAAACACTGACAACTGGTACTAGCAGGAAATATGCAACTATCTTAGCTATGAGGCAGGTTTATATATACTAGGGCAGTGCCCATTCCAAAGGTGCATGTTTGAAAGGGGCCAGAATTTATGTTGTGTAGAGCAGCCTGTCATAATTGTTATGTAGAATAATGTTCCGTCCGTTGTATGAAACTAAGGCTTCGAAATATTTCGGTTACTTCATTTCAGTGTTGCCAATTTAGATATGTTTTTATCTAAATTTAGATAATTCTATAGAACGGAAGTCAAGAGAGATAATTTATAGAAACTATGAAGAAATATCCATAATCTGTAAATTTTCATTTATTTTTATTAGATTTCTAGAGAACCACTGATCCAAAAACTTCAAACTCGACACTGCACTGCCTTGTGTGCTGACTAATATATCTGGGAATGGTCAACTTCGTATAATGGCCAGTTGTTGAGTAATCGCGGTGAATACACGCACAGAGACACACGCAGTCACAAAGATTTCTTCAATTGTAGTTAGACTAGGGCATGCCCGTTCAAAAGGTCCATGTTCAGAAGTTTATGATGTGTGGAGCAGCCTGCCATAATTGTCATGTAAAATAATTTTCTGTTCGTCGCACATAACTATGACTTCAAAGTATTTTGGTTACTTCATAAAATAATGAGATGCTGTTCTATCTTTATGTTTATGTTTATGATGTTGTTAATAGCAACAAACAAAACAAAAATTATTACGTCATCCTTACATTTTAAATCTATAATCCGACACTCATGAATGCTGGTGACATACTATAAGATCTAGTTTTTATTTATTTTTTATTAGATCTCTCAAGAACCTCTGATCCAAATGACTCTAAACTTGACACTGCAATGACCGGTGTGCTGACCAACATATCTGGCGAATATCAACTTTGTACAATGGCCAGTTGTTGTGTTATCTCGGTGCATATACACACACACACGCACAAGGAGATTTCTCAAATTATAGTAAGGATATAGATGATTGTCTGTAGACTTTATTTTAATTTTCACATTTTCAATCCTACTTCAGTTCAAATTCTATGGTTCAAATGTAACTCTGTTTTTATGCATTTCTAACTGAGTGTATGTATGATTGTATATATGTATATATATATATATGAATTCATCTCCCCCCCCCATCCAAAGATATCTTTTTGCTATTTGAGGGATTGATCTCTTGTTTTCTGCTTAGTTATGCATGAATACTCTACATTATAGGATTTTGGGTGCAATCTGTTACAGCATGGCAGCCATTAAGAATGTTGTGACCATTCTGAATTCGATGAATGGTATCAAGACATATTCTGAGAGGCCTCTTATTGCATGGGCACACTGGGAAGTTGCATGGTGGCCTCAGGATTTTATGAGCTCCAAAATCCAATTTTAAAAATAAAAACTTAATTTTAATAAGTTAGTGACGAGGGGGGCATTGCTTTTCCTGGGGCCCCAAATATTCTTAAGATGGCCTTGCCTGTGGGGAGTAGAGGAGCAATTGCCATTTTACAGATCACTTTCCTATTTCTTTGAAAAGAAGTAATTAAATTTAGGGTACCAAAATGACTCATCACTCCTTCTTCTAGCCTTTTATTTCATCATTGGACTTTCACAGAGGGAAAGATACCCTAAAAGATGAGTTTAGGTGGGGGGGTTCTGAGACAAAGTCATATGCATATGCTCTTGAATGTCCAATATAACCCCCAAAGTAATAAAAAATGATTGTTTCCAAGTTATAAAACTTTTTGTTATTATTATTAAATTTTATATAATGTAAAGTTGTTTATAACAATGAATTTATAACAATGGATGTAAATTTATAACAATGAATGTAAATTGTTGTAATTCTTATATCCTTTGCTTAATGTTATCAGCCGGTTACTGTTATCCAAAAGGCCATATAAAAAATCCATTTAAAAGTCTTAGAAATTTATTTTTATTTGTCAATGACAGTTTTTAGCTTTCATAAGGCCATGTTTACAGCATGAGTATGTGTGTGTGTTTTTGTGTGAGTGTGCATACATGTGTGTGTGTGTGTGTGTGTGTGTGTATGGAGATTTATGTATATATACATGTGTGTGTGTGTGTTGGTCCATGATAGAAAAAGGATAAAAATACAATCTTTTTTGCTTGAGTTATCCGGATAAATAAATGATGACCCATATTTTCGAACTGTCAGTCTTGTATATTCAAAATTTGCAATCCCAACTGTAGTTATCACTGATCAAATATTCCTGGATGAAATAAATATTTTGTTATTTCTTGTTATTTCAAATCAAAACAGTTGATATTTTTATACCATCTGGCTTTAGGAATTTTAAGAGCACCTGAAGGAGGGTCCTTTTAGTTTTGGTTTAACTTTGAACTTTTTTATTCTCTATGGTGAGATAATGTTAATGAGCATCACTACTTCAGCAACCGGTGGAGGAAAAAAACAAAAAAAATAAAACCACTCATCAATCTTCAGCTTTAAGTCGAATTCCTAAAAACAAAACTCGCACACACACACACACACACATTCACACACACACACACACACTCATGCTGTAACCATGGCCTCATGAAAGCTAAAACTGTCATTGTCAAATAAAAATGTAAATTTCTATGACTTAAATGGATTTCTTTCAATAAAACATGTTTTAAGAGAAATCAATGAAGAGAGCATTTTGAAAAAAAAATATTACTGCTTTTGTGCTGGTTAAAAAACATTTTCCTTTTTTTTAAGGCTTGTTAATGGTGATGAGCTCATTTGATTAGTGAACGAATTTCAGGTATCTTAGACTCCAGCCGTTTTTCCATACCACTAAACCAAGCCTAGAATTAGGAATTTCTCTACGATTGGCACAGCACCAAGATGTAACTGAGTGAGAGTTATCTCCCCTCGTTACAGTGATGGCGACCCAACCGCTCGTATATGTGGATGGCTTTTATGTTAGCTGAATCTATACTGCAGACGTAAGTAAAATGTTTCTTTTTATGATTAATAACTTCATCTATCTATCCTCCTTTAGTGTGACTTCTTTTTAGAGCACCCAGAACTACCCTGCGTGGTCCCGTACCTTTAAAAAAGCAACCTCTCCAAAGGAGTCATTGTTATTTTTATGATATGTGTTGTGGTTCTCTAAAATGGACATCGTCGTTATCGAGAAGTAGCAGTAATAATAGTTGAATTTACACTTATACATACACGCATTCACTATGTGTTAGATATCTTTTTGGTGACGATGAAATACAGCATATACTTTATATATATAAAGAGAAAAGAGTCTTCTTTTCCCAGTGATAGGTATTAGATTTGTTTTGTATGGACTGTTTTTTTTTCAGGCCACGTCTATCTACAATATTTTATTGTTTATCCTTAAATTCTTCCTTTCTTAAAAATAACAATAAACCGGAACAAACAAATATAACTAAAGCGGTTCCATTCTTCTTACAGTTTAATTTTTCTAATGTTTTATTTGCTTGTGTGCAGTTAAATATTGGGTTTTAAAATACTTCATGCATTATAAAGAGAAAGAGAAAAAAAATCATTGTTTTTAACGTCGTCGGTCGGCGGGGTCCTTAAAATTTAATATCTTCGTCTTCGGTGCCTTGGGACAACTCAAACTGTCATCGTCTTTGTCCATGGAAATGAAGGTTTTGTCTTGAATACAGGAAGAAAAAAATATTTAAGAAGAACGAATGAACAAATATAGAAGCTAGATATGAAATAAGTTTTATTTAACTACTTGATGTTTTTTTTCCCACTTATTTTATTTCACAAACAAAACTCTACAATAACCGACTAAAGGAAGCAGCTTATCCCTGCCTCAATTGTTCAAAATATACCCTCGAGGTTTTTTTTCAACTACATATCTATCTACTTCTCAACTAATTGAATGTGAAACTTCACCTTGACAAAATACTAATCATATACTTTAATAAAAGAGGTATACAGAAAAGATTTTTAAAAAAAAAAGATAGAGAGAGAAATGTGTATGTTATAAACTTAAAATTAGACGATGATGAATCTTGGGGGTGTTTTTCCACCCTCTCTCCTCATTTGACGTTTTGTTATTTAAATATTTTATACTAATACTTTGTACCAAGAATACCCTATCTTAGATGTGTGAACTCCTTTACATTTAACTTGCATTTGTAAGAATACCATTGTCTGTGATTGTCTTCATTCTTCAAGACGTGTTTATCAAACTCATTTCCTGGTTGCTCGATATTTTTTCTTATACTTTACTTTGTGTGTGTGTGTGTGTGTGTTTTTTTTAAAAAGTGCTTCAGATTTTTGTTAAAGACGCGAAAGAGCTCATCATTTTCTCTTTATTTCTTCATTCTTCTTTCTCGTATCATTGAAATCGTGAAAAGACAACCCCCCCAAAAACGTTGGTTTGTGACGCTTGTTTTTTTTTGTTGTTACTTTTGTTATTTCACAAATCTCAAATCTTCTATGTAAGTAAAGTGTTTTCGGACTGTTGTCCTCATCTCGGTTCATCTTCTGAACACAACGTTTCGGCCGTTGTACTCTACGGCCTTCTTCATCTTAACGTAAGATTAAAAAAAAACACTCATAATGCCTCATCTAAAAAAAAAGAAGAAATCCAGACAAAAATGAATTCTTCTCAGCTCTTGTTAAGTTGTTGATAATATAGTAAAGTTAAAACAAGCTAAAACAATGCAACAACGTATGATGTCTCCACTCCACTCACTCCAGTCTGTATAGCTTTTTTTCTGATTGTCTAGATTTTCAAAAAGAAATTTTCATTGATTCCATTTCTCTAAGCTGTTGTGACAGAAAAGCAGACTTCATGACACAGAGCGACTACACGCGACTAACAACATCCCCCAACAACAGATTGTCAATTGAAAAATAATCTGTTTCTTCCGCAAATTGTCAGTGTGTCATTTTGCGGAAATCTAAATGTGGCACGTGCCGAGTTTCCAATTTCCCCTTTGCTTTCTTTTCCGACTCGAATATCTTTGTAAACTAAAAACTTAAACTTCTTTTTTTTCTTCTTCCACTTCCACTGACAAAAAACAAAACAAACCAAACCCCCTGCTTCTTCATGCATCGCACTTGCACCGTTTAATTGCTGCTAATAACCTGCCCCCCCCCCCAACTGAAATCTATAATTTGTAATGTCTTGCAAACAATACTCACCGGCAATCTTTGCATTAACGCTCTTAGGTGAACGGACACTTAGAATGGCTAAAAGTGGCTAGACTTTAAAAAAAAAAAAAAAGAAGCCTAAAATTGGGTAGATTTAATTTCCAGGTAACTATGTATATGCTCCAAAAATACATACAAAGGCCCCCAGATGTATAAATAAAATGAATATTTCTATATAAGTATAAAGAACGGTACCTTTCGATCGAGAATAACGTTATTTGAAAAAAATCTAGCCACTTTTGGACATTCTCCTCTGCATTATTGCAAAGATTGCCATAAACCCCAAGCGCGCCTTTATCGTAATCGGTACTTAATTCAGCTCCTTTCTTTTAAGAATTTGTTCGCTGGTTGATTTACCAACGTATTTTTCTGTTTTCAAAGACACAAACAATTAAGTGTTGAAAATCGAGTAATTTGCAATATGAGTCCTAGTCCTGGTAAAAAATGCTTTTCGTCTTCTTTTTTTTTTTGTTTATTCTTCAACGAAAATAATTTTCGCCAGAATAAAAAAAAAATTACCGTTTTATTTTATTTTCCCTAAAGTCAATTTTGGAATATCAAGGCAAACACATACAAGTGTAAGTGTTTTGTTTTGGAAAAAAAACGTGTTTTATTTTTGCGAATCCGGGAAGAAGAATGGACCTCAACTTTTGGCACTAACAGTATTACTAGAACTTACTACTATATGTCAAAAAGCTTTTATCGATTCGTCTTTTCCAAAAACAAGTATAGAAAAACGATTTTTTTTCACAAATTCAGGACAGTAAGTAGAGAAAATCATTTTAACGACAGTTTCAAACGAGACCATAGAGTATGCACACTATGTGCCACATTTCTTCTGTCCTTTTTAGTAGTCACGTGATTTTTTTTCTATCGACATCCTTCTGTCAAAACGTGCTCAAAACACAATCTTTGAGTGATTCTAAAGTCGTAGCTATTGCAAAAACAAGAACCATAAGTTCAACGATGCGTCACCCATCTGTTGTAGTAGCAGAAAGAGGAAGATGAGGACGGTTCACCCAAAGGTCTGGACAAAGTTTCATATCAATCCAACATGATACGGCTGAGAAAATTGATATTTAACATATTAGCAACCGACCAAAAAGTGTCTTATAGAGATGCGTTGAAAGCATCTAAAAAAACCTAGAAAAGAAGTGGATGCAAAACATGAGACCAATTTTTTAAAAAACAAAAAGACCCATCACACATTATTTTAATCAAACTTGACTAGTTTTTACCTTAATTTCAGTTGTTTTTATATATACGATGAAGGTAAAAACTAGTCAAGTTTGACTAAAATAATGTTACAATTACTAAATAAAAGAAATATCACATATCACACTCTTTGGTTCTTGCTTGAAGATTTCATTGTTTGTTCTCCTGAATATGAATTCTATCCGGAAAAGTATCCATCCATTTAATATTAACGAAAAATAGCCTACCTAGTGCCATGGCGCCTTAGTCCACTTCAAAATAATTCTCTTGGACAATACACTAGTCACAGCGTCCCTTCTACTTTTCAAAACAATCTACAAAATCCTCTTTCAGGACCACCATCAGCTGCTTCATCACGCTCTCCTTAATATCGTCCTTGGTCTGAAATCTCCTCCCTTTCAATGGGCAATTTTAGCTTTCGGAAAAGCCAGAAGTCACAAGGATGCATGTTCATTGATCTACTTGCTTGGTCATTGTGAATGCGATGGTCACACAGTACACATGCACACTCAATGGCGTCTCACTGCCTATTGAGTTACCCCACGGGAGAGTGTCTGTTCATGTTTGTGCAGTAAGGTCCTCTCTGATTGGTTGCCAAGTTACATCAACGGTGTGCAACCAGTTCTCGAGATATTCAAAATGGCTGGATACTTTCTGGACAGACCTCGTATGTGACAACGAGCATAACCATTTTGGTACCTGGAACTAATAGAACTTTATAGACTAAAGAGTAAAAGACTTTAAAAATTTTCGGTAATAATTAGAAACCGTCAACCAAAACTGTCAACATGGATTTCTTTAGTTTTCAATTTGGTCTGACTATATATGTATTGAATCGCATGTACAGGCTGCATCAATGGAGCTAGAGGGCTGAAAATTTAAACATTTACTCCTTATGTCTAGAAAAAACACAAATTCCCCCCAAATAGGTTGGGGATTCAATTTACAATGTGAATTTATGCTAAATTGGTCATAAGTTTGCTCCTGACAGCATTCATGCTTGTTTTTAAAAACTCAGACTTTTTTTAGTGATCACCACCAACCAAAAGGTGAGAGAAGTAATTTATTCATTGATCACCCACCTTTTTCCAATTTTTTTAATTGATCACCCCCAACATGGCATGCTGTCAAAAGATGTTAGTCACATGATGGTTTCTATTGAGTGACTAACCAGACTGTTTTCTTGCGCTCTACTTAAGCCATATTTGCAAGTGAGTCGATTACATTATTGTGGATTTTACTACACAAATTAAACCGCAGTGGATACTAAGATGAAAGACTTATTCAAGGTCTACATTCCTCATTGTAAATGTTATTACTGACTACAGGGGAGTTAGAAAAGATTCAGATGAATCACCCCCCTTCACTCTGCGAGGAATTACTTTTGGAGTTGTGAAGTGGTTGAACGGTTAACAGCATGGACAATGGGATAAATGAGCCGAGTTAAACTTTGGCTGAGACGTTATGTGTTCTCTTTGCACTAACGCCATTTTGAAAGACACAAATCTATTTCTTCTCCCCCCAGCTATGGGTAAATAGTAGGACAGACTGTGGTCTCTAGCTACGGTTAGCAACCAGTCTAGGAGACAGATAGCTCTGATTTCAAACCTGCCTGAAGAGAGATGGACTCCATCAGGCTATCTCGCCCTTGACACACCCATGATGAAAATAGAACTCATCCTACCTGTGAGCTTAATACTCGTATAAAGTTCATAATAAACAAGGTGGTATAAATATCTATGCTTTCCTTGCCTGCATAATGGCTGAGATAGTTGCATATTTATCACTGGTGCCAATGATTTTCTTATTGCTATAATTTGCAAAGTTGTCTAATTTTTTTTTTTTTTGTCTGCTAATTAATGTATACAACTTGAATCTTTTGTGGACCCCTAGGGTTCCGTGTACCTGACTTTGATAACCGCTGAACTACACACAAATAGTTACATTAGTTTTTCCAGAAAAGAATGTTGATATTTACCAAGCTTTTCTGGTACAAATCAAAATTGAGGGGAAAATGAGGGTTAGAATGATTGCATTGTGCCAATCTTCTAAGTGAGGAAGGCTTTCCTGCCTACCGGCCTTGAAAATCAGTATTCAAAATCTTAGTTATGACAACCAGGATTTTGAATACTAGGGCTCTGCGAAAGATTCAAGTTGTATACATTAATTAGCAGACCAAAAATAAACTGGACAACTTTGCAAATTACAACATAAAAAATAAGAATTATTAAACTCATATTGAATAAATTGTAAATTGAACGTTCTGGATTTATTTATTGACATTTAGGAGAGGGAACCACTTTTTTAAATCTCTTGATTACACTTGAACAATCAAGGATTTTATGAGTATGTAAATTTACTGACAAAATAGGTAATATAGGTGTCCATCGATATAGCATGGTTTGTGATATAAGGCGGGTGAGTCATGAAGCCCAACATTTCTGCCTATATTGTATATGTATGGCTCTGTCAAGGGATTCTCGGGTGTCAATCCTTTACACAGCCACTGCATACAAATGCTGATGGCTGTGGTGGAAAAGATGTAGTGAATCAATATTTTCTCAATAAAAACTCAGTGAGATATCTGCAGAATTTGAAATCTTTTGTGCATGGGTCATTTAATGCTGAAATCAGTTTAAAATTCCAAAAAATAGTCTTGTGACTTTGGTGAAAGGTTATTTTTCCTTAACTAGAGTCTTGCGACTTTGGTGGACAGTTATTTTTTTTAATTAGAGTCTTGCGACTTTGGTGCAAAAACAGGTGGCCCCTGTTTGTGGGGAGAGGGAGGTCTTACTCCTCTGCAGGGGATGCAGTCGGCATATTCTAGGCCCCAGCCGAAAAGGCCACGTTTACAGAGAGAAACATTTTTTTCACAAAATGTACCTAATTTTTAAAAAAACATTTATTTACAAGATTTAGCTAGTATGGGTATAAAAAGTCTGACTCTGGAAGAAAGAGCTATTTTTGGTTTGTTAGAAATTATCATTCTCTTAGAAACTTTTTGGATCAATGTGCCGTTTTAGAGCATATATTTCATCAGTGACCCCTCCAGAAAAAAAGTTGGTCAAAAATAATAATTAATAATTTAAGCATTTATTCTATAACCTAAAATATAATTGCACAAAAGTATCTAAAAGTACATGAGGTAGGCGGTATCGATTGGTATTCTTTGCCACTTGCCCCCACACCATCCCCAGTGTCCCCAACAGGGTGGTAGCGCCCACTTTAGGATTCACTGTCTTAAATTAATAATGTTTGGTAAGATGCTTGTCTGACCCAATTTTAATTGAGCCTTGAAATGTGTGACCCACAGTACAGTGCTTTATTAAGCTCTATGTGCAATAATTATTTATATCTCTTGGATAAGATAGATTTTACAAATACAAGACTGATCATCTGAAGGAAAAGACTTTATACTTTTTTCTTCTATATAAGAAGTCAGAGGCATGTGCTACTCATGAGTTGACTTGCTTTCTTGTACATAATCATAGGATTTTACTAGCACAATGCACATCTAATTGCAAAACAAAGCAAAGTTGCTTCCTGTCTCTCACAACACATGGGGCAATGATTTTTGTTTCCATTTCTGGAACGATCCATGGAGACCCAATCATTGTTTGTAGCAATTGTGGGTTTTTACAGAGCCCGGGTGCTAGCCCGACACCCAAGATGCACTGCCTTACAGGGCTAAAGGGAGCCAATTGCCTTGCTATTTACCTATAGCTGGGAGGAGAAGTGGATTCATGCTTTTCTCAAGGGCATTAGTGCGAAGTGAAGGCAAAAAAGTTTGAACTCGTTTTAACCGATTCCATTCACTGTACCGTTAACCATTGCCCCCCCCCATCTAATTGCCTGTCTTTTTTTATTCTGAGTAAATGTAAACCAACCTTGTGCTATGAAAATGGATATTTTATTTTATCACTGAGCTATATCTGCAGATACCTCTCTTTCCAACTACTTTCTTCTGGAATTCTTTATTGCTTACACACATCTGGCGCAAGGTTGATGGATGTTTGGCCCAGTTCTAGGGAACTTGGTTGTTCATGTCAGTGTAGTTAACCAACTAGTGTGGAACCTCCATAATATGTGACCTTCAATCTCCAGTGTTAGCTGCTTGTAGCTTGTGACTGTCACAAGATTTCTGGTTTACCATTACATTTCTCTTAGCATTTCCTTCGTTTTGAGGCACGTACCGAAGGTGGCCTTTGGAGGGGATGCTGCACTACCCCATGCTCTTTCTGTCTCTCTTATTCGGCCTGCATGCACATTTTGTTGTCAAATTAGAGGTCTGCACCCCTTCCCAATGAAAATCATTAGGTAGGCTTCTGAGTGAATTTAAAAAAAATGTGTTCTGTAAGATGAGCACTCGTGCAATTTTAATTTCTAAATAAGATTAAACTAGAAAAGGTTTATTATTAATTATTGACCACTATTTACGTTCATCTTAATTTTTCAGTTGCTTTTTATTGCAACTTTACTCCGGTCATCAATCCACGGTGCAGATAGGAAATAAAGAATGAGCTCTTGGTGAGACTCAAACTCGCATCCCTCTATGCTGGAGGAAAGCCAGGTTAACGCCCTGCTGCTCTTACCAACTGAGCTATGAGAAATAGCTGGCTAGCAGATTTCATCTAATAAAAATAAATAATAAAAAAAGACTAGCATTCCAAGGGAAATTATGAATCACCGCCATCTGTATATGCTGTGTTGGAGGTGATCAATTAAAAAGTTGGAAAAAGGGGTGATCAATGAATAACTTTCTTCTCTTGTCTTTTGTTCCATGGGGTGATCAATGAATAAGTTACTTCCCTTACCTTTTGTTGGGCAGTTATCATTAAAAAAGGTCTGACTTTTCAAAAAACAAGCGGGCACAAACTAGTGACCAATTTAGCATAAACTTACATTGCATATTGAACCCCCCTCACTAAAAACCTATTTAGAAAAAAAAAAAATCAATCATCATTTCCCCTACTAATTGAGGGGAGTGTGTGTGTGCAAAATTTCAAGTTTCTACTATGAATGATTAAGGCTGGGCAAAGTCAGGATACTTAGATGCATATAAATGTCAGAACACATGAATAACCTAATCCCAGCAATAAACCAGTGTTGTGGCTAGTGTTCATTAATAAGTTTTGTTGTCCATCAGATGTAAGGAACAAGTCTTGAAACCACATTCATTCATCATTTTATATACCTCCATTCTTCCTTTTCGTCATACTACAACCATGATATTCGCCGAAGGCAGTGACTTTAATCCTGGGGGTGGGGGGAAGAAGCAAAAAAAACCAAACCATCTGGTGGTTGGTAAATGGTTGTTATTGGAAGCCGGCAAAGAAAACACGTTACTCGTGTCCAAATCTTTCGTTCAGTTAATTGCATATTCTCCCACGCCGATTCCTCCTCCTCATTGTGCTTCTTTCTCAAGATTAAACAAATCCTGAGACTACATCAGCATTCAGCACATATTTACTTGGATTAGCTGACATCTACCTTAAACCTGCCGTATTATTATTATTATTATTATTATGATGATGACTCCCCAATTCTCCCCTTTTTTTCATTCCTTTTGCTCCATCCCTAAGTTTTTATGTAACTATCTCAGTCTCCTTATCACTTTTTCTTCCAATCTCTACTCTCCTTATCTTGTCCCTTCCTCACTTTGGATTTTTCACCTTCAAAAGAAAAAAAAAGAAAAATGTGTTTTTAGTGAAAATCAATATTCCCCTTCATTTTTCCCTTTTACCACTTCTCCTTATGTTGCTCCAGAGGCATTTTTTTTTTGTTTGTTGTTTTTTTGCTTTTGTTTGCCTTCATCTTTTTTTTTGGCTTCCAGATTTTCTTATCTTCTCTTCCATTTAGTTGTTGTTGTTTTTTTTCTCCCTCCTACTTGTTGTTGTTTTTTTCTCCCTCCTACTTGTTGTTGTAGTTTCTTACGTTCAGTGTTTATGACAGCAAAATATTGGCTTCGTTCACACCAAGGCCGTGTCTTTCATTTTCTGCCTTGTTTGGCGTGGCAGCAAATTCCTAGGACTGCGTTGCGGGCGCGGGTGGGACCGGGTGTTGTTTTTCAGAAAATCACAGAAAAATAGGTGTTTAAGTCCGTTACAAAACAAGTCCATCTGAAAGAAACCTGGTTATCTCTACTCTAGGTCTTTTGAAAGGCAGTAATACCTACCTGTGTTTTTATTTATCTACAAATAAAATTCAGCAGTTCTTTACTTCAATATTGGAAGCTCAGATTAACAGCTGTTTAGTGAAAGAAAATATCAAGAGAAGTAGATTGATTATTTTGTAGCTGCAATCTTGATTCTGCTGGGAAAAATCCTCTTTTATCTCCTTTTACTTTGAATCAACAAATCTCTTTTTTATCAGTTCCATGAAAAAAAGTGTTTAGGATAACAAGTTGAATTTAAAAACTAAGATATTTTATGAGAGAAACTTGCATAGTAGTTTGTGAAAAATGATGGGATTATCTGCGTATGAATTGGCACTGCTGCCTAGGATCTGAGTATCTGTGCGCTCTGCCTAGGATCTGAGTATCTGTGCGCTCTGCCTAGGATCTGAGTATCTGTGCGCTCTGCCTAGAATTAATCTCTCCCCATCCCTCTGCCTAGGATTAGAATGTAGTATGGGTGTGCTCTGCCTAGGATCAAAGTATCACTTTTGGCATTTCTGCCTTGGACCAAAGTGTCGCTGCCTGTTCCTCTGCCTAGGATTAGAGTGTAGTATTTGTGCGCTCTGCCTAGGATCAAAGTGTCACTCCCTGTTCTTCTGCCTAGGATTAGAATTTAGTACCTGTACACTCTGCCTAGGATCAAAGTGTTTCTTTTGGCATTTCTGCCTTGGATCACTGTGTGTTCATTGAAAAGTGTTATACACAAAGAAATGTATGTATGTGTATGGATACACATTTCATTTTATATATGTGGATTCCTGATAAAAATATGTGGATTCCTGATAAAAATATGTGGAGACAAGTAACTGCAATGTCTCTTATTGATTATGAAAGTGACCAGGGATTTGCTGCGGGCAAAATAGATTTCATGATTATCACTCCATGTTAACCTTCACTTGCACTTTTAGGCAAATGACAGATATCTTTTATTTGTTCTCATAATCTGGAATAGGAATGTTCAGATCGAGTTTACATCAGGCACGCTAAAAATTGTCGAAAAATTGACTCAAAAAGGGACACATTTTGCCTTTTTAAACTATCAAATTTTCAAAGTTACTAAGATACTTTCTCCCGGAAAAATAAAAAGTATTTTTTGTACTTTCAATCCAACTATTCTTCGTAAAACTAGGTTTTGGCTTTTATAGCGATTATTAGAGTTTGCAGTCATTCAGTAACTGTCACCTTAGTGTAATAAAAAAACAGAAAAAGAAGGTTGGATTGAAAGCACAAAAAATACTTTTTATTTTTCTGGGAGAAAGTATCTTAGTAACTTCGAAAATTTGATAGTTTAAAAAAAACAACCTATTTTTGATTGAATGTAAGTAACTTCGAACATTTCTGGTGTTGAGGCAAAATGTGTCCCTTTTCGATTCAACTAATTTTAGGGTGCCTGTTGTAAACTTGATATGAATGTTCTTTCAGGGTCTTATTCCAGTCCAATTTCTAATGTTTAGGCTGCCTCAGCAGAACCTCCCTGAGGAATGTGTAGCAGTATTAGTGATGAATAATATACAACATAAACAAAAATATATATGTAAGAATAAAAGGAGGAGGGACAAAAAAGAGACTGGGCCAAGCTCCACTCATAATTCTATTCCAACTGGAGATTATTACTGCAACTTTTGTATTGTTTATATAAATAAATAAATTTGTAGGTATATAAGACTTGTCAGT
>VCCN01001036.1:2515230-2528492 GCA_006491835.1 Architeuthis dux | reverse complement strand
AGTTTGTGTCCTGCAGTGCTCACTGATCACTAACTAAGAATGCAAGAGAAGTAAATTATTCATTGATCACCCCTTTTTCAAATTTTTTTCACGGTATGCTGCCAAAGGATTTTTGGTCATGTGACGGTTTCTATTGAATGACTAACCAGACCTGTTTTTCAACAGTTCAACCTTCACTTGTGTTGGAATCCACTAGTGTTTATGTGCTTGTCATGGCTACTGACAATTATAACTTGCTTATTAGTCATATCTGTCAGTATGGCTCTTTTTGTCTTGGCAGTCGGTCTGGTCTTAGCAGTCGGGTCATAGCAGCTTCAGGTCTTTGTTTTTGTTTTTTTAAAAACTATATCTGTAGCCTTCACAAGCCTGCGTGCTGTTTTCAGGAATCTCAAGTGTTCTATCATGATTTTGTCTGCGATTCTTTTCTAAAAAAAATTAAAATCATGAATTTTTTTCACAGGGATTAAACAAGCCTGAAAGTCAGATCATAGATGCGCCAGAGGGTAGCATTATAGTAGAGTGTAAAAATGATGATAATATATAGATAGATTACTGATTTTAGCTCCAAAAAGTGAGGGGTGCATTATATTCAATCGCATTGTACTATAGTAAATACAGTATTCTTGTGTGAAGATCTAGTAAGAGACGTTACTCTCATTTCGGTATGTCAGTCAGTCAGTGACTGCGATCGGTACTAGAGATCTAAAAATAAATAACAATAAAAGGACAACTTTGTAATAAAATTGTTCAGTATCTTCTTTTCATTAGCATCTACAGAAATTTTCTCTTCTAATACAAAAGAAAATGATGTTTGGTATCTATATTAGTCATTTATTACCTATGGATTAGTGCATATATATTATATATATAGCTATATATTTTTCATAATATCTTTTGTCAGGTTTATTACTTTTCAAATAATACTTGTTTTGCTTGGTGCCTGAAAGTCTGACTTTGAGTGGCATTGAGTTTTAGACATCAGTCATGAGCTAAACAATTTTCAAAGTTCAAATTATGACTGCGGTAGTTTGTGATCACTTTTCACTAATGCCCTTGGGAAAGGCATGGATCCACCTCCAGAATCAATCCCAGCTAAATGACGGCAAATGGAGTCCTTCTGCCCTGCAAAGCAGTCCATCAAAGAGAAGGCAACTCTGACAAAAAAACTACAGCTTGGCCATTTTGGCTTGCTGAGCTACTGAGGAAGAGCACAATTCTGTGTATATGAGCTGATCTCCACTTTAAAAAAACAACCAACGCAGGTGGCAGTCGAGATCCTCCTCCTGATCCTTGCAAGTGAGGAATAAGCCAAAACAACAACAACATATATATGTTATCAAACTACTTATGGTTTAATCTTTATTATTAATGGATGAAGTAATTGTGACACATCATTTCAATTAAATTTAACTAGTTTTTAGTTTTTGACTAGTGTGTTCGATTCTCACCGAGGCTTATTCTTTATTATCCGACCGAGTTGCTGTAGAAATAACGGCCCTGTTATTCATTGCTGTAGAAACAACACCCCTCATTGAAAGTTGTATATAAAAATAACTGAAATTAAGATGAAGGTAAAAACTAGTCGAATTTAATTGAAATACTTATGGTTTGTTGTTCTGGCATTCTTGAACTTCAGACTTACCTTATACAGTCCCGTTATAATGTGGGTGGATGGTAGACCCCAAAATATTAATCTAGCGCCTAAATAGCTAGATTTTATTTCAGCACATTTATAACACGATTGACTTTCTTGGACCCTAACACCTGCATTATAACAGGACGCCTGTATATATTTTCTTATTTCTCTTTGCATTGAAACATTTATAACTTTTGTGTTCTCCACTCCCAATTGTTTTCTTACATATAATAAGCCTCATATGCCCCCAACTTATTGGACACAAGAGAATGAAAGCTGATATTGGAAATTTATTTATCAGATATATCTTGTACATTTGCAGACTTCCTTAAGCTGCTTTTGTAATTGCAGTACAGTGCAGCATAAGAATTCTTCGCTCTGTCTCCATTCAGCTGGCCCTCTGGGATAAGTTAAAAGGTCAACATCTAGGCAATCAACAGACACCATATGTACTGAGATGAGTTTCTAATGAAATTTCATTTGACTTTACTATCAACTAATACAAGACATAACAAAATTGCTTGCATCTTGATGTCTTTTTAATCAGACAACACTTAATAAGCTCTGTATTTGTCTTTTTAAAAATGTATTACATTTTAGGAATTTTAAACATGTATCAGTTAAAAGATGAACATTTGTGTGTTTGTTTTTTTTTTTTTTTTTTTTTTTGCATCAAAGTTTGTGAAAGATGACAGAATTGTATTAGACCAGGGTCTGGTGGGGGTAAGTACCACTCGAGGCCGGAGAAATTGGGGTTAGTATTTTCAATAGGTATACATGTGGGTATTCAGAAATACGATGGTAAACGGGGATCTGCGAGTGCGTTATTTTTTGGGGGGGGGATTTATCCCAGGCATGTCATATTATTAGGTAAAATAGTCCAGGGGCCAAACTGGACCCTCTGTGCACCCACCAGAAATACAGTCTTGCAAGATACACAGTTGGGAACGATGCCCATATGTATCTACTTCCAATCCATAGAGAATTAATCCAATAATTCGAAGAAATAGGACTGTGTACTTGAAATTTCCCTGAAAATTGTTACATACCTAGCTTAATATTTTCGTTGTATCTTTTCATGCCCAACAGATACAAATTGTATGAATTAAAAATTACTTTTATGGTAAAATTAAGTGTATTTTTTAATTTGTCATGTCTGAAAACCCTGATTTAGCCTTTTAAAGTACTCAGATATGTCAATTGCAAGACGAGATATGAAATTCTGGATTTTTTTGATGGTGGCCATTTTGTTTTATGCAAATGAGGTAGTTCTTCCCAACTTTTTTCTTGGGAACATCTTTTTTCTGAAAGAGGACATACTAAGGAACATTTTGGTATTTATAGAGTCCTGGGGGTGGTGGGTGCACAGGGGGTCCTGTTTGGCCCCCGGACTAATTTACCTAATAGTATGACATGCCTATTGTTGGCTATTTATGTGTCCAATGGAGCTATGAGAACTCTACGGTTGGCAGAAGATCAAATCTAACCTTTAACCCTTCCTTTCATTCTTCTCCAATCTCTCTCGGCACCATATTTGTTATTGTTTTTACACTAATAGTATCAGTAGCAGAAATATTATTTTAATTTTTATTAGATGAAGCATTGTCACACATTAGTATTATTAATTTTTGACTAGTATTTTCTTATCTAAATTTTTTAAAGTTTTATATCGCAACTTAATCAGGCTGTCAGTCTACGGCAGTGAGTCTTTTAAAAAAAATTTTTTTTTTTCAATTGGTTATTTTGAAATCCTTAAATTGGTGTTGAACATTGTTCTATATGCAATCTATTTTATAAATAAAAGGTAAACACTTATCTGTGATACTTGGCAAAAGGCTTGGGAAAAGGATCTTGTATTTCATTAATAAGACAAGCTGATGTATGCTGCTGTTTTCAATTTTATACTGGCCTAATTAATGCTAAGTCAGGCCAGTATAGATTTCAGCGCAATGTGGTTTTCTATGCTCAACAAAGTAGGATCACTCCAATGTATAAAAAATTTCTTAGTATATTATTTGTTATCTTATTTCTGAAGGATTTTTAATTAGAAAATAATAATTTTCTTTTTTTTTATTATTATTATTTTTTAATTTGCTTTTCACATGATGACCAAGTCCTTTGAATATCTTTTATTTATTGATACCATCATCTTCTTATAATTAAAAATGTACAGTAATGAACAAAATCTAAATAACACTAGCATTCTAAGGGATGATCAATGAATAAGTACTTCTCTTGCCTTTTGTTCGCCTGTGATCACTAAAAAAGGCCTGCATTTTCAAAAAACAAGTGGGCACAAACCACTGACCAGTTTAGCATAAACTTTGCATACTGAACCCCCCTCTAAAACCTATTTTATGGGGAATTTTTAAAAAACAAGCATTTTCTCTACATTGAGGGAGTATGTGTGCAAAATTTCAAGTTTCTGCTATGAACGGTTAGGGCTGGGCGAAGGCTGGATAAATAGATAAAGATACATATACATGTTAGAACACATGAATAACCTAAACCCAGCAATAAACCAGGTAGTAGTTGTAGGTAGCAGTGATTAATAATCATGAACAAGGTCTAAATAACGCAATAATAAACAAAATCTAAATAACGCAGTAATAAACAAAATCTAAATAACGCAGTAATAAACAAAATCAAAATAATGCAGTAATGAACAAAGTCTAAATAACATAATATTCTCTGCCTGAAACACTATTTGAGATTTTGATTCTACAGGTCAGCAAAACCAAGCATGTAGTTATGTAAGTGCCCAAGGCCTTTGCAGACCTGAGGTTATCAGCAAATTCAATGAAGAAAGGAAGGCAAAGCCAAAGGCATTACTTCATTTCTGCCACAACAAAGTGTGCCAAACGGCTGGATACAGGCAAGAAAGCCTCATATTGATTAGTTCTTTCCATTTTTATCAGTGACTGAACCTTCTTTGACACACACATACCTACATAAATAAATATTTGAGAAAGAGAGAGAGTGTGTTTGTGTTCCTTTGTCTGGTTGTCATGTCTTGTATAACTGCCGGTTGTGGTCTTCATAGTCTCAGTGGGTAATTTTACCTCTGGCCTGTCAAAAAATTTAAAGACAACTAGATACAGGTCTGGTTAGTCACTCAATAGAATCCGTCACGTGACCAACGTCTTTTGGCAGCATGCCATGTTGGGGGTGATCAATGAATAAGTTACTTCTCTCGCCAGTGATCACTAAAAAGACTGAATTTTCAAAAAACAAACGTGAATGCTGCTGGACACAAAATCGACCGATTTAGCATAAACTTACATTGTAAATTGAACCCTCCCACTAAAAAAAAATTTATTTTGGAGGGAATTTTCAAAAAACAAATTTTTTTTTTCTCTTCTAGACACAATGAGTAAACGTTTAAATTTTCAGCCCTCTAGCTCCATTGGTGCTGCCTGTACACATGACACATACATATATAGATAGCCAGCCAGGCAGAATCACTTAAAAATTGAAGAAATCTATGTTGACAGTTTTGTTGATGGTTTCTAATAATATCTGTTATTCGTATACATATATATATATATATATATAAAGGAAGCATGACATTTCAATGGGTGGTTATAGTAAATGATTCTTGGTTAGTTGAAAGTGACATTTCACTTATAGATAGCTTTTTTTCTTTCTCTTTTAACCCGTAGTCCCTGTTTACCGGTACACTGCTTTGGCATCTAATCACCATTGTACCGGTAAACCGGCACGTACCTCAATTTTTGAGTTTGTAAAATAGCATTCGGTGTAGTACTGTTGCGTACACTTAGGAATATGGTAAATCTAATGGTTGCTCTCTTTGTTGTTTTACATATTTCTGCAAATAATTCAAAATGTTTTTGTGTCTATAAGAAGATGGATTGAGACATCGCTCAACCCAGCTGTTCAGGAGTGAAAAGGATCCAAGTAAGCTTCATGAGCACTGACTAAGTGTTATCTAAAGTGCTTTAATCTGATAACGATCAAATGGTTTACAATGATGACTATTTCGAGAGTGAGCAACTTTGTACTAGCCATTTGTTGCTCTTCACTGCTGAGTTATGTTACACAGGCAGTTCTGAAATACTGTAATTCACCCCAAATATCCAAGAATAGTTTATTGGCAAGTGGTCCAATCTCAGGGTTCAACGGGTTAAGCTAATCCTCAGATTAGTAAATGATCACCCACCCCCAGGGCAATAATAGAGAGGTCAATGTTTATATCACAAATTTTACTACTATGAAACAAGTGAGGCTCATCTTACTATATATAAGTATTTGGTAAAACATGGCTCATACAAAGAAAAATCTGACCAAACAGTGAAACAGAGTTTAAACTTTGTATGAACTACGTTTTACCAAATACTTATATTTCAGCTATACGTCTGTATTAGCATAAATCAAGGATGGCTAGAGTTATGACCACCATGTATGAACACATGAATAACCTAAACCTTTTTGTAGCTGTAAAAAGTGGGGGTCACATTATATTCGAGGTCGCATTGTACTCGAGTAAATACAGTATATGATATTAAAAGTCTAATTACATTTATCTGTATGTGACCTCTAAGTAACCAAAGTAGTGCATTGTAGCCAGAGGTATAGAATTAATGTACCCCTAAAAACAGTTTTGATCTCTTATGGCCTCATTTAGGCCTTCTGCAGGAACTAGCTGAAAATCCCGCCTGTGGGCTGGGTATTTCAGCTAATTGAGAAAATTGATAAAAAGAACAAAGCTCTTTAACACTTAGTAAATATAAAAAATAATGAGTGTTGTGTAAATTATATTGATATCTTTACCATGTGAATATTTACATATATCTATAAGTAGATCTATATCCATCTATCTGTACATGTGTATTTGTATATATGTTTATATATTTCCCTCTTATCTAAACACATTCATAAAAGTTGTATGTACCTGGTTTTTTTTTCTTTTTCTTTTTTAATTATATGTACAGGTATACCTTGATTAGTGCGGTTAATTCGTTCCAAACTTTTCCGTACTGTTCAAATCCACAAAGTCTTATAATTTAATGTTTTCTTTCAGCTTATACCTAGTTACATTAATTTGTACAGCAATACTTTAACCGTACTCCATCAAAACCTGCACTATTCAAGGTATTGCTGTATGTGGTCAGGGGTAACTCATTTAAAGCAACAAGGAAAAGACATTTTTTTAATGGAAAAGGTATAAGAATAAGCACTGCTCCTACTTCTACTTCCTTGCGTAATTGTATTATAGATTTTGGAGGTATGTAAGACTTGCCAGTTTAACATGCCAGGCTAGTGATCACTAGGTCAAATCACTGTAGGGGAATGGTGATTTTACTTATCGGTTTACTCTCCTATTTTTGGTGAGGACTGTTCTTGTTCTTATTATATAGGAAAGTAAAGTCAACTCTGACTTTGTCCTGGAGTTTGACAATTGAAGTTTGTGTATGTATTGCTCAATTTTTAAGCTTCTTTTTTTCTAAATCAATCCTTATTATTATTGGATGAAGTATTGTAACACACCACATTTGATTAAATTTTGACTAGTTTTTACCTTCATCCTAATTTTAGTTGTTTTTATACAACTTATTAATTCGGGCCACTGTTTCTATGGCAACGAATAACAGTGCAATTGGAAATAAAGAGTAAGCCTTCGGTGAGAATCGAACTCACACCCTCATTGCTAGAGGGAGACTAGTTTGCGTCTAGCTGCTTTTACCAATCGGCCACAATGACTTGATGGATTAGCAGAAGCTGATTCACACTTATAAACTCACTCCCTACAACTGACTCTCTACGCCATATTTTTATGTTTTATATATGAGACCTAGTAGTCTTTTTTATAAATCAATCTTTATTATTATTGGATGAAGTATTATAACACATCACTTTTGATTTAAATTTTGACTAGTTTTTACCTTCATCCTAATTTTAGTTGTTTTTATACAACTTATTAACTCAGGCCACTGTTTCTATCTTTTTTTTTCTGTTGCTTGTCTCTTGAAGATCTTTGGAACCAATGTTATAAATCTTGGTATACAAGAAGCCAGCTAACTAGGGTTATACGTTGCCCAACTTTGAACAGTGTAAAGCAGACTTATTCAGCCAACCAAAATATCTGATTTATCTGTAAGTCAGACACGTATTATCCAAACTAAAATGTTGCTTACTGTTTAACTCCACTGAATATATCATGTGAATTTTGAGTGATAAACAGTAAGGACTCCGTTCACTTTTCATTACCTGAACTATTAATACTAGTAAAATACTATTGCTTGCTAATGATATACCCAGGGGTGGAAATCTAAAGCAATGTCATCATCATCATCAGCCGTTGTAAGTCCACTGCAGGACAAATGCCTTTCCCATCTCCTTGCATGATGACCTAGATTGTGCTAACCTCTGCCACGTCTTACTGGCAAACCTTTCTATCGTCCCTGCATCTTGTGTCTGGTCTTTTCCTACTGTGTTTACTGTCCCATGGGCACCAATCAGTTAGCCTTTTCTCCCGGTCTATTGTCATCTCTTCTTGCTAGGTGACCAGACCATCTCCCTTTTCTTTTCTTATACTAAGTCAAGACTTAAAGAACTGAGGTAGAGCTAAGATCTACCTAACAACATCCAACTACCCAATTCTGGATAAACACCCCAAAACCCCAAATACAATACTTATAGCGAAAACACCTAACAAAAAAAAAAAATTTGAGGGTGCAGGATCTCTCTGCTATCCTGCATGTCCCCAGGTGGCGGATGTGGAAGGCCCAATAGATATATGGGGTACCGTCTAAGACAATGTGGACCATAGATATATAGGGACCTACCAAATATACCAGCACCACTCTAAATGCTCACCAGAAAATACTGGCAACGGGTGAGCTAGATTAGCCACCACCTTCCCAAAGCAATGTAGTATCTGAAAAAACCTGTTGACCACAAATGGATTTTAATCAGTTTTTGTTACTATTTATATTTTTTATTATTCTTTAAATTCAGCATTTTTACTACATCATCAAAACATAAAATTCTACCTTTACGTCATCATAGATGAGTTGCATCCCTTAGCGTGACAAACGTGATTAAATCATAATACTTGAAGCTTACATCAAGTCTCACAGATTCAATTTTGTGAAATCTATGTTATTGACCTGCTTCATCATCAGAACCGATAATTAATCTGAATTTCTTTGAAGATTACACATCCAATTGCACAAATTCTACTGGCAGGCATCTTTACCTGTTAATCATCACTACCAAAGGTTTAGGTTATTCATGTGTTCACACATTTATATGTATCTATCTATGTGTCCAGACTTAGCCCAGCCCTAACCGTCATATAATAGAAACTTAAAATTTTGTACACACACTCCCCTCAATGAGTAAGGAAAATGCATTTTTTTTTGCTTTTTGAAAATTCCCCTCCAAAATAGGGTTTTAGTGGGGGGTTTATAGTGTAAGTTTATGCTAAATTGGTCCCTTAGTTTGTGTCTGGCAGCATTCACGCTTGTTTTTTGAAAATCGGACTCTTTTAGTGAACACTGCCCAACAAAAGGCGAGAGAAGTAACTTATTCATTGATCACCCTTTTTTTCCAAATCTTTAATTGATCACCCCCAGCACAGCCTGCTGTCAAAGGATTTTGGTCACATGACAGTTTCTATTGAGTGAATAACCAGACCTGTTTCATAAAACTCTTTATTTATTCTTCATTTCTGCATCAACAGTGAAAGTGGTCTTCAGTTATAAACAAATAAGATAATAATTGAACTGAATCCTGTTCACCTCTCATGGGTCAGAGATGAGAGCTTTTTAAATGTTGGAGAGAATCTCTGACATTTTTTTCAGACCATTGATCCAGATAAGGTTTATTAAATTCTAGAAAAGTTATTTCTGTGGAATAACTTAACACTGGCTGCGTTATGCTCACAACCAAGTGCACTCTGTATTCTCTAATGTAATTAAATTCAGGAGTAGGTGTGTACATGTTCTTTACAATTACATTCTTCCTGTTCACTCTATCGCTTTGCTTTCTGCCTAGATTTCCACAAGATGGCTGCTTGTCTGCCTAGATTTCTACAAGATGGCTGATGGTGAAAGATATTGGTCATTGCACCTGAAGAATTGAACATTGTGCTTGCTATTGTTATTTTAGATTATCCATATACCATATTTGACAGCATCAAAAGGTAAAGGTAACCGTGGCTAGAAGTTGAGGGGGAGTTAAATAACTGGGAGATAAATTAGAAGAATTCAGGCAAATGTGTTTTTTTCCCTTAATATTCTCTGTTGAAATAAGAGGAGTCATATGTCATCAAATACGGTAGCTGCTGAATAGGGGTTTTTGACTCTAGAAAGAAAAATAGCCCCTCACCCCCCCCCAAAATAGGTGACTTGATTCAGAGCGCTCCTGAACTTCCGTAATTTATCTGTTGGGATTCCCTTTGGAATTCTTAGTTACTTGTTTGGTCATGTAAAACTATAAATAAATCTAGGAACAAGTCAACAAGATCGGATGATAATTAATCACTACTGCCCACAACATTGGTTTATTGCAGGGTTTAGGTTATTCATGTGTTCTTATGTATCTATGTATCTGGACTTTGCCCAGCCCTAACTGTTCATAGTAGAAACTTGAAATTTCGCACACACACTCTCCCTCAATGAGTAGGAAAGATGTTGTTTTTGAAAATTCCCCATAGCCGAAACAAAAGGCGAGAGAAGTAACTTACCCATTGATCACACCTTTTTTCCAACTTTTTAATTGATCACCCCCAACACAGCATATATAGGTGGAGGTGATTCATAATTTCCCTTGGAATGCTAGTTTTTACTGGGTTTGGACTCTAAATATTTCACCAGTCATATGCGAATTGCAAATCCCAAGTGAAGTTCAAAAATACTGGAGAAATGGTTCAAGTGACTTGTGACTTAGATTTTATGTAGGAACTTTAAACCACCATAAAAGATCTATATATCAAATAGATTTTTTAAATTCTTAACCCTTTAAGGATGTGAGCGCCTGAAAGCACAGGGCATTTCAACTAACAAGAATTAATTAATGCTAAAAACTCAAAGGACGCAACCACGACTTCAGGAGTTTTGAAATAATGTGATTTAGAGTTAACGTATTTTTGCAACAAACCCATTGATTTCTCGTGATAAATGTTATGGGTAGTAACGTTGTCAAAGGAAATAATTCTTTTTTTTTTTTTTTTTTTTTTTTTAAACTTGCAAGAACATTGTACCTTCCTGTTTTATCTTTTTTTCAAGTTGCTCTCTGAAGTACTTCTGTCATTTTCTCTGAATCTTGTATCAGAAATAAATAAAACAGAAATGCCATCTTAACATCATTTATCACAAACACACAAATACAGTATTGCTACAATTAGAACTGTTATTCAACAATATTTTTGTTATCATTTTATTACCTGTGTGAGATTGGAAAGCCTTATTTCACAACAGTTGTCATTCCATTATATACACATTTGGATTCACCATTTAAGCTTATCAAACCTAGACCTGTCATAGCTGATAATAGATATTACAGCCTTTTACTATTGTTGCCAAGGCAGTCATTTACACAGTGTATATTTCACATTTTCACACTTTTGTTTTGTATGTCAAGAACAAAACCCCCAAAACATTATTTTTAAAGTTTTTTGCTTTTATTGTTAAAATTTCTTAATGTTTTTTGTAATATTTCCTGTTACCTTTTTAAAGATGTACATCCAGAATATAAGATGAGATAAAGAAAGTCCTCCTTTTTCTTTTCTTTCCAAATCTAATTTAATTGTAATTAGAGGAACAACAATCAGGAACAGAGCCAATCCATACCTGTTTCTGGCAGAGTTGAGCAGAACTGAATTAGTTGATCTACCGTGCAGCAAGTGCTTGAAATGGGCTGTTCAGGAAACGCCTTGAGTGGCCGCTTTCCTTCTTACAGCAATGATTGGCTACTGTCAGCCTTACAAAGAGACTCGTTTGTCATGACACTTGACTAATAAGAATGAGATAATATCTGAAATGGTACTGAAATCCCAAGTGAAGTTCACAAATACTGGAGAAATGGTTCAAGTGACTTGTGACTTAGACTTTATGTAGGAACTTTAAACCACCATAAAAGATTAGAACATTCTTGTGTATAGATGTTCATTTACTGAACGTCTATACACGTTTGGCTGACTATAAGTACTTGTAGCCAACTACTTTATTACAGCACTGTTGATACGATTAGGCATTAGAAACAGCAAATTTTGAGGAAGTAAAGTTTACCATTGTATTATTTTTTTTTTACTAATTCTCTTTTCTTTTTTGTTGCCTCCTTGTTACAATGTTTCAGATGCTGTACACTTGGGCCTTCCTTGAGAGTCTGTTTTATTTTTTTAAGGTTGTTCTGTTGGGGCATGTATAATCCTTTGCAAATATGTCACATCCGGTGTCTCTGCACATTTTTGGAACCTCAAATCTAGAATTTCTTTTCTGATCAGTGGCTCCCAAATTTGACTAGTACAAAAATAGATAAAATGCAGTTGAAGACTAGATGTATGCTCTGAGGCTTAAACCCAAATCAATATTTGAAGTATCAACAGTATTATCAGAAGTATGGCCTATAGATAATACTTTATTGTAACTTAGATTTTTTTAATTTTAACCCTTTCCGGACCGAAAGCACAGTGCATTTTAACTAGCAAGAATTAATAAGTACTTAAAACTCAAAGGACGCAACCATGAGCGTTTGTCATTAAGTTACTCCCCATGAAGTAATTTTAATATTTTTTCATTTGTATGAATCTTCTGATGTTTCGTGTTTCCAAATCGCCGCCGCCGCTTTAGCTGCTGCTGATAGCGGAATCAGCCGAGTCGTCCGCTGCTGCTGATGGTGAACTTAAAGTCAAAGAAGCAGACGACAATTTCAACATTTTGCCACTTTCTGAAGTGAAAATGGCTGAAGGACGCACACATGAAATTGCCCGATATCAGTAGATCACTTAAAAAATGAAAAACAAAAATGAAAATGCTGTTCTGAGGAATCTTCTCGTCACTTTCTTTGACTTTAAATTCACCAGCAGCAGCAGCAGCAGCAGCAGCAGCAAGAACTGAAGCCATTTGGAAACAGGAAAGGTAATGATAGCAAATTAAGATATTTGCAATACAGTTGGGTTGTATCTGAGGTCTCCTTAGCACTGAGAGGGTTAATGTTCATGTGCTCAATATGTAAAAGCAATCACTTTTGTAACAATATGAATAGCTGATGTATTTTACATGAGAAATGGACATATGGACCAGTTCACTTGGTAGAGACTCCCTTGGGTCTCAATTAATGAATTATTATTCAGATTGTATTGGATGAGGTCCAAATGTGTGAATTTCTTTTATCATTCATGACCTGTTTGTACATTGCATTATACATATAACAGCCTTATTCCATCTGTCAGTAACACTTGCATTAATTTCTAACCACCGACAATTCCTTTCTTCTTTATTTTTAATGCACAATATATAGATTGAGTGTTGAAAATCGCTCAAACAAATTCCATGACAAAAATTGCAAAGTTTAGTGTTAAATAATCAAATTCCAATATTGTCAAACTCCAGGACACCAAAAATAATGTTTCTGACTTACAAATAAATCAGATATTTTGGCT
>VCCN01001036.1:2499780-2511811 GCA_006491835.1 Architeuthis dux | reverse complement strand
AACTCTGAGTACTTTGCAGTCAGACTCGTTTCATGAGTCGACAGCCATCATATATATATATAAACAATGTGTATCCATGTATATATACATGAATGACTTGGCTCCGTGAACAGAGATTGGGAAAGGTTTTTCACGTCTTTTCAGGTCCTAAACGTGAATAGTCCTAAGTCTGTGCAATGGAATTTTAAGGTGAAGTGTGATATGTTGCACGGCCGACCCCACCCCATTTATTTTTTTTCTGTGTCTAACACTTTTCAACGAGTGCACAGATACTATACTCTGATCCTTGGCAGAAGTGCCTGGGAGTGACACTTTGATCCTTGGCATAGTGCACAGATAGTACACACTGATCCTAGACCAACGTGCCGATCTGTACGAATCCCGTTATTTTTACAGGTACTATGCTAGTAAATATATATAATTCTTTTATCTGCTGTTAATCTAGCTGCTGGCATCAATTTTATTTGTTGAACAATTATCATTCCTATCAAAGAACTGTTCCTTCCAGTTCCATGAAAATCACTTCATTTGTGTGTTGGTGTGTGTGTGTGAATGCATATTCATATACAGGCATATAATCACCTACAAGTGCTGCATGATTGCTAATTTGTTGTAAAGCTTAATTATTCCTTTTAATCTTATTTGTACCCAACATCAGTAATGGTCTTTCTTGTAAGCTAAGCTGATAGCGTTCATTGATGGGTATAAAATAAAGTATCTAGTCAATAGGAATCAGGAATAATGTAAGTGAAAGCCAATTTGGTAAAATGGAAATGAGGAAGTCTTGGCAGCAGACAATAGCAGAGCCTTGTTGACATGCAACAATGGAACTTAACTGGGCAGTCCACCCAATGCCAGCCTTGGATGTTGGTAGAAGATGGCCAAAGAATTCAGAATACAATTGTTGGCAAGCAGCAACTCATTAATATCCAAATCCTGTCAGCAAACACGTTGCCTAGTTATGTTGGTGCAGACAGATTAACAGAGGCCATAAGCGCTGTAAGAAATGAATGCAGATAGCAATCTCATTCACTTTAAGACTCGAGTTACAGATCACATATTCAAGCAAGTCTAGGCAGGGTAAGAACATGCAGTAAAGGTGTAAGAACGACCCAACTGGTCCATTTATGATTTGACAATAGAATTATGAGCATAGTACTTTCTAAGCTGTGCGCGTACACACACATTTTGCAACCAGTGCACACAGGAAATTAATGTGTGCACAAAAGAAATTAATGTGCGCACAACAGATTTCAAATTATGTTGATAGCTTACTGGGTTTTGAAAAGAATATTGATTCACTGTCGAATTCAAAAATGCGCACATACTTTTGACACAGGAAAAAGTTTTGCACATCACAAGGTTTTTGCACTCTCTAACAAAAAAAAATTGGAGGGAACATTGATTATGAGGCGTGGCTATTAAATACATTGACCAATGAGCAAGCATAAACAACCCCTGACAGTTTCAATCCACTTGCGTCTTCAGTTTGCTGTTACACTGCGCTTGAAGTAGACATGTTTTCCTGACATATCGTAAAAGTGGTCAGTTCAGAAATCGAGCAACACATCAATCTCTTGTGCTACTTGAACACACATGCACATGGCATACATTCTTCCCCATAAATTCCAGTTAGCAATTGAAAAGGTTTGGTAGCCGTTTTGTTCAATTTCACCAAAGATTTCAAATTGATACATTATCAGGCTGTAAATACATTGGAAATACCACATGATGGACTGCTAACAGAGTTGGTCATTGAAAGTGCTTTAGGAATACTAGTACTAGTATATTTTTTGCATGTTTTTGGAACCTCAAAACTAGCATTACTTTTCTGATTAGTGACTCTCATATATTATTGGTATTTACACTTTGCCTGCTGATCAGCACATGCACTATATTCAATTCATGCAATCAGTAGGCCAAGCATAGATATCAATAATATATGAAAGCCACTGATCAGAAAAGACATGCTAGTTTTGAAGTTCCAGAAATGTGCAGAGACACCAGATGTGACATGTTTAGGAAAGAACATGCATGCCTAAACAGATGTAGATTCAAGTTTTAAAAAATAGACACCTGAGGATGGCCTGGGGTGTACAGCGTCTGAAACAGTGTGATAAGAAAGCAACAAAGGACAGAAGAATTAGTCCAAAAAAAGAAATACAATAAGTAGAACACCTTATCAATAAACATTCAGACAAAAATGAAGGTTTACCATGGTTTGGAAATCTGTGTAATTATTTTCTTTTCATAATTTTTACATGAGGCATTTTGGCAAAGTAGGACGACATAATCATCAAAAATGCATTGTATCATAAGGACTGATTTGACCGATCACTGCTAATATTTTTACTTTCGAATTTTAGTAAAAGAATTTTATTTCTTTAAACAATTTTTATTAATTTTTTTACTTCTATTTACATTCATGCTAACTTTTATCACAATTTAACTAAGGGCGGTCGGTACGGCAGTGTTTGTTTTGGTTGTAGTAAAAAAGTGATTATTATATTATTTATTTTTATTTAGACAAAGTATTGTTTTGACTTTTAATAAAATTAATATGTAACAATATGAAATGTCAGATTATAATTTATTCAATTATTTATTTACAAGATTATGAATCCTTTTTTAAAACCAAAAAATTACTGTATTTACTTGTGTACAATGTGAGTAATTTAATATTAAAACTCAGGGTTAAAATTGGTTTGTAACATTATACTATATAGTGTAAAAAAACTGATAACATATTATAATAGATTACTGATTTTAGCTAGAAAAATTATATTAACAATTGCATTGTACTTGAGTTCGAGAAAATAGAAATACTGTGTAAGTACAAAAGTAAAAAAATGTTAGCTTCTTTAGCGGTGATCGGTCAAATCAGTCTTTATGATCCAATCAATTTTTGACAGCTAAGTTGTCCTACTTTGCCAGCATTTGTTAGTTAAAAGTGTTTGTGCATAAATTGGTAATTTTGACTTTACATTCATTACACTTTTGGTAACATTCATTACACCTTTGGTTACATTCATTACACTTTTGGTAACATTCATTACACCTTTGGTAACATTCATTACACCTTTAGTTACATTCATTACACTTTTGGTTACATTCTCTGCCTTATATTTGTGATAAATGATCAAGAAAGTTAACTAATCATCAACTTGATAAAAGAATTGAGAAAAATTACATGAATATGCCAAGGCTTTCCAATTGTTTTGTTGTCTTCAATTTTTGCTTATTTGAATTAATAATGTTTTTTGTTTGATCTGTAAAGGTGTTGGGTATCACCCCTACTCTTAGTTTGGACCAGCCTGAGAATGTCGCGTGGTTAGGGGACTATATATGACTTGTATAAAAGATTGAAAGGGAGTTTAATTCCTTTTGTGAAGCGAACAGAATTTCCTTTGTGGTGTAAAGCTTGTAAATCTATCGACCGCGTGTCGAACTAGTGAACAGACATTTAGTGTCAGATTTGTTAAACATAATACAAACCCTACGTTAAAGCCTTGTATACTGGGTGGTAGTATATAACCTGTGAATTACAGTATTAAGATGGAATATAACAGTCGCAAAGAAGGATTTGAACTTACACTTGAGAAACATATGACGAGAAGACGAATCTACACGTAAAACCCATTCGTTGGAAAAATAAAACAACACAAAAAATACAACAAAAGGTTAAATGATAAATGCCTTTTCATATAAATTTGATCAAATAATATCAGTAAATAAAATAGATGACCTTTGTTCTCTGTCTCTGGAATTTTCTAATTATTCACACAGACCAGAGCTCCAGACTAACTTTTTTCACTACCATCCCGGAACCAATGTAAACCGTCTCGTAAAACAATTTTAACTGTCCTTCCTGAAGGAAATGTAAACGGTCCCAAAATCAAAATCTTGTTTCTTTACCTTATCATCTACAGTAGTTAGTAGCATAATAAAAATACTATTAAAATGTTGTGCAAATAAATAATTGTCAAACTCCAGTCCAAACCTGGAGTTGACTTTCTAAGTTTTGATAACCTGTTAAGTTAATATTATTTCAGCTTGTAGAGAAGATTAAAGATTATTAAATTTATCTTCAGTTTGAGATTTCATAATAATTCTAATTTAATTTGTCAGGTTTAAATTTGACAAAACAACATCCCAAAACTATATTTTTGGTAAATATATGTTGTGTCTGCTGATTTATTTTGTTGCCAATGTTGTATCTGCTGGTTTCTGCGTTGTCTATTTTATATCAGCATAATCCTAACTCACCGATTCATGTATTTGTGTCAATGTTGTTTCTGGTCACGCAAGGTAATAAAATAATTTCTGGTTACTTGAACTGTAACTCAGTTCACTATATGTCGCTTGACAGACGACTTCTGGATTCAACTCCTGTTTGCAATATGCCTTCAAGCTCCCGCTTCTCAGAATGAGGCTCACTCATTATGCACCTCGTGGCACTCTGCCGATTAAGAAGTGATCGGAGGTGACATCACAGTTGTACTGAAAGTACCCAACACTAATTTAACAGGTCTGGTCAGTCACTCAATAGAAACCATCATGCAACCAATGTCTTTTGGCAGCATGCCGTGTTGGGGGTGATCAATTAAAAAAATTGGAAAAGGGGTGATCAATGAATAAATTACTTCCCTCGCCTTTTGTTGGGCAGTGATCACTAAAAAGTCCAAATTTTCAACAAAACAAGCTTGAATGCTGCTGGACGCAAGCTAAGGGACCAATTTAGCATAAACTTACATTGCAAATTGAACCCTGTACTAAAAACCTTTCAAATTTTCAAAAGATAAAAAATGTTTTTTCTAGACATAATAAGTAGTAAATGTTCCATTTTTCAGCCCCCTAGCTTCATTGGTGTGGCCTGTACATGCAATATATAAATACATAGTCAGCCATACCAACTTAAAAACTGAAGAAACTCATGTTGACAGTTTTGGTTGATGGTTTCTAATTACAAGGACAGGAGGCACAGAATATGAGATTTTACTATTACTATTTGATCAGAATTAACTTTTAGACAAATTATTCCATATGTATAGTTTGCTTTATAAGAATAAAAACTTATTTTGCCTTAAGCACCACTACCCACAACAGATAGGTTTAAACACTGTTGCTGGGCTTAGGTTATTCTGACATTAGACATTATTAGGTTGTTCTGACATTTATATGTATGTATCCGGACTTTGCCCAGCCTTAACCGTTCATAGTAGAAACTTGAAATTTTGCACACACACTCCCCTCAATGCTGGTAGTATTTTCATCAAGGTAACTGTACCACCACCACTGCTTAATTTCCAAGTAAAAAGCAGCATATATAGGTGGCGGTGATTCATAATTTCCCTTGGAATGTTTGTATTAATTTTGATACTTTCATAGTATATTTTTAACTTATAAGGAAAGAGTTTGATCAGTCAATGTACAAGGGTGGATGAATAAGTCTGTAGCCTGACAGTCGTCATTAGCTGAATTTTGATCTGAAATTTTCACTGTATAATGTTTGCTCTAAGTGCATTGACGAAGGAGATTATGTTGAAAAATGAATATTGTATAAAATAAATGCTTGGAGGTACAGGGTGGCCAAGCAGGGTAACGGCATAGAGAATGGCCTTGGTCGAACTGAATTCAAACTCCAGCTGGGACAGTTTGTGTTAACATCACTCTAATGCCCTTGGGAAAGGCATGAATTCATCTCTCCTGCCAGCTATGGGTAAAATAGCACAGAGTAAAGTGAGTGACGCCACTTCAGGTCTTGTCGCTTCTAAGTCTATTTCACATATCAAAAATGGGCTGAGTAAGTAATAATGTGATATGTAGAGCCTAAGTAGGGACGCCAGAAGCTGTAGCCAGCATAAGGGCACTACTTCCCTTTTTCTTTTTACTTAAATAAATGTTTTTTTCATCATTAGACTGCAGTCTTATTGATATACATATGTACAGTATCGCCCATAAATAAGTACACCCCTATCACTTTTTAATAGCACGTTCATTGTTTTCTAAACCAAACTTAGCAGGATTTTATTATTTCTAGTAGAACATTGCACAATCAAAATGGATATTATAAGGTATTATTTATGACCAAACTCCACAGCATTGAAACTCTGTTGCCAAAAATATGAATATGTTGCCGTCCAAAGAAAAATATACCACTACGAAAAAATATTTTTGGCATCAGAGTTTCAATGCTCTAGAGTTTGGTCATAAATAATACCTGATAATATGATATCTGTTTTTATTGTGTAATGTTCCACTAGAAATAATAAAATCCTGCTATATCTGGTTTAGAAGAAAATTAACTTTCTATAAAATAGTGGTACAGGTGCACTTATTGATGGGCGATATTTTATGCGATGATGCATATGTGGCTGCAAGAGAAACCATAATTTTACTGAATGTCAAGAAAAAATATCAAGCAATATCAATAGGAACAATATGTGGAATTAAGTAATTCTACCTAATCCGTCATTGATTTTATTGTATGCCAACTATAATTCATTTTCAATTTCTTTCTTTTTCTGATGAGAACTTTTATTTCCACTTGCCTGTGGTAGGTAATTGACATTCTGTTATGAAATGTAATACAAGAGAATAATTTCCCAATTACTTCTGTAATTTGTTGAAACTCTGAAGAATCTAATATTAAATCTTTTAGGTAAATCTTTAGGTAAAGATCTACATCCATTAACCAAGTTGAAAAAAAATAGAAACAATTTTTTTTGCCAGTAATTTTCTGTGCTTTTAATCCATTAGACCCTAACAATCTTCCTGGGATTTTTTTATTTTTCAGAAAAAATGTTTTTAAGTTTTTACAAGGGGGAGGTTCTATTTACAATATAACTGTATTGTAAATGGGACTGTTACTTTCCGTTTGTTGTATGGAAGTGAGGTTTCAAAGTATTCGGTTACTTCCCTTATGAGGCTTCTTTGATATTTAAATGACGATTTTCTTGTTATTAAAATATCAAAGAAGCCTAGATAACAACCTTCATAAGGGAAGTAGCAACATGCTTCGAGTCCATACAACGGACTGAAAGTAATGGTCCAGTTTACCATACAGTTACATTGTAAATAGAACCCCCCCCGTGAAACCATAAATCCCAGGAAGATTGTTAGGGTCTAACGGATTAAAAGCACAAAAATTACTGGCGAAAAAAAAATTGTTTCTATTTTTTTCGACTTGGTTAATGGATGTAGATCTTTACTAATTTTATTACTGGAAAAAGCAATTTCTATAGCTTAAACTTTTCCTATTTATATATAGCAGATCACCGATCAGCATGGCCCAGTGGTAGAGTGCTCACCTCCGGTTTGGTAGGTCATGGTTGAATCCACCGCTGAGTCATAACAAAGACTTGGAAAATGGTACTCAATGCCTCCGCTAAGCACTCAGCACAATGATTAGGATTGAGGAAACTCACCCCAAGGCTAAGAGGTTAAAGCAAAATTATGTTGGATACACCGGTTCTCGTAAGATCACCGAAGTTGAGCAACGTCAAGCTGGGTCAGTACCTAGATGGGTGACCATTGGGGAATACCAGGTGCCGTAAGCAGAACAAAGCTTCGACAGGCCTGTCAAGCCGGAAGTGGGTCTTACTAACAATTGCCCTTGTGTGCCTAACCCCACAACACCCTCAATGAAAGTATAAGTGGAGAATGATGATACATACATACATACATTTAGCAGATCAGGTATTTCAGTTAGTTTCTTGTAATTTTATAGGACACAATAGAAACTTTAACTGGACGATTAAGACAAGTTGTCCGTGGCCGACTTGTCTAGGCCAACTCAACCACTAACATTTCAAATCCGGACATTTTAGCCGCGTTTCGTTTTTAACGTAAAAATGACTATCTTGACGGGATCTAAAAACTAAATGGAATCAAAATATATAAATCTAATGCAATTTACAATAATAATAAGTTAATTCATGTTTATTGTTTATATATCTTTTTTCAACTTTTTATAGCTAGTTTTTGTTTAATTTCTCGTAGTTATTTAATTTTTTTTTTTGATTTAATTAAATTGTTTTACATTTACAATCTTACTGATATTTGATAAAAAATAGAAAAACATTTTGTTAAATAGGTATACAACTGAATATCTATATATTTAAAACACTAAACAACAAACATGAATTAACTTATTATTATTGTAAATTGCATTAGATTTATATATTTTTATTCTATTTCGTTTTAAATCCGTCTATAGTCATGTTCGCCTTTAAAAATGAAACGCGGCCGAAATGTCTGGATTTGAAATATTGGCGTCCCCCGACTTGTCCATAGCAGAATTATCCTAGATTCAATAGAAGCAGATGCTATCTTTTGACCAAAAAGCAAAATTTAATCTCTCTTAGCCTTTAGTAGAGATATCTATAAGAATACTTTGTGTGGTGTAAGAGGTAATGAAAGGTCAGACTTGCTTGTTTGATATTTTTTGTGTGCGAACCATCACATATGCTCTTTATTCTTGTCTTGGTTCATCTTAGAGGTAAAATGATTTGTGATTGTCAGTGTCTCAAGTAGGGAAGTGTCAGTTTTCATTTAATTACTTACTCTCCATAACAGTAATATTTCTCTTGTCTGAACTAAGGAGAATGGTTCTTTTTGTTACATTACTCATGTCCCAAATCCTATTTCTTTTGAAACTCATCGAGATTGATTGTGGTTGACAAGAGAATATTATTAATCACAGCTACCACAGGTTTAGGTTATTCATGTGTTCACACATTTATATCTATCTATGTATCTGGACTTTGCCCAGCCCTAACCATTCATAGTAAACTTCCATTCATAGTAAAATTTTTCACACACACACTCCCCTCAATGAGTAGGGAAAATATTCTTTTGGGTTTTTGGAAAATCCCCCTCCCCGCAATAGAGTTTTAGAGGGGTTGTGTTCAATTTTATCTATCTATGTAGCCGGACTTCGCCCAGCCCTAACCGTTCATAGTAGAAACTTGAAATTTTGTACACACATACGAATGAGTAAGGAAAATGTTTTTTTTTAAATTCCCTTCCAAAATAGGGTTTTAGTGGGGGGGTTCAATTTTCAATGTAAGCTTATGCTAAATTGGTCACTAGTTTGTGATCACAGCCCAACTTTTTAATTGATCACCCCCAACACAGCATATATGGGTGGCAGTGATTTATAATTTCCCTTGGAATGCTAGTTAGTTGATTTATTGTTAACACTTAATTCTTTGGTTCTGAGCATCAGCTAGACGGTTATGGTTAGCAAGTTAATTCCTGGTAAGTTTATTTCTCCATAGGTGTACAATGAATGTGATCCTTTTGTCAAAATTGGTTTAGCCCTACAAATATTTAAATTCTTTGATCTATGCAGAAATGCAATTAGAACTGCATCATTTATCTTCACATGTTTATAAGAGCTAATAGCTAACAGCTAACAGCTAAACAGCTTAATTTGCTACAGTTGTCAATGCATACAATAGTTTTGTGCTTAGTGAAAAAAAAGCACAACACTGGATATTAATATTTCATTGGAGAAATATATTGGAACAAATCCACACACAATAATTAGCAAAGTGTTTTTGTACTTTGTCACGCTTACGTCATCAGTGATGTCTGGTGACGTAACTTAGTAGAAATACAATTTTATGTCATGTTGAATTTGATAAATTGTATCTTTACTTAATTGTACATTTAGTTTAGTTTAATGTCAGGAAGTATTGAACGCAAAAAGAAAATGCAGAGCAAATAATGTTTTTGATATTTTATAAGTACAATGCAATTGCAAAATTACATTATTATGGCCGTCATGTTTTGTTGGCAAGGGTAAACTAGTATGCTCATAAGCAAACTGTTAGGTATGTGGAACAATTGTTACCATTAGCAACCAAATGATAAAGCTATCAGAGCTGACAGCAAACTTGGGAAGAAATTTGCAACTGAATCTCTTGAAAGCAAGTGGCTTTTTGTCGCCAGAGCCGAATCAGATCCTGCAGCATTTTATAGATTTCCCATTGGGAAAATGTGAAGTTTGTAAAGAAACGAGAAGGAAATTTTATTTTAGAGCTTTTTTCTTTCTTTTTTTTTCTTTTTTTTTTTTTCTTTTAAAAAAAAAAAATTCATTTTGGTTTTCAATGACCAGTGAAAATCCTGAAAAACAAATAAATAACTAGCATTCCAAGGGAAATTATGAATCACTGCCACCCATATATGCTGTGTTGTGGGGGGGTGGGTTGACTTCAATTAAAAAGTTGGAAAAAGGGGTGATTAATGAATGAGTTACTTCTCTCGCCTTTTCTTCGGCTGTGATCACTAAAAAAGGTCTGAATTTTCAAAAAACAAGCGGACACAAACTAATGACCAATTTAGCATAAACTTACATTGCATATTGAACCCACCTCTAAAAACTTATTTTTTTCAAAAAACAAAAACGTTTTACCTACTCATTGAGGGGAGTGTGTGTGTGTGTGTGTTTGTGTGCACACAATTTCAAGTTTCTACTATGAACGGTTAAGGCATATAAATGTCAGAACACATGAATAACCTAAACCCAGCAATAAACCAGTGTTGTGGGTAGCAGTGATTAATAAATTATCTACTTGGCTGTCTCTGTCTATTCATGGGTTAATTGACTTACGTATAATTTATCTATCTATACACACTGTAATATATAGTCATATACTAGCAGGCAAAATGCTCTCATAAGAAGCCTTATAATATTATGTCTATTGTATATATGTGTTTGTGTGTTAACACTCCACATTTGTGAAACCTGATTTAAATCATTGTACCTAGATGCAAAATAAGGCAATTAGAAACCATCAACCAAAACTGTCAACATCAACATGTTTCTAGAAACCTTTTCTAGACATAAGGAGTTAAATTTTCAGCTCTCTATCTCCATTGGTGTGGCCTGTATGCATGATAGATAGACAGATAACCAGACAGACCCACTTAAAAACTGAAGAAACCTATGTTGACTGGTGGGACAGTTTTGGTTGGTGGTTGACGGTTTCTACTAAGGCAATGAAAGATGAAGTCACACTGTTGTCAGTGTTTCTTTAAACATAGTATTTTTTTTACAATGTAAGTTTATACTAAATTGGTCCCTTAGTTTGTGTCCGGCAGTGTTCACGCTTGTTTCTTGAAATTTCAGACTTTTTTTTTGCCCAACAAAAGACAGAAGTAACTTATTCATTGATCAACCCATTTTCCAATTTTTTAATTGATCACCCCCAACCTGGCATACTGCAAAAGGCATTGTGAGTGACTAACCAGACCTGTTTCCTGTTTTAATGGAAAGAAGTACTTTTAAAAATTTGGATTATATCTGATGTAAGGATGATATATAAGAACAGTAAATACTAGGAAATTATTCAGAACAAACTACACACAATGAACAATAATAATCTTGTGAATAAAGAAACTTAAAACTACTCTTGTTTTCACTTGTCAATTATTCTTTTCCATATTTAGCACAACTGACTGCTGTCATACTTTGTATCATATTCATGATAATTACTACGTGTCAAGATATCCAATTGAAATTATCAGCATTGCAATTCACTCCTTCAGCTTACAATAGAAAAGTGCCTATTATTTTTGAAAAATATAAGATTTTTAAAAATATGTGACACACGGTCAAAAGTGGGGGAATGGGAAAGTTATGAGTCTTCTCTATCTTAACTTTTAAACTTAGCTAGTCTCATTTGCTGACCCAGTCGTACTTTATTATTTCTTTCACCATAACGACTCATTTATTCTGAATATTTCTTTCATTCTATGTTCACCAAAATACTGCATTTTCTCTATGGATGCTCTACTTAATACTACTAGAAAAGTGTAAGCTTCTCTCAAAGACATACTAGAAGAAAGGAACTCGGAAAGGCAATATTTTATACACTGAAATAACTAGCGTATTTAACTCGAAATATCCTCAGCTACTTACCATAGCAAGAGTTTCAGGGTAAAAAGTAATACCGTTAACTTGCCATGTATATATAGTCTCTGAAGCTTTTATAGCTTCCACTACTAACTATGTTACTAAGAA
>VCCN01001036.1:2444265-2464057 GCA_006491835.1 Architeuthis dux | reverse complement strand
GCAATGCTAGGAATAACTCTAGGAGATAGAAAAAGATCAACAAGGATAAGAGGGAGACCTAGAGTAAAGGATATACAAATAATTAAGCTGCAAAAATGGAGATGGGCTGGTCACCTAGCAATAAGAGATGATAAAAGATTGGGGAAAAGGCTAACCGACTGGTGCCCATGGGACAGTGAATGCAGAAGGAAAAGACCAGACACAAGATGGAGGGATGAGATAGAAAAGTTTGCCACTAACACATGGCAGAGGTTAGCACAATCTAGGTCGTCATGGAAGGAGATAGGAAAGGCCTTTGTCCAGCAGTGGACTTATAAGGGAGGATGATGATAAAATGTCTGCTTATATAATAAGGCTTTTATAAGATCTACTTAGACTTGGGTTTGCCTGGCATAAGGCCACAGAGGTTGAGAAATACTTTTTGTACAAAGTTTCTCAAAAGTTACCAGAAATCGGGTGACCCTGACCCTCTCTAATTTAGAATGAATGCTTCTGTTTAGAAAAATAACAACAAAAAAACAAACACCTTTCGTCTTAGAAAACTATGAAAAATTAGTCACTTAATAGAAACTGTTACGTAACCAACATCTTTTGGCAGCATGCCGTGTTGGGGGTGATCAATTAAAAGATTGGAAAAAGGGGTGATCAATGAATAAGTTACTTATCTCGCCTTTTGTTGGGAAGATCACTAAAAAAAAGTGCCAATTTTCAAAAAATACTGCCGGACACAATGTAAGGGACCAATTTAGCATAAACTTTTTCTTGACATAATAAGGAGTAAATGTTTAAATTTTCAGCCCTCTAGCTCCATTGGTGAAAACTGAAGAAACATATGTTGATGCTGACAGTTTTGGTTGACGGGTTCCAATAATCTGACTTCATGTTCTTGAAAACAGTTTTAACAACATTAATGGTTTTTATAATTTGAAAGAGCCAAAAGCAACTCTAAAACTCTTTATTTTCCATCTCGATTAACTAATTACTGACAATGTGATCATGTGCTATGGTACTTCTACGCTTGCTGGTAAAGGAGACTCTCCACCATGTATAATTGAGATTGCCTGGATTGGCACGGTCATTAACTGATTTTACTTTCATCAAAATAATTTTTGTAAAGTTTTGTACAAACTACAATGAAATAATTCATGTGTTCTGACATTTATATTATATCTATGTGATAATTATAATGACACTTATTAGTGAGAGCCTATATTTGCCCAGCGTCGGTGTGAGCGACTGCTAAACAAGCGGCCCAAATCATAAATGTGAATAAAGAAACGAACTTCGTGCGGGGATCGAACCCGCGTCCACTTTGGAAGCCACCTATACGCGGTGCTGTTCTACCGACTGAACTAACGAAGATCAGATGGTAGACAGGAGTCTTTTATCCTACACTTTGTTGTGTAGGATAAAAGACTCCTGTCTACCATCTGATCTTCATTAGTTCAGCCCCCCCCTAATAGGTTTTTAGATGGGGTTTCAATATGCAATGTAAGTCTATGCTAAATTGATCACTAGATTGTGCCTGCTTATTTTTTTAAAAATTCGGACCTAGTTTTTAGTGATCACAGTACAACAAAAGGCGATAGAAGTAACTTATTCATTAATCACCCTTTTTCCAACTTTTTAATTGATCATCCCAGCACAGCATATATGGGTGGCAATGATTCATAATTTCCCTTGGAATGCTAGTTTGTGTATGAGACTACAAGTGAATTTGATGATAAAGATAAAGAGACAATATACTGTAAGCTTTCTCTCTCATTCATTATATCCAATTATGTTAAATATAAAATTTACATGACCAAATTGGTGAAATAATTGAAAAGATATTTGACTATGTGTACTTTTATCTGTTTTATGTTCCATTTCTAACTAGCTGAAACACATCCTATCAGGTGGATTACAAACATTTCTTTTTTAAAAACCAAATAGTCCAAGTTCTTTTCCTAGGTCCACTTTAGTTGAGCTGCACCAATGTTTAAAGGGGGCACAGTGACAGACAGAGCCAGTTGTTTTATATAAATAGATAGATGTTGCTTGATATTCTACTTTGATACTGACCAACAGATCAGTAGAATGGGGGAGAGAAAACCTCCAGTCTATATATGATTTTAACCAGTCTTTGAGCAGATTTTATATTTTATGTTATCTGTTAATAGATAACAGTGACTAGTGAAGATAGCCTAGAGTAAATAGTATCTGTTAATAGGTCCTTTAGTACAGCAGTTCTCTGTAGTAGAGACTGTACATCTGGGATGCAAAAATAAAGGGATACTACTGCAATCTACTGTAAGATCGCCCACCCGATAGATTGCGCATGGGTGGTTGTTTTAGGTGGGTTTGGGGGTCAAGTTTTTGTAGATGAAAATTTGAAAGCATCTATGTTTTAGTGCACTTTATTATAAAAAAACTGAATAACTTGAATACGCATATAATAATTACGACATCAAGTGCCAAATATCTGTCAATTCATTGTATAAACAAAAAGTTGCTTCAAAGAAATTAATTTGCTCAATATTTCTTCACTATTGCTGAATGAGTTTGAAAACAAACAAATTATATTATTTGTTACAAAATTAAATTATTTTTTGTGTTTGCAGGTACTAAATACAGTCTATATAATATATAAACTGTATTTTGTATATATAATTATATGTTCAGTTCTTGTAGCAACTAAAAAAGAAAAGACTGTTCAAAGAAGTACCAAATACGATTAAAACGAGTTGCCGATTGATAGTGAAATGAATAAAAGCATGTGAGTAATAATATATTGTTTTATTATGCTCAATTTAGTAGTTGTGATGGCCTTTGAATTATGGCCCTGGGCTATTATTTGGTCCATTTTTTTTATCCCATCCAAATTTGGCTGTTTGTCTGTTTTACCGCTCTGGGCGATCTTATGGTAGATCTCGGTATCTGTTAATAGGTCCTTTAGTACAGCAGTTCTCAGAGTTGCAGGTCACCTAGGTTTCCAGAATTTCTCCCCCATTTTGAATTGTCATCTAGTAATTTTCCCCCCATTATACTTTCCATTATATGCTCCTTCTCTATTAACTAGAATTCCTCCCTGGTGGCCAAGTCTGAGAATCATTGCTTTAGTACAATATTGAATCGTGACTAACCATGAGCATTTCTTTTGCGAAAGGTATTTATGTAGTGTTATGCTTTTAGTATTTAGGGAAGTTGCTAGTTTCAACTAGATAAACCCAAACATCTTTATACAAACATATGTTCTTGTCAAAGTGCAGATTAACCCCAATTAAAACAGGTCTGGTTAGTCATTCAATAGAAACCGTCACAAGACCAATGTGTTTTGGCAGTTAGCCGTGTTGGGGGTGATCAATTAAAGAAATTGGAAAAAGGGGTGTTTAATGAATAAATCACTTCTCTCACCTTTTGTTCGGTGGTGATCACTAAAAAAAGCCTGAATTTTCAAAAATCAGGCATGAACGCTGTCGGACACAAACTAGGGGACCAATTTAGCATACACTTACATTGTAAATTGAAACCCCCAATAAAAACCTATTTTGAGGGGAAATTTTCTAAAAACAAAAACGTTTTTTCTAGCCAAGGAGTAGATGTTTATTTCAGCCCTCTAGCTCCATTGGTGCAACCTGTATGCATGATATATACATACATAGCCAGCCAGACCAACTTAAAAACTGAAGAAACCTATTTTGGTTGACGGTTTCTAATAAGTACATATGAGAAGGAAGAAATAAGTAATGACATAATAACCTCTGCAAAACTCTCATAATAAAAACCATGATCTTGTTTTAATGTCTGAAATAACAAATAACCATTAACGTTTGCAGTGGGCATATAATCAGGATGATATCCAATAACTAATAAGGGTGCAGGCAGTGATTTCAATATGATATTTATAAATTTAATTTTCATTTTTTTCTTAATTCTCAATTATCTTACCAAACTCTGACCTTTTGGAAAATATACAGTATTTTTTATATTATCTTGGTTTTCTTTCTCATACTTACGCATAGGTTATATATTTTATGAGTTTATATATTTTTGTATAGTCCTGTTTTTATCATATTCAGTTTCTTATATAGAGTGCTGTCTATGCCATATAAAGCGTTTCCATACATTTACTATGCTTTTAATAAACATTGGTCCTCTGCTCAACTGATTTTTGGCTGCTCACCCATTTGAGTCTCATTATAGCTGACAATCTTTGGACTTCAATCTTGGTGTGAAATCTGATGTCAATCAGAGGCTCAATTCTAATGCTGTTATATACTGATTTACTCAGACTAGTGTCCTCATCTTGGTTGTTATAAGGCTTCGGCTGTTGTACTCTCCAGCCTCCTCAGGTGTCCGTTGTAGTAGGTAACCTTCTGGGAATTTCAAACTGAACCCTTTATTCAATCCACAGGGTAGATTGTTCTCATTCTGATGTCCATGCTAGAAGATATCTTGTATCAGTTAATTTTTTTTAGTTAATTTGTCCTTGTGATGTCACTTGTCTACCTTTTCCACTGAACCAGAGTATATGATTTTTTTGCACTATCTGACCCAGTGATTGAACTCACGGTTGCCAGGCAGGTTAACTAGATATACTTAACCAACACTTTTATCCACTAAGCCATTGTCTCCCATGGATTGAATAAAGTGTATGGCTTGAAATTCCCATAAGGTTACCAACTATGACAGATAGCTGAAGAAGCCCAGAGAATACAATGTCTGATTACCAAAGTTTGCCTGAGGAATGAGTGGATTCATTTTTTAAAAAAAATAGTTCTCTTATAGCAGAAATGTGTCTATTTGGGGCTGGTTTAACTCTTAAATTCATAACATTTATGAAGGGAAATAACTCCTGATTGAAATTATTCTTCTTTGACCATTAGGTAATTTTTTTTCCTTCTATTCAGTTCACAGAAGAATTTCATTATTTTTTATTCTATTCATTGAAGACTTCCACTTTCAATACAAGCGGTTCATGAATTTAAGAGTTAAATCTTGCTGGTACTTTCTTTTTAAAAAAAGTAATACAGTTTTTGTTCATTATAAAAACTTGAGCCATTCACTGATAATACACAAAGTTTCAACTTGAACCAGGTACTACAGGAAAGAAAACCTATATATATTTCTTATATTTTATGTAGTACATTACCTGTCATAATACTGTTCAGAGGGTAATGTTTCTACAAATAAATACAAACCAACTACAACTCCCCTTCTGATCCCAATCCCTCCCCCAGTTTGAATTGTTATCTAGTAATGTTTTCACCATTATACTTTCCTCCCCTGACTGAAATTCCTCCCCAATTGCTCTTGTGGCTAATATTCCGACCCTTAGGCATTTCCTTCCTTGTGTAGTGTTGCCAATTTAGATGGTTTTTAAACCACCACTACCCACAACAGACCAGTTTAAACACTGTTGCTGGGTTTAGGTTATTTGTGTGTTCTGACATTTATATGTATCTATTTATCCGGACTTCTCCAGCCCTAACCATTCATAGTAGAAACTTAAAATTTTGCACACACAATGAGTTGAGAAAACGTTTTTGTTTTTTGAAGATTAAATCTTTTTAGTAGGGGGTTCAATTTGCAATGTAAGTTTCTCTTAAATTGATACCTTAGTTTGTGTCTGGCAGTATTCATGCTTGTTTTTTGAAAATTCAGACTTTTTTAGTTATCACTGTCCAACAAAATGCGAGAGATGTAACTTATTCATTGATTACCCCCTTTTCCAATTTTTTAATTGATCACTCCTAACATGGCATGATATTGGTCACGTGACAGTTTCTATTGAGTGACTAACCAAACCCGTTTTTTATGAATTTATGGTTCAAACCATACTGGTAGTATATTCATCATTAATTTTACCACCACCACTGCCTAATTTACAAGATAAAAAGAAATATATATATATATATATATATGGCGGTGATTCATAATTTCCCTTGGAATGCTATTTATTTTTACTTTTCAAATTTGGGAGTCCAGTGTTGCCGATTCAGACATGGGAGTGATTGCCAGATTCTAAAAATCTTTAAAGAACCATCTAAATTGGCAACACTTCCCCTGAGAGCCAAGTATCTCCAGTTTGAGAATCACCAAACTACAATCACTGTTACTACAACTTAGCAGTCCAGGTGTTACCTACTAACTGGAGAAGAAAAAACATAGACAGTGACTGAAAACAACTACATTGTCATGTTTTTACAGATATTGATTGGAAACTGTTATTCATCAGAATCTGATTAGTCAATGACTAATGAATATTGGGATTGTTTTTAGGCTGTGCCAGTTAGATAATTGAGTTTCCTGTTATTGGAAATTATTAAATGGCCTTAAAAGAACAACAACAACACCAACAAATTTGCCAAATTGGCCATTCTTTTGTTGTCGCATTTATGGAATGACAGCAGACCTAGTATTGCCCAGAATATTGGAATTTCCCAGATTGACACGTTAGCCTTCTATTTCATATGCTCTGGCTTTTCAGGAGTAAAATGTATGCATGTGTTATTGTAAATCTTATATGTAAAACTCAGTCTGTTCTCTGTTTATCTTGAATAAAAAAAAGTATAACATAGGTCACTGGAAAGAGCTTTTAATGCAAGCAACCTAGGAGTGGATCAAAGATTGTTTGATTTAGAATTTAAATGTAAACATGCTCAATACTAGTATTCCAAGAGAAATTATGAATCACTGCCACCCATATATGCTGTGTTGGGGGTGATCAATTAAAAAGGTCCGAATTTTCAAAAAACAAGCGGGTACAAACTAGTGACCAATTTAGCATAAACTTGAAATTGAAAATTGAACCTCCCTCTAAAAACCTATTTAAAGTGGGGGAAATTGAGAAAAAAAAAAAAAAAAAAAAAAAAAAAGAAGCATTTTCCCTACTGATTGAGGGGAGTGTGTGTGCAAAATTTCAAGTTTCTACTATGAACGGTTATCGCTGGGCGAAATCCGAATACATAGATATATATAAATGTTAGAACACATGAATAACCTAAACCTAGCAATAAACCAGTGTTGTGGGTAGCAGTGATTAATAATACGATTTTTATATTTTGAGATATTGTGGTCAAAACCGTTTTGTAAATCTAATAAGGCTTGTATGGATAATACAAGCCTGGCTGCTGCAGGTCAAACCCCATTCCTACTTCTATTCCAACCAAAGATGTTTACTGCAGCTTTTGTATTGCATATATCAGGTGTCGGGAACCATTGCAACCTGAAGAGCCATTTTTAGCTAAAAAATAAAAAATAATTGAAACTATCAGAGCTGCATAATTTATCATAAACAAAAATACATACATTCAACATTTCAGTCGAAATAATAAAACATAAATTTAGAAAACTTTTTTTCTTACTCAATGCTAATTTTTGTTTTGAATTTTTTCTGAAATTGCTTCAATGTCCAGGTCATAAGTCATGGATTTTATTTTAATACAATAATTTATTTGTTTGCTCATAATATAAAAAACTTTCATGCAGAGCACCTAAGAGCCACTTGAGATAGGTTAAAGAGCCACATGGTTCTCAATCCCTGGTATATATGATAAATAAACGATTTTAAAAACAATATATTTTTTAGTATAAAAGTATTTATTTTTTAGAATATAATAAGTCCTTGCTTATTTGTAACATAAATTTTTGTAGATATGTGAGACTTGTCAGTTCAGTTCAGTCGGTAAGAGTCACCTACCGATCATGGTAGGGAAATGTTAATTTTATATATCGGTTTGTTTTAACGTGACCTGAAAGACAAACAGGGAAGAGTTTACTCCCCTAAATTAGGTGAGGATTGTTCTTGTTCTTGTTACAGTGGAAAAACAAAGTCAACCCCAACCCCTAGCTTGGACTGGAGCTTGTCAAAAACTCAGTCTGTTTTCCATTTATCTTGAATAAAACATTTTTTAAAAAAATAATAACATATGTTACTGGAAGTAGCTTTTAATGCAAGCAACCTAGGAGTGGATCAAAAACTTACTTTGTTTGATTTAGGATTTAAATGTATACATAATATAATCCGATTGTATATTTTGAGATATTGTGGTCAGAACCATTTTGGTATTGTAATATCTATTGATACTTGGATAATAGAAAAGATTTGCATAAATACCTACTGTATATGCCAGACTATAAGAAGAATGGTTTACAAGGGTATTTGGAGGACTACCACTCACAGCAATTCGCCTAAGCCTCATAACTGTCCATATCGAGCTGCGGTAGATGACCCCTGCCCATCATAATACCAGTGCATTGGAAGCAGTGTAATACTAGCATAGTTCTTAAAAAAAATTTAAATTTCTCTTATATACTGGCATATACAGTATCTTCAATCTGCTTTCTCTATTCCATGATGTTGCTATTCATTTGGCCATGGACCAAATCGCATTGGATACACCAGTTCTTGTATGATCATCAAAGTTAAGTAACGTTGAGCCTGGTCAGTACTTAGATGGGTAACCAACTGGGAATACCAGGTGCTGTGAGAAGTTGGGGATCAGGTAGAGAGCCTCCTGTGCTGATCCCAAACTTTCTGACTGGCCAGGCTGTGAGCGACAATGAATGAATGAATTTGGCCGTGGAAATGGAATTTCTTATTATTGGGTGTCATTTAATAGTGAGCATCTGACAATTAGGATTTTTAAAAAATCATCATTTCAATGTGTCTGTATTTCACCTGTGGTTAATCAGAAATATGTTAGATTTCTTTCAAATAGTTCTTCGGACGAATGAATTCCTTGTTGTTTCGGCCTTCCTCAGCTGTAATATCCGAATATAATGAGGTAAACAGAAGTTTTTAATTTCAAAGGTGGTAACTCTTATAACGTAGGATTCGGGTGTTTCTTTATCCTTGTCTTTATCAGGTTTGGGCTTGTTGAGCAGTGGATAGGAAATAACTATTTGAATATTAATGACTCTTCTCAAAACTATAGAAAATAACTATTTGAATGTTAATGACTCTTCTTAAAACTATGTTAGATTTGTTTTTAAGTATTTGAGACTGAGGCATTCAAGATCACGACTGCAGTCAAGCAAAAGTGGTATCATTTACAGACTCAGGTGGTCTCCCCCCCCCCAACCCCATTGGCAAATATCAATCACAGTAATTGTCAACTTTTAGCAGTTTTGACTTGATTTTTATGAATACTAATTCATGACCCATAACGGTTATCATAAGTGTGCAACAACAGGCTCAGCTGATGGCTGCTACTGATACTATAAGTGTGACACACAGTGGGAACGGAGAGAGAAGAAAGTTAGGTAGCTTAATAAGAGAAAAGAGTTAGGGTAGAATGGGAGAAAGGAAAGTTAAGTAGTTTAATAAGCGAGTAGGAAGGGAGAGGGGCTGATGGCTGCTACTGATACTATAAGTGTGACAGACACAGCTCTACATTATATTCATGATTATTGAAGTAGAAAACAGTTGTTCTTGTGTGGACTTCCACTAAAGGTATCGTTTGAAACATTTTCTAATATTCATCCCAAGATCACATTTTTCTTTGGTTTCGTTGTTATAATATTTCAACTTCAGCATTCCTCAGTGTACTATTCATATGGAAGGAAGTGGTCTCTTTGTCCTAGTCAGTGCTTTCTTTATTTAACTATACTACCATTTACTCACGCGCTTTTTGGCTCCCACTCAACCAGGAAATAAACATATTTTCTTTTTGTTTTGCTCTCCAGCTACCCTTTGGCCCTATCTGCCATGAATCTTTGTTTGTACATAAACTGATCCAAAAAAAAAAAAAAACTCACACTCACATTAGAATTTGTTTCCCAGCTTAGATCTCCTAATTATGAAGACACTTTGCCAACAAAATAACTATCACCCTTGATACTGTTTGATAGGGTCGACTGATAAATTAGCCAGTTTGTCTCTACGAAGATTGGCCTATAGTCATTTGCTTCGGTGACAACTTGATAGGTGCCGCTGCTGCTTGTCTCCCTCGCATCACTCATTGACTTGCAGAAGAGAAGGCGGAACCTAGCTATTGGCCAGTGCCTACTTCTCTTGTTGATAAAAGCTATTAGACAGGGAAAGGCTGTCAGCTGCAGAGCATTTTAATTTGCAATTTGATCCTGTTATCTCTTGCTCTCGTTTTTCCAAAGGATGGGTGGTAGGAATGGAGACCGTGGATATGCCTGTTCCTTCCTTTGCTAATAATGTTGGGTTTAAGCCTAGATTCTGGGTAAACCTTTTTCATCCTATATCAATTGCAATGCATCTATTTTAGGTCAACTGCACCAGTACTTTCTCAGTTGATTCTCTTGTTTGATTCTGTCTGTTCTCCTACCAGGTTGGTTTGTTAGTAACTTGGATCTAAGCAACATGTTTTTAATTATTGTCAAACTCCAGTACAAAGTCTGGAGTTGACTTTGTCTACCGTAATGAGAACAAGAGGAACAATCCTCACCAGATTTAGGGGAGTAAAAATTAACATTTCCATAGCATGATTTGAAAACACGACCAACCAATTAGTAGGCTGGTCGCTTACCAACTGAGCTAAATTGACAAGTCTTACATATCTACAAAATCAATCTTACAGATAGACAAGGGCTTATTTCATTCGAATAAATAAATACATTTATATTAAAAAAAAATATTTTTATGATTTTTTATTTATTATATATACAATACAAAAGTTGCATTAACCATCTTCAGTCAGAATAGAAGTAGGAGTGGAGTTTGACCCTGCACCACCCAGTCTTGTATATTCTAGTATTATATTTATTGCTAACTTCTGTAAATAGTTATAGGGTTCCATTATGCTTCCTTTCATAGCTCAGCCAGTATGGCTCTGGTTTTATCTTAGATAAAATTGAAAAATGGTTATTTTTCTTTTTTTACATATAGCCTCATTGCTGTACTGCTTGGGACTGGAATATTTTTTGACAAAGAAATTTCTTGCAACATATCTTGTCACCCAGTTCCAAGTGGTCAAAGACGGTTTTCATATCAGAAAAATATATATATGTGTATATGTGTGTGGGAATCAACTTTAATCTTTCATTACAAGCGGTACTGCTGGTTTCACATATAGAATCATCGCTACCCACAACACTGGTTTATTGCTGGGTTTAGATTATTCATGTGTTCTGACATTTATATGTATCTATGTATTCGGACTTCGCCTGTTCATGGTAGAAACTTGAAATTTTGCACGCACATTCCCCTCAATGAGTAGGGGAAATTATTTTTTGTTTTTTGAAAATTCCCCCACCCCAAATAGGTTTTTAGAGGGGCGTTCAATATGCAATGTAAGTTTATGTGAAATTGGTCACTAGTTTGTGCCCGCTTGTTTTTTGAAAATTCAGACCTTTATAGTGATCACAGCCCAACAAAAGGCAAGAGAGGTAAGTTATTCATTGATCACCCCTTTTTCCAACCTTTTAATTGATCACCCCCAACACAGCATATATGGGTGGCAGTGATTCATAATTTCCCCTGGAACACTAGTTTTTGTTTTTTTGTTATGGATTACCCGTCACTAATTTGACATCATTGGAATCTGTAAGATGCTGGATTAGTAATTTTTCTTGGTGGTTGAATGAAATGAAAATCTTTTAATCCAACAGCTAACCACCTTATCTTACCATTAAAATACCATGTAAATTTGTATTAGTTGTTTAATAAATAATAGATCTTTATTTCTTGATTAAGAAAGATAAAGAACTCAGTTCTAGTAATATTATCTTGCTTTAGTTTTTATTCGATGCAGAATCTATTTCTGATCTGCGCTGTTTACTTACTGATGTGGACTGACAGTTTGAGTAGTTGCAATGAAAAGCAACTAAAATTAAGATGAAAAAAATACTGATAAAAAATTAATGATGGTTGACAATGCTTCATCTAACTATAATTGAAAAAACCTGTTTGTCTGTGTGTGATTGCACTGTGATTACTCAACAACTGGCCATTGTACGAAGTTGACATTCGTGAGATATATTAGTCAGCACACAAGGCAGTGCAGTGTCGAGTTTGAAGTTTTTTGATCAGCAGTTCTCAAGAAATCTAATAACAATAAATAAAAATTACAGATTATAGATGTTTTATCTAAAATTAAAATGAATTTAGGTATAAAATATTTAAATTGGCAACACTGAAGAGAAGTAAACGAAATACTTTGAAGTTTTGTACGACAGACAGAAGATTATTTTACATGACAATTATGGCAGGCTGCTCCACACACAATAAAGTCTTCCAAACATGCACCTAATAAAAAAAAATCAAGATAATATTACTAATACTAATATAACTTGTGTATGTAAGAACAATAACAAATATGATGCCAGATGATCTGGGAAAAAATGGAAGATAAGTTTAAGGTTTAAATTTGATCTTCTGACAGTTGTAAGAGAACTAGTAGCTCAATTGGTAGAACAGTAGCCATACATAGGCAGGCTTCCTGAAGTAATAGGGATGCAAGTTTGTGTCTCGCCTAGAGCTTATTCTTTATTTCAGATCTGTGCTGTTTGCCCACTGCTGTTGAAATAGTAGTAAAAAAATTAATAATGTTAATCTATTCTTAGCAAATCTGAGTCCTTGTATTTTTGTCTATTATACTGCAAATAATAGTAGGAGTTGATACTTATTGAATGTATGTGAAGTTATTTTTTGACTTAGGTACTTGAATCTGCAGCTTTGGCAAAGCTGCATTATGAGCAGCCATAATAAAGTATGGTTAAAATTGCTTACATGATTTTTTTTTATGAATTAAATATTTCCATTACCAACTTTATTAAAAATAGTTGTGAACAAATAAATATAAATTTTCAAGCCATTGACTTCACACACTTTAGCTCTTATAAAAACATGAAAGAATAACTGCCCACACCACTTCAGTATGTTCTTACATTTTAAATAATCATTCTGGTCTTCTGTTCTTAAAGTTTGTAAGGGGAAAAATGAGTGACTGTATGTACCTAAAATTTCCGATGAAGTGAATACCATATACGGGTAATTCCATGTCAAATCAACAAGGGGTCAAACCATGTTGTAATAATACACATAATACAAGTTTTAGATCTACTTGAGTACTTTCTAGGTGTAAAAACAACTGAGATATTGATTTTCAAAGTTCAGAGGTCAGTATCTCCAGAACCCTTTGAGCCAGAAATGTGAGACAGATGCCATTCAATTTGTCTCATAAAAATACATGATGGTCATGGTATTTTTTGCCTTAAAGATTTGTTGATTTGACATGGAATAAGATGGAAAAATTTTGGGAAAAATTGAAAATATTACACTTGTGTCCAATGCACGGGTAATATGACTAGGGGTCCATCTATCGGAGCTCAATATGGAGAGTTATGGGGCTTGGATGAGTTGCAGTGAGCAGTAGTCCTCCAAATACCCTTGTAAACCATTTGTCTTATAGTCCAGTATATACGGTAGCCATTATTACTTTCAGCTTGTTTTAAACCAAGGCTTAGTGCCTATCAGCCTTCCATGTCAGTTAATACCTTGAATATTATTTTAAAATGTGATTTAAAAATTAAAGACTATGGGTATCAATTTTTAAAAAACTGTTTGGCTCTCAATGACCATTATGTAAAAATGAATGTGCTAGAAAAGTATACTTTTATTTATTTTTCTCTATAATTTTAATAAAAAGTGACATGTAACTAGTTGTCATAGGGGTATGTTGGGCTGAAAGAGGTTGAGAAACACTGATCTAGTATCACTATTTAAAGCTCACCCTTCCACAAACTCTTACCGGTCAGTTCTGTCACAATAGAAACAGGAAAACAGAATGTCACAAACATTGTTATTTGTCTATTGACTTTCATTTCTTTTCTAATTTCCATGTTTCGCATCCGTAAGTCCTGGCTGGTATTATGCAGCCGTTGTATACTTTACGCTTTAGGCACATTGGCAAGGTGCTCTTAAGTGTTACTATTTACTAGAATCATGACTATTGCATATTTAATTTGGTTCTAACCTAAGTGGACTTAATCTTAAACACGCAGATCAACCAGTAATGATTACTATTATTATTAGGGGAGGTGGTGGGTGGTGTAGGGTTTACTGGCACGGAAAACAGAATTGGCAAACTGAGTTTGAATTTCCGCCAATGCTACTTATGTTCACTTTGCACTGATGCCCTTGGGAAAGGCATGAATCCACTTCTCCCTCCAGCTATGGATAAATAGCAGGGCAATTGGAGCCTTTTAGTCCTGTTTAGTCCACATCTTGGGTGTGGGGCTAGCAACTATAATCTATAAAAACGTGTTTGCTACTGAAACCGCAATGCGTCTCCACAAGGAGCCTACAGGAAAAACAAATTATTAGTAGTATTATAGTTACTAATGTTTAGTGAATGGAATTGATTTTAAAGGTAGCACCATACTTACTGCATTAGTGTAAAAAAGAGTTTACTGATTTGAAATGACTCTAGTAATTAATGTTTCTGGCCAAATGCCAGTAATGGAATCTCCAACTTCTCAGTATGCAATCTTATGCTCTTAAAATAGGTTTCTTCAGTTTTTAAGTTGGTCTGGCTGGCTATGTATGTGTCACATGTACAGGCCGCCCCAATGGAGCAAGAGAGCTGAAAATTTTAACATTTACTCCTTATGGCTAAAAAAACGTTGTTTGTTTTTTGAAATTACCCCCCCTAAATAGGTTTTTAGTTGGAGGTTCAATTTGCAATGTAAGTTTATACTAAATTTATACATAGTAGCATTCATGCTTGTTTCTTGGAAAATAGAGACTTTTTAATGATCACTGCCCAACAAAAGGCGAGAGAAGTAACTTATTCATTGATCACCCCTTTTTCCAATTTTTTAATTGATCACCCCCAACACGAGATGGTGCCAAAAGATGTTGGTCACATGACTGTTTCTATTGTGACTAACCAGACCTGTATACTTGGAGATATTGTAGATTTTACAAGTAATTGTTCAATGAAAAAATGTATTGCTGTAGTTTATAATCATTGGTGAATTTTTAGGTAATCTCTCTATCTCTCTTATCTCTCTCTCTCATCTCTCTTATCTCTCTCTATCTCTCTCATCTCTCTTATCTCTCTCTATCTCTCTCTATCTCTATCTCTCTCTTCCCCCTCCCCCCTCCATCCAAGAAAATCGTATTGTCCTACCATGACAAGAACAATCCTCACCAAATTTAGGGGAGTAAAAATTAACATTCTGATTTGAAATCACGACCAACTGATTGGTAGGCGTCTCTCTTACCGACTGAGCTAAATTGACAAGTCTATATATCGCCGAAAATTTATATTAGAAATATGCAAGGTCTTATTTCATTCTAATAAGTAAATACATTAATACTAAAAAAAACATATGGAGTAATCATCTTCAGTCGGAATAAAAGTAGGAGTGGAGTTTAACCCTGCAGCAGCCAGACTTGTTTTATAAACAAAAAAGCTGTTAAGAGCAACCAGGGGTTCTGGCTACATTTAGCTCCCCATAAAAACTGATGAGCATTTTATTTCCTTGATTATACTGAAGCTAAATGTTCTTAAAACAGCTGAATTTATGTTTGTGATGGGATCAACAAGGCTAATCCTTTTGTTCTCCAACCACCTGTTACTTTGTAGCCATGAGGCATCTGTACTATATGCTGTTTAATACTCAATAATGGGAATGTTATCACCTGTCTTAAATATAGCAGTTTATTTTTCATTGTCCATTTTGGTGATATATATATAACTTGTAGGCTCATACATCAAAGATGCCGGACTATAATACAAATGGTTTACAAAGGTATTTGGAAGACTACTGCTCACTGCAATTCATCCAAGCCCCATAACTGTCCGGTTCTCAGACTTTTCAGTGAACGACCTGTCACCAACACACAGTCAGCCGACAGCAGTTTCATCCTGTGGATGATTCAGAGACAACCTTTGGCAAACAACACTTTTGCCGACTTGTCTTTTTGACGAATATTTTTTTATTTTTTTACCATTTAGAGGTTAAAAAAGGATTAAAATTTCTGAAAGATATTTTTATTTTACATCTTAAATAACAACATTGGAAGTACAGGATAAAAACATATATTATAAAATGAATTTTTGCAACTGATCAGAGAAATAATCCGGCAGACATCGAAACTAGTGCTTGAGTTTTTTCTTGGCTTTGCTAGAAAGAAAAAAGCCCAAATTTCAGTCAAAAGAAACAGAAAACAAATTTTCATTAATTATTAAATAGAATATTGTAATGTTTCTAAGTCATTTTTGTTTACTTTTAGTTTCTCGGTTGTTTCTTCAAACAAAATTTTTATATGTAAGTTTTAATTTCATCAGGTGTCGATTTTCTGCTGAAAAAAATTCTCTTGTCATTCCTATAAGTTATATAAGCGTAGAGTTAATTAAGTTTATTTGTAAAGCAGGTGTTTAGATGTTTAATTTTACATGTTGTCAACAACAACAACAAATTACTTCTTCAAAGGTTGTGTGTCTCTCTCTCTCTTCTCTCCTCAACAGAAAAATTAAACTGCTCTGTCAAGAATGTTTAAGAAATCTTTCAAAAATAAAGTAGGCCTCCGAAAATTGATTCAAAGAAAAATAGTTAATTTAATGATTAATTGACTGGATTTAGAAAAAACTTTTCACTTTTGAACTGTCCATATTGATCACTGGTAGACAGACCCCTAGATCATAATATGAGCACATTGGACGTAATATAATGTTTGCATAGTTAAAAAAGAAAATGACATGTCTGTCTTATATACCAGCATATACAGTATGTTTAGGTTAGTGAGTGGTATTGTCAAACTCAAACTCTGTTTTTCTATCATAACAAGAACAAGAACAATCCTCACCAAATTTAGGGAAGTAAACTCTTCACTGTTTGTTTAAACCAAATCGATATGTAAAATTAACATTCCACTACCATTATTTGAAATCACAACTAATTGATTGGTAGACGGCTCTCTTACCAATTGAGCTAAATTGACAAGTCTTACATACCTATGAAGATTTATGTTAGAGATATGCAAGTGCTTATTTCATTCTAATAAATGAATACATTTATACTACTTGTAATACTTGTTCTTCAGACAATTGATCTCCTTCTTGTTGTTTGTGTTGTTAACACAACATTTCAGCTGATCTATTCTTTGGCCTTCTTCAGGTGTAATATCCGAATGTGATGGGGTAAACAGAAGTCTTTTAATTTCAAAGGAAGTAACCCTTATAATGTAGGACTTGGGTGTTTCTTTGTCCCTGTCGCATCTGGTTTGGGTCTATTGAGCAGTGGAAGACACATCGGGTTGAACTCTACACTTGTCTGACTAATGCATTTAGTTGACATGTTGATAAGAGCTGCCTCTAAAAAGAGGCAGCTCATATATATTTTTATAATTTTTCATTTATTATATATACAATACAAAAGTTGCAGTAATCATCTTCAGTAGGAATAGAAGTGGGAGTGGAGTTTGACCCTGCAGCAGACAGACTTGTTTTCTATATTTTTTAGCAACTTTAAAGAACTCATCAGGTTGTTTTTTTAGTAGACTTACTGAGATAATTCTGAAATAGAAATGGAAAGTTCTCTTAACTTAGATCAAGCGGTACTGTTATGGTAAGATCAGATACACGTGCTGCCTTTCAATTTTATGGTGAGAAACAAACTCTTTGATCTCAGACAGTTGCATGTGAAACGCTGAAGGAAATTATTTTATACTGAACTGTTAAGCTCCAAGACTTCAACAATTAAATCTCCATTATTTCATTGCATTTTTCTAGTCTTTACGATTCCAAATTTAATTGCTTTATTAAACGTGAATGAGACAGCAAAGGTTAACATATTGAAAGCTATTTCAACATGGACGTTGTAGAATAATAATGGTAACAGGTCTTGTTAGTCACTTAATAGAAACCAGAATATAACGTCTTTTGGCAGCATGCCGTCTTCAGGGTGATCAAGTCTGAATTTAAAAAATAAAAAAACAAGCATGAATGCTGCCGGACTCAAACTAAGGAACCAATGTAGCATAAACTTACATTGTAACCCCCCCTTCTTCCTCCCAAAAACTTTCTTTGGGATGAGAATTTTAAAAAAGAAGGTTTTTCTAGACATAATAAGGAGTAAATATTTCAATTTTCCGCCCTCTTAGTTCCATTGGTGTGGCCTGTATGCGCAACAGATACATACAATGTATCTGGCTGGCACGCTATCTATGTATGATGCCAGCGAGACCCACTTAAAAACTGAAGAAACCTATGTTGACAATTTTGATTGACGGTTTCTAACAATGATAAATACAGTAATATTTATGCAAATTCAAATTATGATATACAGTTTTCTCCTGCTCTGCGAAAGTAGAGCATTCCATTAATAAAAACCTTTCATAAGTCGGAATGGCTTAAAACATAGACGCAATAACCATTAATTTATATGGGGAAATCTTTTGCACCTTCCCGGACTCCAAAAATGATGATGATGGTATGTTAGGCATCAGACGTTGGGGTGGCAGGAAGTACAGGAGACTGGGGTGTAGGAGAGCGAGGAAGAGGGTGCGCCCTGCCTCTATAACAGCTTGCTGCAAAACAAACGCTATTTTTCGTAAAAGTGGCTTAAAGTGAACTTTCGCAAAGTGGGGGGGATATCTGTATTTATGAATGGAGGAATTATAAATGAAATCTTTTCTGTTGTAATTCTAACATAGAAAGCTCTTCGTCCAGTATCCTGCATACACACACTCATGGTAATATCTCTTATTTTCTGGCATTTGTAGTATTGTTAGAAAACAATCAACCAAAACTGTCAACCAGTGATATACCAGAATATCAATCCGGTCTGATATCCGGCACCGGATTCACAATCATTCTCATATGTGAATCCGGCGCCAGATATCCGACTGGATTGATATTCCGGTACATCACTGTCAAACTAAGTTTCTTTGGGTTTTCAAGTTGGCTGGCTGGCACGTACAAGCTGAACCAATGGAGCTAGAGGGCTGAAAATTTAAACTCATTATGTCTAGACAAAACTTTTGTTACTTTTTTTAGTTTTTTGAAAATTCAGACTCTTTTAGTGATCCCCAGCCAACAAAATGCGAGAGAAGTAACTTATTCACTAATCACACCTTTTTCCAATTTTTTTAATTGATCACCTCCGAATACTTAATGCTGCCAAAAATATGTTGGTCATGTGACGGTTTCTATTGAGTGACTAAACCAGACCTGGTTTTCATTGTTCTCTGCTTCCTCTCATTTTTCAAACTTATCTTCTACTTGACAAGATGAAAATTTTTCTAACCTTTCATGTTTTCTAATGTTGCCCTCACAGCCATTGTTGATATGAAACAACATCAACATCAAATACATTGCAGATCAATATTTTTGTCGTTGAGATGTATTTTCCCCCCTTTTGCTCTGTGTGTGCATTGTGTGTGTGTGTGTGTGATTCTTTAAAATATATTTCAGACCTGGAGGTGTTCTTCCACTGCAATCTATGACTGTATATTTATGCTAACACACATTTATCATATCATGTGCATATGTCTACTCATATAGAGATATATATTTACCGGTACACATATTTTATAATGTGGATATGTGTACAAAACATCTGTTTTTGCACATGCGTGTGTGAGTTTGTGTGTGATTCTTATTCTATATTTTCAGACCTGGACGTGTACTTCAACTGCAGTCTATATGTGTATGTTTATGCAAACACACATATGCACACTGATAAATGTGTATACGTCTACTTATATAGAGATATATATACCTGTATACATATTATTATATATAGAGATATATATACCTGTATATTATAGTATATTATTATATATAGAGATATATACCTGTATACATATTTTATAATGTAGGTGTGT
>VCCN01001036.1:2390610-2401516 GCA_006491835.1 Architeuthis dux | reverse complement strand
TGCATATATATATATATATATATAACATTTGCATTTTGTATCTTTCTGTTTGTGAGTAGCACCAACACCATTTTTCTTGAAATTTTATATGTAAACATTGATATTTCACTAGGAAAGGGCTATTTTTCATTGGCTTCAAAGCCATCATGCTGGTCATATACCAAGATCACCTACCCTTACTCAAGGGCTTCCATCAGCATTGCCTCTACACCATTCTCAATGTGCACAATTGATTTCATCACTCCTCAAGTCAGCCAGGGCAACAAACATTGAGGCTATGCTGCAAAAACTGGTGGGCGGGCCACATGGCGAGGATTCAGAACTATCATCTTCCAAAGACACTCCTGTTTGGAGAATAGTCTCTGGCCATTGGCGAAGTGGGGCCCTACAAAAGAGATACAATGACTCCTTTTTTAAAGAAGGACCCTATCTCCTGTGGAATCAACTACCATCAGTGGGCAACAGAGGCAGCCAACAGAGATATGGTGACACAAGGTCTACCAGGCAACCTCCCTCGCCGAAGCAAACTGCCAAGCAGAAAGAAAATGACAGCATCCCAAATTGGGAGCTTTCCCAAGCTGCCAGACCATTTTCTGCAGCTGTTGTGGAAAGGCCTGCCTCTCCCACATAGGCCTAGCTGGCCACCAAAGGGCCTGCAACAGACATGGAAAACCCTCCTAAATCATTTGCAACGCCAAGCCGTGACCTGAATTTAAAGATATAAAAGTGAGGTTTAAGGTTGACTAATCTTGAATAGGATTAGTATTGTCTAAAAGTGTAACCCGTCCTCTCTCTCTCTGATAGAACAAAAAAGGATAAAAACAGGTATGGTTAGTCACTCGATAGAAACTGTCATGTGACCAATGTCTTTTGACAGCATCCAGTGTTGCGGGTGATCAATTAAAAAATTTGAAAAAGGATGATCAATGAATAAGTTACTTCTCCCACCTTTTGTTGGGCAGTGATCACTAAAATGTCTGAATTTTAAAAAAAAAAACAAGCGTGAATGCTGCCAGATACAAACTAAGGGACCAATTTAGCATAAACTTACATTGCTAATTGAAACCCCCACTAAAAACCTATTTAGAGGTTGAATTTTAAAAAAAACAAAAAAACATTTTCTAGACATAATAAGGAGTAAATGTTTAAATTTTCAGCCCTGTAGCTTCATTGGTGCGGCCTCTACACGTGATACATACATAGATAGTCAGCCAGACCCACTTAAAAACTGAAGAAACCTATATTGACAGTTTTGGTGACAGTTTCTAATTAGAAGTGCACCCTCCCTCACTCTGAACCCCCAAAACTATTCTTTGATCGTAAGCAGTCCCAGACCAACTGCATGATAAAGATAATGTTTTTTGTCTGTTCCTTTCTGATACAGTCCAGTTTGCAGGCCTCATACTTGATCAGCCAGATGCAGTCATTGGGAGTTTAAAATAAACCAAGAGAAAAGTCTTTTCTGATAGCAGCATTTGGCATATGTTAAGCCAGGGTGGATGTCATATGTTATTGGTTTATCAAGAGATTAAATCATGTTGAACATACAAAATCTACTTTGTAGCTATATTAGTAGAATGATAGATAAATAATATGGGAGATATAACATCTGTTGTAGAGTGAGAGTTAGCATGTCATTGTTAGTGAATTTGTTCATCACTGGGTGCTTCGCGAATGTGTCCTTGTACCAAAGTTGGTTTTGTTCAAAGAAAATATTAATAAAAAATTATATTTATACTAAATTAGCTGTGGAGTTACATTGTAATTGTGGGGGGCACTCAAAACTTATGGGGGCGTGGTGGATTTTCAAAAAAAAAATTTCTAGACATAATGTACCATAGTACCCTTAGTAGGGGGTGGAAGAATGGAAGATTAGATAGATAGATAGATAGATAGACCGATAAATAGATGAAAATGTCATTTAAGTTCACAGAAAAAAATATTCAGCCTTATTCGCTGTATGATTGATAGGTGAGCTTTTGGAATTTCAAAATAATGGCTATAGGAATTTACAATTGGTAAACAACGATATTGATTGCGTAACATATTGCCACATAATACAAATGATATCATGCATTTATGATTGAAAAATGTATGTGTTAGTTAAATAATTTCAGGTAAAAATATAGGAGACAAATGAATTCAAGGAGCTGTTTTTGACTGGGCCTTTTATAGGTAGGTGTCGGTGCAGGAGGGGACCGGACAAACTTGAAATGCTGTCCGCCCCATCTCAGATGTGAGCCACGACTCCCTCAATTGGGAACGTTCTTAACAACAGTAGTAGTGAGCAATAGTTAGCCCATCTAAGAGTTTGATTGACGTATTTAGTAAACAGTGCTATCTAGTTACAAATGTTATGATTTTTTTGACAAGCCTTGAAAAGAACGGTTAACCCAGCCAACACTCTCTGTAAGCCAGCCGATTAAGCATACGTGTGTATAATTTTGAACTCCAAGTTTTCATTTGTGAGTGAAAAAGCCTTTTCATCACCTTGCAGCATCAACAAAACCCAGCGGAGCAGATACACAATTCAGTTACATACTGTAACGACAAACATATTAAGTTACACACCAGTTGAACACACACCCAGTTTGAATTTTCATCCCTCTAGCTTAATTGGCACGGCTTGTACACATGAGATGTATATATATATCTATGTTGAAGAAACCTATGTTGACTGGTGGACAGTTTTGGTTGGCAGTTGACGGTTTCTAATCATGAATTGCTTTGAGTTACTTTCTACAAATCTCCAGGATGTGAAATATTCTTCAAAAATCAGTTTTCTTTAGAATATACAACCTCCAAGAGTTTGTATAAAATTTGAAGTTAGGTTGCTGTGATTCGATTCTTTCTTGTTCCATTAAATGTTGGACAACAGCCAACAAAATAGGCTGCAGTATTCTCTGTAGAATTAGATTCTACACGTAAAAAAACCAAAAGCATAAAATGTGTCACAGGCAACAAGCTGGCTTTGACGAAGAGAAAATGAGCAAAAAAATATTCCTTTTCCGATCTGAGCATCCATTTAAACGTTGCTACTTTTATACAACCTGGTAAAAATGACAAAGGCAATTTTTAGTGATCAGTTTTTTTTTCTGATTGCAGACAGCTTGGGGATGTATGTGCATGTGTCATTAATTAGAAAACTTTCTATGAGAGAAATGGATTCGTTTCCCAGTGGAAATGAGAAGCAGCAGGTCTTTTTAGTTGCATTGGTTTTCATGAAAATACTGTATCCCTGTAGTGAGACAGATGGATCTGTCGATATTGGTTGGATTTTGAGGGTCAAAATGCTGGACTTAGTATTTAAATTTTGATACAGAGAAAAGTATTGACTTCCCAAATCCACACTATTTGGAAGTGAAGAAAAAGGAGGAGGAAGAGAAAGAAAGGGTGAAAGGATGGAAAATAGGCTTGGGGGAAAGGAGAAATGAGAAGGAAGGAAAAGAACAAGGTAGAAATGAGGAAGAACAAGCCTGGCAGCTCCAGAGTCAAATTCTGCTCCTGCTCCTACTTCTACTTCTTTTCATAATTCTACTATAAATTTGGGAGGTATGTAAGACTTGTCAGTTTAGCGCAGGTGGTAACACACCAGGCTAGCGATCACTAGGTCGTGAGTTCAAATCACAGTAGGGAAATGGGGATTTTACATATCGGTTTACTCGCTTATTTGAGGATTGTTCTTGTTACATAGGAAAGTAAAGTCAACTCTGGAGTCTGACAAAAAAGAGAGAGATAGTTTAGGAAGGAAAGGAACGAGGGAGAAAAAAAAGAAGAAAAAAGAATTTAGAAAGGAAATGAAAAAGGGAAATATGAAGATAGAAAAAAAAGGGAAGGAATGTGCAAAGAAGAAGAAAAAAGAATGAAAGATTGACAAAATGAAAAGAAGGAAGAAAATTTTTTAAATAAATATTTCTAAGAATAAATCAAGAAATTTAGTAAGATATTCAGAAAGAAGAAAACGACAGTGGGGGAAAGGATGAACTGAAAGAAAGTCGATGATCAAGAAATAGCGTATAAGATGTGAAAGAAAAGAAAAGGTGCAGCGTCAACTGCAGCATGTGATTCCTATTGGTTGAACTGATGTCAGCTCTAGATCCATCTGTTAATGAATATGTCCGTTTGAAAGCAGATGGCTCTTAACTTTCCACGGCTGTCTATACCTTCGATGGTGAGCTTTCTGTTAAAATAGCAGCCATGGGAAAAAGCAGCTGACCATTTCCATATAATATCAACTCCATTACTGGTCGAAACAAATTTAAAAAGAAAAGAAGAAATAAATGTCTAATGAATTTATTTAAAAGTCCTCATTAGCAACTCTGACAGGTTGTCTTTCCCATAAAAATAAATAGATGTGGGTTTTTTAATCTCCTTTATTACACCCAAAAAAAATAGGTCAGTGTTCCAATTTTAGTGTGTATTTCAGCATGTTAAGAAAAAGGAAAACAAGATTGGCTGCTGCAGGGTCAAACTCCATGCCAACTTCAATTCTGACTGAAGATGATTACTGCAACTTTTGTATTGTATCTATAATAAATAAAAAATTTATAAAAATACATATTCTTTTGTATAAATGTATTTATTAGAATGAAATGAGCCGGTGTGTATATGAATGATAAATTTTCGTTAATATCTAAGACTGGCCAATTTAGCTCAGTCAGTAAGACAGCCTCTTGGTAATCAGTTGGTCGTGAGTTCAAATCACGGTAGGGAAATGTGAATTTTACACATCTGTTTACAACCCTAATTTTGGTGAGGATTGTTCTTGTTCTCGTTATGGTAGGAAAACTCCAGTCAACTCCAGACTTTATACTGGAGTTTGATCAAATTTGAAATAATTCTTGCATTGGGCAAGTGATATTAACCCATTAACTGCGAATGACTGATATTTCAGTCATTGCAGTTCTATGGCTAACAGAATAAAATTTTTGTTTTATTGCGATTGTTAACAACTCAGTTCTATGTGAGTCAGGGCTTTTATCATGCAATAGATAACTTGCAATGGAAAAGAGCTTTTATCTTGTAATGGATAGCTATTACTCCACTACCTGTCACAGTTAATGAATATTGCTATAACATTGCTTATTACTAAAGTTAAGCAATGTTATTTCTCTTGGTATCAAGTGGGTGACTATTTGAAAGTGCCATTCAATGTTATTTTTTAAATAAATTCCTTTAGAGTCTTGATTTATTTTTGGAACCTGTTTGACATTACTGTGATGATTTTGTTTAATCACAATAGTTAAGCAACATTTTACCATGTCTTTTGATTATGTACAAGCATATTTCTGAATTACTTTCTTCCTAACATCTAAAACATATAGTGAAATATCAACTTTCTTGTGTACATTATTGAAACAGGTTTGGTTGGTCACTCAATAGAAACTGTCACCTAACTAATGTCTTTTGGGCAGCCTGGGGATGATCAATTAAAAAATTTGAAAAGGGGGAGATCAATGAATAAATTACTTCTCTGGCCTTTTGTTGGATTACTAAGAAGTCTGAATTTTCAAAAAACAAGCATGAATGCTGTCGGACACAAACTGAAGAACCAATTTAGCATAAACTTACATTGTAAATTGAGCGCCTATGTTGACAGTTTTTGCTTGACACTTTCTAACATTATGTACAAGCATATTTCTGAATTACTTTCATCCTATTATGTAAAATATATCATTTAAAAGGTTTGATTTTAGGCTGGCTTACATTGAAAATGTCACTTTGAAAACTACTGTACTGTTATTTTTCTGTTACTTTAAGAACACATATTTTAACTTCAATTTTAATTTTCTCATTCAAAATTTTGGCTGGCAGTTTTTCTTTTTCAATTTGGTTCATTTAGTGGGGCTAAATAACCCAGAGGTTTTCTGACTTGGTAATAAAAACATGTTACTGCTTTTCTTGTCTGAATTTTGTTAGACAGGGTGTTTTGTTCGGACTAATGTCCTTGTTCACTGGCCTGATGTGGTAATTGCAGGGCTCGCAATTAACATCGTCCCCGGCCAGTAAAAATATGTTCAGGGACGAACAGATATCTTCCCTGGGATGCCTCCAGGACGGAAATGGTTTTATAAAAAAAAAATCTTTTTTTAAAAAATCACTTCCATCCCAGAGGCGTGCCGAGGAAGATATCTTTTTTTTTAAATTTTAAAAAAAAAATTGTTTTTCGGGACGGTCTACATTTCCTTCAGGACGATTCCGTGACAGTTCCAGGACGGTGGTGAAAAATGTTAGTCTGGAGCCCAGGTCTGTTATGTTCCAGAACATTGTCGAATGTTGTTCTGGGAGAGCATGTGTATCCCTTCACCTAGACGTCACATCCGGTGGTTTTCGACAACTTTCTAGAATACAACCTGAGGAAGATTGGAGGATACGCAGCCGAAACGTAGTAAAAAAAAAAACAATGACGAGAAAATTAGTCCAAACAAACCTCATACAATGTTACTGGATTATTTTTATCTGAGTCTGATAAAAACACAAATACCTCTTATAATTTAAAGTGGTTGTTGATAACAAGAAAATATTTGCAAATTCTAATTGACTATGTATGTAGATATAATATTAGTTTCATTAACACTTTATATGATAATCTGATTTTGGCATTGAAACTGATCGCATATATTTTAACTCTTATTTGTTACACACACACAAAAATTGAAAAAAACATCTACAACAAAGATTTACAATGTCAATATAAAGATGATAAAAAAACAAATTGATTAGTTTTATCCATGTTTTTAATTTCTGCTTTAATTTCTACTTTAACTTGAACTAATAATGACAGGTCTGGTTAGTAACTCAATAGAAACTGTCACGTGACCAATGACTTTTAGCAGCATACCGTGTTGGGGGTGATCAATTAAAAAATTGGTAAAAGGGATGATCAATGTATAATTTACTTCTCTTGCCCTTTGTTTGACAGTGATCACTAAAAAAAAGTCTGAAGTTTCAAAAAACAACCGTGAATGCTGCTAGTCACAAACTAAGGGATCAATTTAGCATAAACTTACATTGCAAATTCACCCCACCCCACTAAAAACCCATTTAGGTGGAGAATTTTTAAAAAACAAAAAAGATTTTTCTAGACATAATAAGGAGTAAATGTTGAAATTTTCAGCTCTCTAGTTCCACTGTTGTGGCCTGTATGCTTGATACATACATACACAGCCAGACCAACTTGAAAACAGAAGAAACCTACGTTGACAGTTTTGGTTTACAGTTTCTAATAAGTCTTTTTTCCAATATCTGTAGTCCTAGTTAGCATTATAATTACTGCTAAACTTACTCTCCATCAATGCCTCAGGGTTGGATCGACTGGCTCTTAAATAGACTAGAACAAGTCAAGTGGGTACTATTACATACCAAGTCATGCGGGTACTATTACATACCAAGTCATGCCTGATAAACCAGGAAAGATTGCTCACTCAGCTTTTTTCACATTAATAGAATTACACCAATACCTCAATTAATGAAATTAATATGTTCCACTTTTTTATTTCGCTATCAGAGGGAGGTAAAACATAGTTTTTATGCACATAAGTTATTTTATCGAAAGAAATATACACTTACGGTAGGCGTATAGCCAAATTCTTTAAAGAAAATTATATGTAAATCAATCAAAAAAATATACAGTTACTTTCATCCTAGCATGTAAAATATATACTGAAATAGCAACAAAATTCTTTCTTGTGTACAGGACCAATTAATTTCTGATGTACTTGCAAATTGTACCTGATATTTCTAAATTGGTTAATATTCAGTTATTAAATTGATATTACAATTAATAATGCCTTGGGGCTGGTTATATTATATGACAACATAACCATAAAAAAGTTATGCAACAAGTAAAAAATACAAAGCAGTAAAAAATAAATATGGTACCAATTTTCTCCTTCTACTCTTTATAATCTTTGGTTTGGTATCTAATGATATTGCTTTACTCTTATGTCACATGATGGGATAACAAGAGTACTGAATTAATTTCTTTTTAAATACTGTACTTACATTACTTACTAATTTGCTCACAAGTGGTACAATGTATTCACATGAAAACACGTCTGAAGGCAAACGACAACCAAGTGTGACAATCTGACTGATTTCTCTCTTTTATGTGCGCTAATAAGGCAACGAGATGGTTCCTTATAAGGCAGTTCAAATTTAAGCGGGAAATACCTGAGATGAGCAAGCAACAGGATTTTTATCAAACTCCAGAACAAAGTCAGGAGTTGACTTTGTTTTCCTATCATAACAAGAACAAGAACAATCCTTGCCAAAATTAGGGGTGTAAACCGATATATAAATCCCCATTTCCCTATTGTGATTTGAACTCCAGACCAAGTGATCAGTAACCGGCTGTCTTACTGACTGAGCTAAATTGACAAGCCTTAGATATTAATGAAAATTTATCATACAGATACACATGGGCTCATTTCATTCTAATAAATAAATATATTTTTAAAAATTCATTAACCCATTACTGTGACAGGTGGTGAAGTAATAGCTATCCATTACAAGATAAAAGCTCTTGAAATATCAGTCATTGGCATTTAATGGGTTAAAACTTTCCCAATAGCAGAATTATTTCAAATTTTGTCAAACTCCAATACAAACTCTGGAGTTTTCCTACCATAATAAAACAAGAACAATCCTCACCAAAATTAGAGTTGTAAACATTTGTGTAAAATTCACATTCCCCTACCGTGATTTGAACTCCCGACCAGTTGATTGCCAGGAGGCTGTCTTACTGACTGCGTTAAATTGGCAAGTCTTAGATATTAATGAAAAGTTATTCAGATACGCACAGGCTTATTTCATTCTTATAGATAAAAAATATATATCTTTATAATTCTTTAATTTATTCTATATACAATACAAAAGTTGCAGTCATCATCTTCAGTCAGAATAGAAGTTGGAGTGGAGTTTGACCCTGCAGCAGCCAACCTTGTTTTCCTTTTTCTTAACATGCTGAAATACAAACTAAAATTGGAACACTGACCTATTTTTTGGTTTAATAGAGGAGATAAAATAAACACATCTGTTTTTCTTTTTTTTGATTTTGGCTGTTAGGTTGCTGCAACATCAAGCTTTGTTATAACGAGATTTCTTTCACAGAGGTAAATGTAAATCAAGGTATTGGTGTAATACCTTCATCCTACTTTCAGGCTTCGACTTAGTTTCACATCAATTTGAAATTCAAAAACAAACTAAAAATATATATAAAACCTTTTGAAATGTTAATTCCCTGAATTTTCCTGTAATTCATTCTGACACTAGGTGTTAAATGGGTTGTTCCAATAAAGGGCATTAACCTCACACATTTCTATAAATTCCAATATCGCACTTTACATGCGCATTGGGCGTGTAAAAGTTCATGCCAATTTGAAACTTAAAATTTAACATGATAAATAGTGTTTTTATGTCTGGATAATGACTTCAAGAGTTGGGTTACCCGAAGGAATGTCCGACGCCTGCTATTGTGAGAGATTTCAACTACTACTGCTACTGTTACACCAGGAAGTATGAATGAATTCTACAAACCCAGCTATATAAAAAGTATTCTTCTGTAAGAAAATTAGTAAATTCCTCTAAGGTAGTATTATCACTTGTTGATCAACTTTGTCTAATATCCTTATCATATGCAGTACTGAGGTGTATTTTTACTTCATAATGTACAACAAATCTAAAAGAATTATGGTGGGTCAGAATTCACTAGCTGCAAAGATTGAATTTAGATTGTTACATTGATTAAGTCACCTAATTATAATAATTATATATTTGCAACTGTATGCATATATATAGTATAAATATGCAGGAAGTATATTAACTCTGTACAATTAATAATAATTTCTGTAATATGGGGAAATGAAAGCTATGTCTAAAACACACAAGATGATTTATTCTCATATACAGGTATTCCCACTAACTGAAAATAGAGTCTCTATAAAAACCTTTTGTGAGCTGAAATGGCATAAATTGATGAAGCAATTACCAGGTTTTCCCACTATCAGAAAATAGTGTCCCTATAAAAACCTTTTGTAAGCTGAAATGCCATAAATTGAAGAAGCAATTACAATTAATTTATATAGGAAAAATCTTTGGGCTTTCTCAGATCCCCAAAATTGATATGATGGTATGTTAGGCTTAGTCGTCAGATGTTGTAGTGGTCGGAGGTAGAGGAGACTGGGGTGTAGGAGAAAGAGGGGAAGAGGATGTACTGCCTCTATAACGGCTTGCTGCAAAACAAATACTGAATGTTATTTTTGCCTTTTTTCGTAAAAGTAATAGTGGTGTAAAGCAAACTTTCGAAAAGTGGGGGATACCTGTATTTCAAAGGAATTTCTTTCCAATATTTTTTGCAATTTCATATATTTGTGTCTTTTTTTACCAAAAAAATAGAATTGGAAGCAGTTAGCTAACCCGTTGACCAGCTTCTCATTGGAATTGCCCTATAGGTCTTTTTCTATCAGGTAAATCACAGTTGTAGTTGATGTACAAAGTATTTGCACAACTTGAAAGTACGAAACATATATTGTGTCCCTTATGATAGCAGTAATATTGAAAACTTTCAACCATAAATTTTCCTCACACACACATATATATGTCGTCATTATCATCATCATCAGCCATTATAAGTACACTGCTGAACAAAGGCTTTTCCCATTTCCTTCCATGACAACCTATCTAGTGCTAGTCTCTGCCAAGTCTTACCGGCAAACATTTCTATCTCGTCCCTCCATCTTGTGTCTGGTCTTTTTCTACTACTCTTACTGTCCCATGGGCACCAATCAGTTAGTCTTTTCCCCCATCTATTGCCATCTCTTCTTGCTAGGTGGCCAGCCCATCTCCACTTTTGCTGTTCCATGTAGATCTTTTTCTATCTCTTAGAGTTATTCCTATCATTGCTCTT
>VCCN01001036.1:2332124-2345144 GCA_006491835.1 Architeuthis dux | reverse complement strand
AATTTAAACATATACAGGGAAAAACAAAAACGTTTCTACAGACTATATATATATGCGTGAGAGGTACTGTTATAGTTAAAACAGAACTGGAGTATTATGTATATATGGAATTTTATTTATTATATGTTTTTTCCGGACATGTTTCGAAGTCAATACTTCATCATTGTCGGAACAGTTCAAAGTCAATCTTTCATCATTGGTGGAATGGTGGTAGCGTACTAACCAGCTAAGGAAGACGTGTTCCAAGCAGTAATTGACTGCTATTGCCAGGGCAATGGTGAATTGGAGCAAGTTAATTGCCTATATATTTACCCACTTCCACTCATATCCTGCCAGGAATTAAACTACTTCGAGAGTAATGCTTGCGGAACAAGGCATAAGGAGGAAGTGGCTCCAGACTTTTTCCAAGAGTATTTTTCACAAAAAAGACATTTGTGGATGCAACCAGAATTTGAAATTGGTTCTCTGATTTCATTTCCCAACATCACCAATTCATGAAAAGGTGCAGGGTTGCCGAGCAGATAACGGCTCGGAGAATGGACTCGGCGGAGACAGTTTGTGTTCACTTCACTCTAATGCCCTTGGGAAAGGCATGAATCGATCTCTTCTCCTCCCAGCTATGGGTAAAATAGCTCAGGATGACATGAGTGATGCCACTTCTGGTGCTTGTCACCTTTAAGTCTATTTCAGATATCGCAAATGTGAACCGAGTAAGTAGTAATGTGATATGTGGAGCCCAAGCAGGAAATTAATTAATTAGTGAATAGATTGAACATTATACAGTGAAAATTTCAGATAAAAATTTAGCTAATGTGTCAGACGAAGGACTTATTGATCCACCCTCGTAATTTAAACAACATCTGACGTATCACCCATAATTTCTTCGATCAGGGGCATAGCTTAGGCAGGGGGGCGATTTTAAATCACTTGGGGCCCCAAAAAGCTTTGTGAATAGTAGTTCACCTACTGCGATTCTACTAACATTATACAATAACAAATCTTACTAAATGTTGGAGGGCGTGGGTCCTCAAGGAGCCAAGCCTTTCACCTGGGCCCTCAAATCTCTAGCTACATCACTGCTTTTGAAAAGACTGCCCATGGACCCTCAGAAGTCCGCAGCCCCCAGGTTGGGAATCACTGCACTAAATGTTGGAGGGAGAGGCCCTTCAAGGAGCCAAGCACCCTGGGCTCTCAAATCATCAGCCATGCCCCTCAGCTTGATACATAAAACTAAGATCAGGGAACTATTTCATGTTTTCTCTCAGAATAGTTATTAAACAACTTGTATCTAATACAGACCCCATAAAACCTTCACTGTGACCCATGATAAACACAAGACCAATGATAAACATATGGTCATGCATGTGTGCTGTTGTATTTGTGTCAAAATTGAACATTCCCATAATTTTTGCTTGTATGAATAACTGCCTCCCCAATATGACACACAAGTACTTACGTGAGATCTACAAGTGTTACATATGGACACGTAAGACACATGTTGGCACTGTAAATTTTAGGTCATGTTTAACTTAACAATATAGAACAGAGAAAAGAAAAAATGCATTTTTTTTTTTTTGTATATATTTTTAAGGATATGGAAAATTATTTCTGTAAATGCTAAAAAGTCTTGACATGAACTTTAATTTTCAATAAAAAAAATTGATATTTTATGTGTCAAATATATTATTAGATTCTTTAAAATATTGTAAAAAATTCACCAAAATGATGAAAATGATATCAATAAGTGTCTCAAAACTATTTATTTAACTATTAAGCACTTAAAAAGAAAATCCATTCATTTATTCTAGTTATTGATATATAAAGTTTAACCTTTCTTTTGCTAAGTAACCACTTTATATTTACACCGTCTAGGGCAGTGATTCCCAACTGGGGGGGGGGGGTTATTCCATGGGTGGAATAAGGCTATTAGGTAAAAATAAAAGTCCAGTCTAGAGATAGGGTTTTCTGCACTTCTATCTATCAAGTTGAAGACTCAAAATAAGCTCCAAGTTGAGAATAATTTAAGATGTACTCTTGCACTAATAGACCCACAAATCGAAGAACTAGTAGCAAAAAAACAAGAAAAAACACATTGATGTGTATATCAGTTACAATAGCAGAATACTTATTTTTTTTGTAATAAATTGGAATTTCAAATGATGTGTTCTAATTTTGTTCGCTTGCTTTCTTTGAGTAACAAATACATAGCAGCAAATATACAATTATAAAATTAAACTAGTATGAAACGGTCTAATTATACGTAAAATAAAGTTATTATTTGAAATTATTCTTTATAAATTGAAGCGAGGGAATACTAATAATCTTATTGACAAAAGTAAGGAATGACTCAAAAAGGTTGGGACCCACTGGTCTAGGGTGAGAGTAAGATATTTAAACAACACATTGATCCAACTCAGTAAACTCAAAACAGTACCAAAAATAATCATAAATAAAATGCTTCACATTATATTGAACATTCTTAGAAATTTTGGTAAAGATTCAGTTTAGTTAGTTCAGTTCAGTTAGGGGTATTTTTGTAGGAAAATGAATTTTCTTATGTATTTTGAAGTGTTTTGAATGAATATGATCTTCATTTCTTTGGGAAGTTTTCATTTTTAAGAAAAATTTTAATCTGAAAACAAAAAATGATTATTTAAAACCGTAAAAAAAATGGAAAATATTGAATTGTAATAAAACCAATATTTATTCCAAAAATAAAAAGTAATCTGTTTTAAATAATCATTTTTTTTATTTTCAGATAAAATTTTGTTAATATTTTTTATTCAAATTTTTAAATAACTGTACTCAGGCATAAATTTAAAACTTAATTTTTTTCAAACTGTCCTAAAAAGAGGATCCCAAAGCTGTTATTGCTTTTAAACATCATTCAGTGCTTCCCGATAGTGTACTCAATTTTTCTCAAAAATGAAAACATTTCCCCAAGAAATGAAGGTCATATTCATTTAAATCATATCAAAATACACAAGAAAAATACATTTTCTTGCAAAAATACACTACTTCACTAATCCGAATCCTTATCAAAACTTTTGGCATATTAAGTTCTTAAACGTTAAATGGAATGTCAAGATGATTAAGATGTCTTTTTTAAAAAGATGATCATAAAAAAATAAATTTCTAAGTATAGATATTTTTGTCTTGTGTGAATTGTGGACTCTACAAGTATTGTTTTGATGCATGGAGGAGGAGCTTTTCACTAGTTTAAAATCTGAATTTTATGTTTAAGAGATTTTGTAATGATTAATCTCATGGGCGTATGGAAACTCTTTGGTTAAGGCAGGCAAAGGGCTTGATTTACACAAAATTTAACACTGTTTTGCCCAAATTTGAGAGGGCATTTCCACCCCCTGACCCCTAGCTTGTACACCTATGACTAATCTGGTAGTTGGCAAAAACCTTCAGAGCTTAAAATTTCCAGACAAAATTTGAACTGTGTATGGATGCACAAAATGAATCAAAAATGGTCCTTCAGCTTGCAGGCTGATCATTCTGAACCATTTGCTTCTGTTTCTGGTCACATTTTGTCAATTTCTTCCATTGCTTCTTATTATCACTTGATTCCACTTCATAGAGGGTTTTCCTCTTTTCCTTTTCTGTTCTCTTGGATACCAAACTGCTATTTGTGATGTTCACCTAATGACTGACATTTGTATTACATGGCCGCCCATCTTTTGCAGTGGACTTTTGAGAACAACGTCTTTGAATTTGGTAGCATTTCTTATGCATTCATTTGGTATACATTGAGAACGCTTCATTCCATCACACTTTGAGTGACTGCATGGCCTTGCGCTTCTTTTTTGTCAACAACCATGTTCCGCAGCCATACAGCATTACTGGTAAGATTTCTACAAAGTCCAATCTTATCGCCGCATCATGGTACAGGAGTATTCCTAGTCGAGCATTGATGATGCACAGCGGAGAATCTCAATTTTGAGAAACTCTGGCAGGTCTAATCATTCTATGAAGGCAATGCTCTGCTGACATAGTATTAATATCCATTACTAGGTCCAAGGCCATCTAAGACAAGCCGGCAAATGAACTACTGACCGCCTAGCCAGCAGGTAGTGTAAACAATTGTCTAAAAAACTGGAACAAATAGAGAAAACAAATTTTAAGTAAGAAAATAAATCTCTTAACAGTGTTGATGGTTTTTACCAATGATTAATATTTTTCAAAAATGTCAGCGTCCCAGACAACTACGTCCTGGTCATTTGCGTCCCTGTCATTTAAACTTAGAGGTCACATACAGATAAAAGGAATCAGACTTTTAGTATTAGTTGGATGGAAATCAGATCATTATTATCGGGGTGAGCACAAAATCCCACATTATTATTATTCAGTTACAAATCACCCAGACTGTTTTTGTATTCTTTAAGTTTAAGTGCATTTTAGGGGAAACTTAATTCAATAACTCTGTTTACAATGCATTGTTTCTACTTAGAGGTCATATACAGATAAACAGAATCAGACTTTTGGTTTTATATAGATGGATAGAAATCAGATCATTATCGAGGTGAGCGCAAATGCAGATCCCCACACTATTAATTTTATTGGAAGTTTCAAAAACCAACATGCTAAAAACATCCCCCCGGGCCTCATTAGTAACCACATAAAATTTGTTGGCCATAGCTCTAGTTGTCCTTCAGATATGCGATGACAGACAGACTGACATTTGGTGAATTATATATATTAAGATAATCTAATAATTTTATATTGTACTGTACTGTATATTGTATTAAAGTGTTTCTTTACAATAAAAAAAATGGTCCTGTAGATTACATTCAGATTTAATGGACTAACGGACACTACTTCCACCCTATTAGTCTGTTGTTAAATCGAGTGTATATTGTATTTGTATATCCATACACAACACTTCAAAATGTCTAGTCATGATGATGTCTAGCAAACTGAAATCATTGTTTAGGTTTGTTTGTTCAGTCAAGTGTGTTCTTTGATTGTTAAGATATATCTTTCTTTAAGTAGGTCTTCTGAAGCAGCAGTTATTCAAGATCTGTAAACAATGTAGCATAAAATTAATCTTCAGCTATAATTACTACATAGTTTATCCATTGTCTACAACCTTTCTCAAACAGGGTTCAGTGAAAATTTTATGCATGTGTGACAAAGTTTCTGACTTTTGTTCCATTTGAGGTTTCTTTTGTTATAGAATGAGTAGCAGTCCCTGTCTTCATGACATTTGACACAAGAAACACTAGAATTTTTACCAACCAAAGAAAAATACCAGCATATTTATTTACTAAATGATATTTAGTCTTGACTTGTACTTTTGTTCATATTGCTAATCAATTCACAAACTTCATTTTCATTTATCAAGATTCTTTAGAAAACTGTTTTTCTTTGTATTAAATCAGTTGTTTGATAATTTTATTATATGTTTGCCTTCTGTGTTCTTATATTTTGTATATAAATATTTAATTTTCATGAAAAACATTAATTTTATGAAAGGTAAGCTAAGCTTATCAATATTTGTTCAAGGAAAATGACTTCTATTTTTATATTTTTCATATTAAATGTCCTTTGGGTGAGAGGGGACTGAACAAAAAAGAGCATCGTAAAATGTTCATCAAAATGAACAAATATGTAGAAAACTATTTCCCTATAGAATACTAATGCTTACTTTTAGAGTATAATACAATTAATTTTGTTAACACACTGATGAGTCTTTAGTTGTATATATAATATTATTTTGCAGGGGTTCCTTGAGATATGAAAGTTATTTTATGGGTTCCTCCAGTCTAAAAAGGTTGAGAAAAGCTGGTCTAGATCCTTGGACCATCTTAGCAGTAGAGCAGAGGATTACAGGCCTCTATATTTGGAATTCAACTCCCTATCCTGGGTTAGAAATTATTTTAAAATATATGCTTTAAAGTATTAATCACCGCTACCTAAGGTTTAGGTTATTCATGTGTTCACACATTTATATATATCTATCTGGACTTACCCTGAGAGTAGAGTAGAAACTTAAAATTTTGCACACACACTCCCCTCAATGAGTAATGAAAATGTCTTTTTTTTATCCCCCCTAAGTAGGGTTTTAGAGGGGGCTTCAATTTTATCTATCTATCTATCCATCTGGACTTCGCCCAGCCCTGACCGTTCATAGTAGAAACTTGAAATTGTGTACACCCCCACCCCCCTCAATTAGTAGGGAAAATGTTGTTTTTTCTTTTTTGAAAATTCCCCTCAAAAATAGGGTTTTTGTGGGGAGTTCAATTTTCAATGGAAGCTTATGCTAAATTGGTCACTAGTTTGTGCCCGCTCGTTTTTTGAAAATTCAGACATTTTTTAGTGATCACAGCCCAACTTTTTAATTGATCACCCCCAACACAGTGGTGTGTTACACATAATTTCCCTTGGAATGCCAGTTTTACTAAATACCTATTATTATTTGTAGCTAAGTTGCTAACATGAATATAAAATCTAAAAATTAAGACTTTAGTGAACAAAGTGTACTGACAGGGTCAGAACAGAATCCATGTATTTTGTCAAACTCTAGTCCAAGTCAGATACTGATTTTGTTTTCCCCTAATAACAACAACAATCCTCACCTCATTCAAGGGAGTAAACTCTTAACTGTTTGTCTGTTCCATCATGTTAAACCAAACTGATATATAAAATTAACATTTCCGTACCGTGATTTGAAATTGCGACCAAGTGATCGTGGCTCTCTTACCGACTGAGCCAAACTGACAAGTCTATGAAAAATTCTGTTAGAAATATGCAAAGGATTATTTCATTCTAATAAATAAATACATTTATACTAAAAAATATATATTTTTATCATTTTTCATTTATATATACAATACAAAAGTAGTAGTTATCACCTTCAGTCAGAATAGAAGTAGGAGTGGAGTTTGACCCTGTAGCAGCCAGGCTTGTTGTTGTATATATTAATCACTGCTAGTGCTACCCACAACATTGGTTTATTGCTGAGTTTAGGTTATTCATGTATTCTGACATTTATATCTAAGCATCTGGACTTTGCCCAACTCTAACCGTTCATAATAGAAACTTGAAATTGTGCATACACACTCCTCTCAATAAGTAGGGAAAATAGGTTTTTAGGGGGGTTCAATATGCAATGTAAGTTTTTGCTAAATTGGTCACTAGTTTGTGCCCACTTGTTTTTTGAAAATTCAGACCTTTTTTAGTGAACACAGCCCAACAAAAGGCGAGAGAAGTAACTTATTCATTGATCACCCCTTTTTCCAACTTTTTAATTGTTCACCCCCAACACAGCATATATGGGTGACAGTGATTCATAATTTCCCTTGGGATGCTAGTAACCACATTGCGTCCATTTTTCACCATTGTTTATCTCTGATAATCAAGGAATAACAAAGGCCATTGTGTATCGAGTTCTGTGAATGGTTCTGGCAATCATTACACAGAAATGATTAGCAATTTGCTCTTGACTCCTTACAAATTCCCTTGAATTAAAGATATACTAACAATTCTCCTGCTATATTAACTGTACAAGGTAATGGTTGGTCAGCAAGAAACATTGATGAAAATGATTGAGCAAATCAGGCTAATTTCCAGTAGAATAAGCAAAAGGACTGAATACAAACAGTAGAGGAGAACTCATTAATACAAGGGTTAACATGCTGATCTTGCAAATCATTGTGAGCGTAACTATATCAAGTACTCTAGGACTTTGTAGTGTAATATATTTAGCTATGAGGCTTAACAAAAATAAAGGTTATAGATGGCATGTTCAAAGGACATGTCAGTAACACATGTAATTGAATGAATGCAAGACATGTAAACTACTCATGTGACTTAAACTACTCATGTGACTTAAGTGTCATGATTGCATGGCTTTGATCATGGTATGCATATATAAAGCAACCAATGCATATCCAAGGAATAATGTTCCTCCTTAGGTCCTTCTTCCCTGCCTTTCCATGCAGTCGGAAGTGGTCAAACAAAATGAGATAAAGAGTACTTGTTCCTTGTTTGACTCAGAAGATTACAGAAAAATAAATTTGACCCCTGGTTTGATCTCTCTTCCTCTTCACCCTGCATTATAGGTCTGAATAAAGTGAGATCTCTGAACCGTAAGTGAAGCGAATTAAGTCGTATTTTCAATATCCAACCACTAGAAGATCATTGACCAAGAAGATCACAAGCTGCTATCAGACTTTTTACAATAATCATCTATTTATATCTAATGTCTAATGTATGAATTAAATAATTATAAAATGCATTTGTAATATTAAATTGTATTTTCTACATCCAACCACTAGACTAGAAGATCATTGACCAAAGAAAGATCACAAGCTGCTATCAGACTTTTTACAATAATTATCGATTTTATATCTAATGCATAATGTATAAATTTAAAAATATATAAAATGCATATGTAATAAAAAGATTTTCTTTTTTTTATCTCTTAAACATTTAAAGATCCTTACTTTGAAGTTATTTATCAAGTTTTCACAATCTATCAAACATTTAATACAGTACCAAAGTTAGCTCAGTCAAACAAATACCTACATACATATACACAGTAAAATAGAAAGAGATAACATTTGAATCCAAGATAGGGTTAATCTGAGATTCCTTAACGTGTCCACTCCTACATAGGATAGCACAACATACAGCACAACAAAATAAGCATGTCTTCTGCTCAGTGCCACAAGCCGGAAACTGAGTCTAGTGTTGTGGTAGCTATTTATATTGCCTTTAAATAAAACCGTAGAATGGCAACATGCCACAAGACGCACGTGGCTGTCGTGTGGCAGTGAATGTGTTAACAACTCGTGCTGAGTATAGAGAATCATTTGGTGATATTGATAGTTAGCCTGAAGCTTGTGAGGGTGTGGGCTAAAATATCCACTTCCATCAGGTTTCTGTGTATAAAGTTATAAAAGGATGACTTGATATGGTGTATGAAATATTTCAGGAAATTCAACACTTACCCAACACAATACCGGAATTCTTGTGTAAGATATAGTACCCATCAACCTTAGATGGCTTTTCCAGGGGGTTACTATTCTGATGAAAAGCTGTGACTCTACTCAACCTCTTTGACACTAGTTCATTTTAGAAACTGTCAACCAAAACTGTCAACATAGGTTTCTTCAGTTTTTAAGTTGGTCTGTCTGGCTGTGTATGTATTGCTAGAGGACTGAAAATTTAAACATTTACTCCTTATTATGTCTAGGAAAAAAAATTTTTTTTTGTTTTTGGAAAATCCCCCCCCCCCCTAAAATAAGATTTTAGCCAGGGGTTCAATTTACAATGTAAGTTTATACTAAATTGGTCCCTTAGTTTGTGTCTGGCAGCATTCACATTCGTTTTTGAAAATTCAGATTTTTTTGCCAGTTTCAACAAAATACTAACTTCATCATCATCAGCAGTTATAAGTCCACTGCTGGACAAAGGCCTTTCCTATCTCCTTCCATGATGACCACATCTTGTATCTGGTCTTTTCCTACTGCATTTACTTTCCCATGGATACCAGTCAGTCTTTTCCTTCATCTATTGTCATTTGTTCTTGCTAGGTGACCAGCCCATCTCCATTTTTGCTGTTTAATTATTTGTATAATATCTTTCACTCTAGTCCTCTCTCTGATCCATGTTGATCTCTTTCTATCTCTTAGAGTTATCCCTATCATTGCTCTTTCCATGGCTCTCTGTGCAATTCTCAAATCTAATTTTAAAAAGTGTAAAAAATCCAAAAGTAAATATTCCATCAGCTATTTTAATTATAGGTCTATTCACTTTACAATATAGTCAGGAGTACACTAATATTTTTTAGTTTTGAATGCTGGTATGTTTTCTATCGTAATTGTATGAATAAACATTTAGTCACTCAATAGAAACCTTTTCGTTGGGAAGTGAGAATCTTCAAAAAACAAGCGGATACAAACTACAGATCAATTTAGCATAAACTTACATTGCAAACTGAACTCCCCACTACAAAAGTATTTAGGGGGGGAATTTTGAAAAAACAACAAAATCATTTTTTCTAGACATAATAAGGAGTAAATGTTAAAATTTTCAGCCCTCTAGCTCCATTGGTGTGGCCTGTATGAGTGATACATACGCAGCCAGCCAGCCGGACCAACTGGAAAACTGAAGAAACCTATGTTTCGGTTTTGGTTGATGGTTTCTAGTAAAAAAAATGTTGATATCGTCAAAAAAATGACCCTGAAAAGCATTTGATTTGATAATATTTTGTTGTAACTGACTGAGTTGGGACACTAAACCATGAGGTCAGCAGGATTTCTATCTTACTAACTCAGCATATTAGTAAAAATCAAAAATGTTGAAAATTAACAAAAGACCCTTTCACAATATGAAAAGCCACATCTCATGATGAGCATCATTTGTCATTAGAGGTACCCTGATTGTATTTGGAACATGTGAACTGTATCTCGTGGGAAATGAATCAGTTGAATAATTCTTAAATTTATTTTTGGTTTTCTCTTTTCAGATACAAGTGATGATCCTTGTGCATATCTGGCTGATCTGAACATTAGGATTATTGAAATAGAACATTCTTTGGAAGTAAGTTTTGTTTTGTAGCTAAAAAGTACTTAATTTGCTTATGTAGTTCCCAAACCCATAGTCTTGACCTAAATAAGGGTTGCAAGTATGCCTGTGAGGGTCGTGGGATGATTTGAAGAAAAGAATAAAAGAAAATGAAAAAAATGTTAGAAGTAAAAAATAGTGCAAATATATTTACATCACAATTTCAAAGCGTCCTTGAAACTCTGGGACAGGAAAATAGTTGTGAATAATAAAGCATAGATGTTTTTTTCTTAATATTCCCTGCTGAAATAATGAAAAGGGTTTTATATGCCATCAAATACAAGAAAAAGGTGTTTGTGTGTGTGAGTGAAGGTATCTGATGTTTTACCTGTCAGCCACATGCAAATATTGTAGCCACACAGACAACATAATCCACACCAATGTGGTCTGCAAGCTTTGCAAAGTACACTTGTGCTTGAACAAAGACAGAAACTGTTTTGAGGCATACCACACCCCATTAAATTAGCCTGTTTTTGGCCTGCACAATACAATTTTAAAATCAACCCATAGGTGTTATTTTTTGTCAATATCAATTTTGTGTATCTATTTATTATATTGAATGTTATTCTTTAATTCTATGTTTTATTTAACTTTCTACTTTAATTTTTAATTTTTTTATATTTTCCATTTTTGGTCACGGCACCATATATGATCACTTCATCAGAGGGAGTTTTGCCCCCATAAACAAAAAGATTTCAGAAAACTTGCAACTGAAAATATCTTGTAATTAGGTCTAGTTTAACATAGAAAAAGGTTGTTTTGATATCTAAAATATTTTTAGGGGTGCCCTATAAAGGATTAACGATAAAAATATAGCTATTGCAAGATTTAAAAATGACATTTCCGTTTGCCATAGTAAATTCACCAACATGTTGGATGTGCAGCTGTACCACAATAACCTCCAAAAGAAACAGGTTGGAGAAATCTAAAAGCATGCAGATGTGCCGACTTTGACTGGCCTAAGTACTGGTCATAAAACCTTTCCTTTTAAGAATTGTAGGAAAGTGCTGATGAAATTAGTTTGAGATTTCTTAAGACTTAATGCTATTATAAAGGCAAGTTACCATAACTTGAACTTCTTTGATCCTGGAAATGTCCAGGCATCCATAAGGATTACCACTCACCGGCTGTCTTAATGATTGTCAAGGATTGGTTGAGAGCTGTAACCAATGAAGTGGTGGGGAGAAGTCCATTCTGGTCACCCCATTTTGGGACTGGTATTGATTTGTTGGCTCTGGTCAATTAGGATTCAGAGACTGGCCTCCCAATCAGTGTTGCCAATTTAGATTGTTTTTTTGTCAATTTTTTTGAATTTGGAAGTCATTCCCAAATTCAAAAGATTTTTAAAAATTAATAAAATCTGGATTGACAACACTGGACTCACAAATTCAAAAAATTAAATTCAAAAAACATCTGAATTGGCCATACTGGACTCGCAAATTCAAAAATTAAATTAAAAAACATCTAAATTGGCAACACTGGACTCTCAAATTCAAAAAATTAAATAAACATCTGAATTGGCAACATTGCTCCCAACTTCTATGACTTCACTGATTTGTGAATGAGCTCAGTGGAACCAGTTTTCCATTTAAAAGCAACACCAAGAAAATACAGACAGACGAATTCCAACTTTGGTCCCCTGCAATAACACCTTGAACCCTAGTTTGATTTTCTTTGTGTTTTGAATGTAAAACTCAGGTTCGGCCTTCAATGTTTCATTTTCAAAACCTTACAAGTTGACCAAGTTTATTTTGTTATTACAACACATGACTTTTTATTCCTTCTGTTTTTGTTTCTGTATTCCAAAACTAGATGATTGTGATAGATACAATTCCCCCAATCTCCAGGAAATCGAATCATATACTCTGCCACTTTCATTTTGTAACTGATTGGCATGGTATTGGTATATAACTAACTTAATTAATTTGCTTTAATTAAAAATCATGCAACAATATCTCTGGCTTTATAGCATGTTATGAGATCTTCATGAAGATTGTAAGAATACAGTAAAACCAAAGATGCTAATCTGAATAAAACCATTTAGTATTGCTGTTTAGGTATTACAGTTTATCAAACAATAAGAGATGAATGCTAAGGATATAATTTTAGTGAAATTAAGGCTTCTATTTTCAAGATAGTCATATAGTATCTCCGCTCATCTGCTGAGATATAACTATGAATAGAATCAATCCAATGTTGTAGTAACTAAGTTTCCAGTTGACAAATATGTAGAATTCTTTTAAATGTTTAAAAAAATTATTCATGAATAATTTTGGCTTTTAATAATGAAAAAAACTAAGTATAAATATGCCAAAAAGATTATATTCATTGAAATACATTATCATAATTTAATGTCTTTTAAAAATCTTTTGCTTGGACCAATTCTTTTTCTTTCGCTTTTATATACAATATCTACAGCATTGAAACTCTGTTGCCAAT
>VCCN01001036.1:2305346-2317421 GCA_006491835.1 Architeuthis dux | reverse complement strand
CTTATAGTATCAGTAGCAGCCATCAGCCGAACCTGTTGTTGTGCTCTTATGATAACTGTCATCGAAGCGTCAAGTCATAATATAAATCCTGGTAGATTTTTTAGACAATGTCTAAAAGAAAGATTGAGTAAATAGCAGTCATGTGACTATCCATGCTATGTAGTGTAAATGAACACAGCATGGCCAGTCACACGACTCTGCTATGTTCAAATCTCTTCAGATAATGTTGTTCAAAACGTCTAAATGCATAAAGATTTAGCTTCATGATAAACATGTTTGAGACATAGCACACTTTTCTCAATCTTTCTTTTCTACATTGTCTAATCAAATCTACCATTCTGTCAGATTCCCTTACATCCACACAACAAACATATAAATTCCAAGTAATGAATTACTCACGTGGAACAATGGAAACAGCCTTTTAAAATCAGGTCTCTCTTTTTATTCAAATTATTTTTGTTTTTATTTCTTTCAGTATGAAGACAATCCACAAATCAAAGAATATTTTGAACAAAGATTACAATGCATGCGCCAGTTGACGAACGTGTTTGACCTTGGTTCCATCTTAATCAAACCTATCCAGAGAATATTAAAGTATCCTCTCTTACTCAGCGAACTGCTCAAGGTAAATCAGTCTTCTCTTTCTCAGCTGAACCATTTCTCTTCTTTGAACTCTTAACATCATAAACTGCTTGATTTCACTTTTAATTGAGTTCTGTGAATAGAATAAAAGTCATGGAACTCTTCTGTTTTAAAAATAAAATGAAAACTACCTAAAGGTGAAAGGGAGATAACTTTACTCAGTAGTTATTACACTTGATATAACGTTATTACCATTCCTAGGTAGATGTATTCATCAACCTCTTCTATTTCTAATTTTCTTATATGAATTTAAGAATTAAATGTAAGATGAAGTATAAAAATTCTGCTGTAGATTTGGATATTTTCTGTATCTAAAATCCAAATCCACTTAATATACTCTGAAATATAAACTTACCTTCCTGTGATGCATGAGGCTACACTTTGTTCTCCGTTTATTAATCATGTAGATAAATCACAGAACTAATGGAATTCCAAATTTGGTAACTTTTGGTTTAAAAAATTCAGTTACACTCTGTTTTATACAACTTCTTCTATCAGGACCAAATTGAAAAAGCTTTCAATGAAGTAAATAAATCTACAATTTAACTACCTGATACATCGAACAGAAAATCCATTTGCTTTGAATTTATAAGAAGCTTCTCCAAAACAAATGACAATTTTCATGTTTCCATTTTAATATTTTATTTTTCTGTAGACAACAGATGATGAACATCCTGACAAGAAAGAAATTAAAATAGCTATTAATTCCATGACAGATGTTGCCAAATCAATTAATGAATTCAAAAGGAGGAAAGATCTAGGTAAGTAAAATGACTATTTTGAATCATAAAGTGATTTGCTATCGTTTCTTTTTTCTTCGTGGAGACTAAATGTTTGTCCCAGGGAATTACAAAATTACAATTTTCTTTTTTTACTAAAGGTCCATACACTTTGTTTTCAGAATGAACTGGAATTAACACTTGATATCAAAACTATCTACAGAGCATATTGTTTTATTGTCCAGACAAACTATACTTACATATGGTGGGATTATATATTTTTTAATTTTGATTTTGAGTCTGCCATAACGGCAGTACTTTTTATCCCTGCCATTCTCTGCCACACTTTAATGAAATATTTCGATGCAAAACCTATCCTGGCCACTTCTTAATACTACTAGTTCTCAAATGTTAATGAAACATGTGGCAGGAAAAGGAAGAGACTGTGTTTATGTTTGAAAACTAGTAGTATCAAGAAGTGGCAGTGATAAAAAGTACCGCCCATGTATACAGTTTACAAATACAGGTATCCCCTGCTTTTCACAAATTTGTTTTACACTACTTTTTCACTTTTACAAAAAAGTGGAAATAGTGTTTATTTTGCTGCAAGCTGTCTAATGCCCCAGTCACCTGTACCTCCCACCATCCCAACCTCCGATGAATCAGCATAACATACCATCATCACTATTTTGGGGGTCTGAGAATGCTCAAAAGTTTTTCCCATATAAATTAAGGATAATTGCTTCTTTGCTTTATACCATTTTGGTTTATGAAAGGTTTTTATAGGAACACTCTACTTATGGATGGCAGGGGAAACGTGTATATATGAACAAGCTAATGTCATCTGGAAAAGGACACAAATAACTTCATTAAAAACAGTTGTTAGAAACTGTCAACAAAAACTGTCAACAAAAACTGTCAACAAAAACTGTCACCAAAACTGTCAACAAGGTTTCTTCAGTTTTTAAGTTGATCTGGCTGACTGTATATGTATCGCACGTACAGGCCACACCAATGAAGCTAGAGGGCTGAAAATTTAAAAGTTTACTACTTATTATGTCTAGAAAAATATTTTTGTTTTTTGAAAATCTCCCCCTAAATAGGTTTTTAGTGGGGGGTTCAATTTTCAATGTAAGTTTATGCTAAATTATGCTTTTTGAAAATTCAGACTTTTTTAGCGATCACTGCCCAACAAAAGGCGAGAGAAGTAACTTATTCATTGATCGCCCCCAACACAGCATGCTACCAAAAGACGTTGATCACGTGACAGTTTCTAGTCTGTAACTAACCTGACCTGTAATTTTTAACTTTTGCTTCATGATTTAAGAATAAAAGCTTTCTGTTTTGCCAAGTTATATAACCATCAAATTTTTAAAAAATCATTGATTGAATCCATTTTTGACTCTTATTGTCAAGATATCATGAGTACAAGACAAAGTAACCTAATGTGTATGAAGGGAAAGTGACCTTGTCAGTGTCTTTCGAATACATTTTTGATGTTCTAAACATTGCTTAAATTATTAATGTTTTACTATATCTAATTGCACACATTTTAATTTGAAATTAATGACGGTGCCAATGATTTTATTGTATTTTGTCAGTTATCAAATATAAAAAAGACTGTGATGAGACATTTGGAGAGAAATTCGCTAAGCTCAGTTTCCATTCAATCAAAAAGAAATCAACCCGCATTAAGGGTCGCCTCTCCAGTAACTTAGGCATCAGTCTACAGGTAAGTACATCTCAAATTATTAATATACTACATTGATGCTGCTTTTGATCACTGGTACTAATGAATCAATTTGCATTGAACAATAAATTATGAAAATGAAAAATATTGGGGAAAAAAACTCTTCATATTTTCTGTTTTTTAATAAATTTAAAACAATAAGGCAGAATTGGGTAAAAAAACAAATTTCCTATTTAATATGAGAAAAAAATCAGTTTTTTTCATGAAGAATTAGAGATGCCTATATTGGTTTTCCATCCTACTATGAATACATCAGTAGCAGTAATAGTAATGTTGACACAAACACACAGACACAGTAGCTGTTTTCTTTAACATATGCGAACACACAGACATGAGTTTTAATTTACCCCCTTCCTCTCTTTCTGTTTGCTTTAGCATGATAGAAACCAACAAACAAACCAACAAAAATAGTGACATGGGCTTTTATATAATAAGATTGCTTTAAGTGTGACCACAATAAGAACACTTCTAATAGGTTATTTAGTGTCATGATCTCACTTTGCTTAATAAAGTTTTATAATAACCAAGTTACTGAAAAATATTACTAAAAGTCTCTATATAGTAATCTAAGGGCTCATTTTTATTAAATTGCCTTAATAGTGCGGTATAATTTTAGTCATTCATAGTCTTATTAAATGCTTCAGTTTAACAATATGCTATAAATAAAATCAAAGGTTCTGCTAGTTTTTGATAAACTGCCAAGATTGTGTGAATTGAATTAATTTGAACCACTGACTCTTGCCAATTTTATACTATGTAATCTTGGCTTAAAATAGACTTCAAGGAATTTTTCATAGACCTATAAAAACTTCCTTAGCCTCAAATTCATAGACATTTTACAGCTAGAAGCACAAGATGAATAGTTTTAATCCTTCTAAACATGTTTTCATGAATTATGTTTTAAAACAAGATTCTTTGATTCTGTTAGAGTAGTGGTTCTTTGTTTTTACCACGACAATCCCCACTGCAGATCTTCAACCAAATGATTAGTTTGGAACGGGTACTGCAAATCTGCAAAAAAATCAATTTTAATATATTCTGTTCATCATGATATTATGCAAACAATTGTCAAGAGAATTCACAAAATACTTTTTTACTTACTTTTTTTCCTGCACGCTCTCGCCCCTTCTTTAAATTACTCTCCCCCCTAGGGGCACAGAGGCGTGGCAAGAGGGGACAGTTGCCCCCAGTTGCCGGTGTGAAGGGGCGCAAATTTTCTCTGGCCTATAATGCCTTTCCCTAGGATATTGCACAACAGCCCCATGGCACTGTTTTTGTTCCCAGGTGCTGTTTTTTCCCCTGGGTGCTGTTTTTGCCACCGGGTGCTTAGAACCCTTGCCACGTCACTGTAGGAGCGTGCCCCCTTTGTTAAGAGCCACTGTGTTAGAGGCTGAACCCTATCATAAGTTTTATTTTTTAAATTTTTTCTGTAGACTCCTTGTGGAGCATAGGGCCGCAACCACACAACGCTGGGTAAAGTTGCTGCGGTTTCAGTAGAAAATAGGTTTTTTACAGGGTGGAGTTGCTAGCCCCACCCTCCCAACCCTCCTCCTTTACCCGTATTTGGGATTCGCAGGATGGCCTTTGCTATTTACCCATAGCTTGGAGGAGAAGTGGATTCATGCCTTCTCCTAGCACATTAGTGCAAAGTGAATACAAGCAGCCTCGGCCAAAACTCGAACTCAATTCACCTATTCTGTTTTCCGTGCCGGTAAACATATGGCACTCCCACCTCCTCTTTTTTAGTTGTTTTTGCTAAAAATTTTTAATCAACATTCATTACTGTCAAACTCCAATCCAAGTCTGGAGTTGACTTTGTCTTGCCCTGTAACAAGAACAACAAGGACAATCCTCATCAAATTAGGGGAGTAAACTCTTCACTGTTTGTCTATCACATCACGTTAAACCAAACCTATATATTAAATTAACATTTCCCTATCGTGATTTGAAATCACAACCTTGTGATTGGAAGGTGGCTCTCTTACCAACTGAGCTAAACTGACAAGTCTTACATACCTACAAATTTATTTATTATATATACAATACAAAAGTTGCAGTAATCATCTTTAGTCAGAATAGACGTAGAGTTTGACCCTGCTGCAGCCAGGCTTGTGCTATACTTTTAAATCTTTCTTAATCAACATTCTCATTATTTTCTTATGCTTTTGGTTATTTTTGTATTGTTTTGTGATTTGTATTTTCAATTTTTAAATGTTTTGCTATTTTCAGACAAAAGATGAGCAGTTTGAGAAAATTGAGATTCTGTTTCGTAGCATAGAAAAGGTAATCAAGGTCTTCTTGCGAGATGTGGACACATATCTGAGACAATTAGATGTAAGTAGTTTTGAACATCTTTTTATTAATCACTGCTACCCACAACACTGGTTTATTGTTGGGTTTAGGTTATTCATGTGTTCTGATATGTATCTGGACTTTGCCCAGCCCTTACCGTTCATAGTAGAAACTTGAAATTTTGAATACATACTCCCCTCAATGAGATGGGGAAATGATTGTTTTTATTTTTGAAAAATTCCCCCCTTAAATATGTTTTTAGAGGGGGGTTCAATATACAATGTAAGTTTATGCTAAATTGGTCACTAGTTTGTGCCCGCTTGTTTTTTGAAGATTCAGATCTTTTTTAGTGAACACAGCCCAACAAAAGGTGAGAGAAGTAACTTATTCATTGTTTCTTTTTATCTTTGATCTTTTATCAAAGAAAAAGCTACAAAAGTAAAAGAAATATGCATAAAATATTCAACTTAGAAACATTGGTTTCTGTCATGACTGACAATGAATATAGTAGCCTTTTTTTCACTTGGGAAGTAATTATAAACAAGTGGATTGCCAAATCCTCATCCAGATCTGTCATACAAGCAACAAGATTATTTTAAGAGGATAGGAGAGAGTAGATTAAATTAATGTTTCTCTCAAGAGTATTGGACAAAAAGGATATCAGTGGATGCAACTAGAATTTAAAGTCTGTTCACAGATTCCATCTTCCATGTACACCAGCTGAGTGTCATTTGTTATTCCCATGAGAAATATCAAGAAAATTGAAAATCTTTTGTTTAAATATTTTTCAATTTTTTGCACATCCTTTCTTTTAATAATTTTTAACATGCAACGTCAAAATATAGATTTCTTTTCTTAAACCAGATTGCGTCAATGTGTGTGCTCATGCATCTATATTGGATATATGTACATCAATAAAGTAGTGAGCAGCAAATCCATTAGATATTGCTATTTGTTCATGTTTTATTGATTTGGTGGTTATTATGCTACTAGCTGAAGAACCCATCTACGCCGGGTAAAATATTCAAGGAGTGAAAAAAGAACTCAGGCTTTCAGATATGTAAAAAAAGTTTCCCTTCACTTTTGACCCCCTATTGGGGAAAAATGTTTCCTTTCACTTCTGACCCCTTAAAGGAGAGGGAAAAGTCTCCCATCACTTTTGATCCCATAAAGGGGGGTGGGGCGGGGGGGTTCTCTACACTTTTGACCCCTTAAAGGTGGAAAAAAGTCTCCTGTTCACTTTTGACCCCTTAGAGGGGAGAAAGGTGTACCTTCAATGTTGTCACCTTAAAGGGGAAAAAAAGTCTTCTGTTCACTTTTGACCCATTACAGGGAGGAAAAGTCTCCCTTTGCTTTTGACACCCACAAAGGGGAGAAAAGTTTCCCTTCACTTCTGACCCCTTAAGGGGGGGGGGGGTCTCCCATTATTATTGATCCATTAAAGGAAGGAAAAAGTCTGCCTTCACTTTTGACCCCTTAAAGGGGGAAAAAGTTTCCCTACATTTTGACCCCTTAAAAATGGGGGGGGGGAGTCTCCCTTCACTTTTCACCCCCTATAGAAGGGAAAAATTTCCCTACATTTCGACCTCTTAAAGTTGGAAAAAGGCTCCCTTTACTGTTGACCCCTTAAAGGAGGGAAAACATTTCTTGTTCCCTTTTTACCCCAGAAGGGGGCGGGGGAGTCTCACTTCGCTTTTGACTCCTTAAAAGAGTAAAAAGTCTCCCGTCACTTTCGACCCTTTACAGGGAGGAAAAAGTCTCTTTTCCCTTTAGACCCCTTAAAAATAATATATAAACATAAAATATGAAGATGTGTATATGGTCGGAAAGGTTCCACTTTGGCATTATAGTTACATTGTAATTAGACCCCCCCCCCTCTAAAACCCTAGGTCCACTGAGTATGCATGCCATGTTTAGGTGTCTGTTTATAGTGTGACAGATAAACAGACAGACAGTGACACTTATATATACACTTATATATGAAATCAAATGATGGATAATTTTATATCCAATCGACAGAATATGATAATTATAATGACATTTATTAATGAGAGCCTACGCCGGGCAAATATAGGCTCTCACAAATAAATGTCATTATAATTGTCACACTTATATATACAGATTATGAAATATTATCATGAATTTTTATTAGATGAAGCATTGTCAACCACCATTAATTTTTTACTAGTATTTCTTTCATCTTAATTTCAGTTGCCCTTCATTGCAACCATTCAGGCTGTCATTCTACAGCCACTAGTAAGCAGTGCAGAGCTGGAGAATGACAGTCTGAGAGGTTTTAATGAAGGGCCACTGAAATTAAGATTAAAGAAATGATGACTCATGTCATGTAAGCTATTCCTTATTATCCTGAATTCATTTCCACACAGACAAACAGTGTTGCAATTATTATTATTTTATTATGCCTCTTTGGGCATCTCCAAAATATACACAATATTTACACATCAACTTCTAAACAAATACAAAATTCTAAAAAAAACATATTCAAATGTACATACATACAAACAACATCTATAATTTAGCACAATTCACAGATCAAACTCTCTTGAAAATCTCCTGACAGATTAAAAAAATGCCCTTGTAAACTCATTTTTTTTCCATAGTTTTAATTAGGATTTAAAAAAAGGTAATGCTGTGTTAAGATAGTATTTAGATCACTTAAACCTCTAAGTTACAAGAACTCTATATATGTAGTTAAGAAACAATGGATAAACTGGCTGTTGGTTCAAATCAAATTGAAATTTGCACTTGCATGTATACATGAAAAAAAATGATTTTATATGAAATAACTATCACATGCATTTACCTAGTTCACCTGTTGAATTGTCGAGTGACACTTGCAGCTTATCAAAATATATCCACCTGCATTTATTTTGAGTGTCAATCCCAAATAACATCTGTTTTTTAATTGCATCGCAGAAACTGTTTTTTTTAGTGCTCTTCTCTTTTGCTATTTTTAGGAATATGTCATCTGCTGGGAGAACCTGTGTGCTGATATTGTTGCTATCTACAATGATGCTCAGTCTGAAGAACTGAAATGTTATATGGAAGCCACCAACCTCATCTGCACTCAGTATTATCCAGAGTTTGTACGTACAAGCTATTATTATTATTGGCAAAGTGACCTTGTTCTCCAAGAATATTTTGGTAGCATGACTAATCAGTCTGCTAAGTATCTTGAAATAACCAGCATAGTTTTCTATGTTTTATTGAATTACACTTGAAATTAATCTTTATTATTATTGGATGAAGTATTGTAATACACTATTTTTATTAAATTTAACTAAAAACTAGTCAAATTTAATAAAAAATAGTGTATTACAATACTTCATCCAATAATAATAAAGATTTTTTTAAAAACTACTAGGTCTCATATGTAAAACAACATAAATATGGTGCAGAGTCGGTTGTAGAGAGTGAGTTTATAATTGTGAATCAGCTTCTGATAATCTATGAAGTCTTCATGGCCAATTGGTAAAAGCAGCTAGGCATAAACTAGTCTCCCTCTGGCAATGAGGGTGTGAGTTCGATTCTCACTGAAGGCTTACTCTTTATTTCCAATTGCGCTGTTATTCGTTGCCTTAGAAACAGTGGCCCGAATTAATAAGTTATATAAAAGCAACTAAAATTAGTATGAAGGTAAAAACTAGTGTACACTTGAAATGTTTGGTATATGAAATTTTTACTTTTACTATGGACTAGCTATGGATAATCTATTATGGTTGTATTCAGAGTTCATTGTTTTGTAAACATGGTTGAAGTCTGTATATTATTTTATATAGTATACACATACGTGCATGTATATTTATATAAATTCAGATTTTTGTTTTAATTTTCAACTGCTGAGGTTACTTCTCTTGTGGATAATGGGGAGTAACCTCATCTTGGAATATTTATTGATATCACTCAGTCCCTTTCCTAAAACAAAGTTGTGAAAACAAATCAAATTTTGTGAACCATATATGCCAGTATATAAGACGGACATTTAAATTTTTTTTTATTTTCAAATATTATACTACATCCAATGCGCTGGTATTATAACTAGGGAGCTGTCTACTGAAGCTCGATATGAACAGTTATTGGGCTTGGATGAGTTGCAGTGAGCTGTAATCCTCCTAACACCCTTGTAAACCATTTGTCTTATAGTCCGGTAAACCATTCGTCTTATAGTCCGGCATATACAATATTCCAGAAAAGAAGTTTCTACAACCTTCCCCTGATTCCTTTACAAATTTCTCAATCTTTGTGTGAAATATCACAAAAATTAGAATCTTTTTGCTTTTAGTGACCTAAACACGTAAATTTTGTTTATTTCCTTCTTATTAAGTGTTATCATCCTCATAGAAAAGTTATGTAACTCTTGAGTAAGTTTTTTTTACCATTACCCATTGTACCTCATATTTTAGAGAGCAATGTTATTGCCTTCAGACAATGTTTACTTTTAAAACTACAACTTGTATACTTGTAGAAAAGAACATAACAAATCTCTGGCAAAGTTATTTGCTTCTGAACACTATGAATTCAAAGAAATTCCTCATTGAATAACACAACAATAGAGAATTTGTTTTGCAGTATTTTAGCATTTACAAATTGCTTACTTTGAAAACAATAAAAGCAGAAGATTATAACCTGGACAGTGTTTAAAACCCAAAGAATAACTGAAAACAGGTCTGGTTAGTCTCTCAATAGAAACCATCACCTGACCAATGTCTTTTGGCAGCATGCTGTGTTGGGGGTGATCAATCTATAAGTTACTTCTCTCGCCTTTTGTTGGGCAGTGAACACTAAAAAAAAGTATGAATTTTCAAAAAACATGCATGAATGCTGCCGGACACAAACTAAGGGTCCGATTTAGCATAAACTTACATTGTAAATTGAAGCCCATTCGAAAAACCTATTTTGGTGGAAAATTTTTAAAAATCAAAAGAATAAGGAGTACATGTTTAAATTTTCAAACCTCTAGCTCCATTGGTGCAGCCTGTATGCATGATACATATATACATAGCCAACCAGTCAGACCAACTTAAAAACTGAAGAAACCTATGCTGACAGTTTTGGTTGATGGTTTCTAACAAGATATATTGATTATGAAAAGGAAAAAAGGGATAAAGATAACTAAAACCATTTTAATATAGTTACCATTGTCTTTCACTAATCAATATATTTTTCTGTGTCAGCTTTCTTTTGTGTTTTGTACACAATATCCTGGTTAAAATAAACTTTTCCATTTCTCTTTTTGTAATCCTACAACAATTCTGAACAATTCCTTTAAGATCTTCTGATTTTATTAAAATCAATTGATTTTTTATATTAATAACAGAAAACAAAAGCGTTTCTCAATCAGGGTTGAATATATCAGATGAGATGAAAATACTTGAGCAAGTTTTATAATCTGATAGACTTGGACTTTTTATCTCATGAATACAAATAGAAAATGTTGTCAACAAAAATATAGGGATTTATATATTGTATATAAACTATGTATCACGTGTTAATTTATATACTTAAAATCATGATGCCAAGCATATTGATGCATCTATACTATCTCAGAATATTAAAAAAAAAATTTTCCATTTTTGTAGAGGTACCTTAATCATTGTATGTGGTTGCTTTGGACTAATTTCCTTATCTTTGTTGTTTGTTTTTTTAACGTTTAGGCTGTGTACCTCCAGCCTTCATCAGGTATCTGTTGTGTTCTGAAATGTTGTCAAATCTTGTTTTGAGGGGGTTATACGCATCCTCTCTCATACATATCACATCCAATACTTGCGTCTATGTCTCCATAGACGTGGCTTGAGGGATTGGAGCAGGTGCAAAGTTCAATGGAAGGTCATGAGTTCAGTGCAGAGGTCAGGAGGAGACAATCCCAAGAACATACAGACGCATTCACTGGGCGTGCCGTGTATGCGGGGGGATCCACATGCTCCGTCTAAACGAGATTTGATGACATTCCAGAGCACAACAGACACTAAAGGAAGGCCGGAGAGTACAGTCAAAACATTGTGAGAAAAAGAAACAACAAAGATGAGAAAATTAGTCCGAACGAAACACATAATATGATTTTTTTTTAAAAAAATTTTTTGTATATTGGACATATAAGAACTCTGTTTTTTTAAGACAAACTACAAAGACTTTCTTTTTTCTTTAATAATAAAGTTCATTGCCAAACAATTAAGAATTGGATATTCAATCTCTAGAAATCATTCAAATAAATGATGCAACTAGGAATTTTCTTGATTTTAAATTGATGCGTTTGTTTAAATCTTATAAAAAGTCTAAGAATTGTTTGAAATATTTTTGTTTTTACTTCCATCTTAGGATTTTCAAAGATTTTGTTAGATATCAACATTCCAAGAAGAAAATTTCCTAAATTCTGTTTTTGTTTTTCAGAAAACCACAGTAGAGACTATGGTGATATCGCCACTAAATCAGCTTCAGTCATTGTTTCTTGGCCCAAACAAAGTCATTCAGAAGCGTTTTGATAAACTGCTCGATTATGACAGTCTTGCTCGCAAATCCAAAATTGATAAGGTCAGCCATGACAATTACATTTACACCTTTCTGTTTTCCAGTTTGACTTCACTTATTTTGTAATGTTTCTGAATAGTAAATTATATTAAGTTGATTGGAATGCTTTATTGTTCTTATCCATCC
>VCCN01001036.1:2287143-2305133 GCA_006491835.1 Architeuthis dux | reverse complement strand
GCATTCCAATCAACTTAATATATATATATATATAATCCAATGTTTATTCATATGTATATATATATATTATTGGCATTTTGCCAAACAAAAAAATATTAAAAACCTCACAACTGTTTAAACATTGCTCTATGACATCTCAAGAATTACAGCAAATAAAAAAGACTATGAGAATATTTTTAAAAGAAAGTTTTAGTTCTACATAACCATTACAGAAGAGTCAATCTCTCACATCATTTATTCATACTTCTTTTTTCTGATGTCCTAAAATAGAACTTCTTCCAGCTTGGATTGTTTTGTGAAAATTCCTCATTAACTCTTAAATTCATAGACCGCTAGCCACTGACAGTAGAACTCTTCAAGAATAAAAAATAATGGAATATTTCTGTGAATTGAATAGAAAAAAATTTGTTTAAATTCACCTAATGGTCAAAGGAGATAATTTCAAGTTATCTCCCTTGATAATGACAAATTATTTTTTTTATCGAATTTAAGAGTTAATATTTGTTTTCTTGCCAGGCCAATGACGTCCATGCTGCACAATGTGATTATGAGGCTCTGAATGCCCAACTGTTGGATGAACTTCCTTTGCTGTGTGAATTTGCCCAGCAACTGTTCAAAGACTGTATTTGTTGCTATAATAGATCTCAGGGAAACTTCTATGACAACATTGTTAAAAAGATGTATACTCTGCTAACAGTAAGTATACAGCCTTACCTGTAATTTTTTTTTTAATTCTCTTTCACAATTCTCTTTCACTATCCTTTGCTTACTGGAAGCTACTCTTTTTTTTATCTATAGATACATTTTGGATCTTGTAGTTTAGTAAATGAAAGCGTTGACATTTCTTTTGAATCGTAAAAAAAGGGTTTCACCCCTTAAAAATTGTTTGAGTTGGGAGTGGGATGCAGAACAAGGAGTATCTGTTTTGAGCATCCGTAATGGATTTATCAAGGTAGGCAATCCTCAATTCTAGCATCGAATGGTTACCTCCCTTGATAAAGGAGTTTACAACATCAAAAGAAACATCAACCAAAGTAAATGTTTAGTAAAATAAAAGTAAATACCTCATCAGCTATTTTAATTATAGGGGTATTTACCATATAGTCGGGAGCACACTATTTTCTTTTTAGTTTTGAAAGCTGGTATGTTTTTTTTTTCGAAATTGTATGCTTAAAAATACAAATTGCAATAAGAAATGTTGATACTGTTGGAAAAATTACTCTGAAAAGTTTTTTTATTAGATTTTATAGTATTTTGTTGTAACTGACTGACTGTCCTCACAACAACCATGATAATTTGGGATGCTAAATGAGATCATTATTTTGGATTATTAGATTTATATGAAGAATTCTATTAATTGGTAATGTATTTTAACTCATGGACTGCTTCTAACCACCTTTAATTGAGAGTGAAACTCTTCAATGAATTGAATTAAAAATAATGGAACTATTCAGTGATTTGGATAGAAAAAAATACGTTTAAATTCACAAAATGGTCAAAGGGAGATAATTCTAATCAAAAGTTATTTCCCTTGATAATGACCGCCAAATTTTTTAAAGAAAATGAAATCTGTAATCAAATACAGTAACTTAAAACTCTTACTGTATTTGATTACATTTAAGATACATTAAAAAAAATCTCTGTGTCCCCTATATTCAAAGGTGAAGTTATTCTGTAAGACTTAATTAGTGTTTATTTTTGTATTTTTCTGAACATTCACTTCTGAAATAGGAATGCATCTTATCAGCCCATAAATTTACGTCAACAAGTACAGTAATATTTTTCAACTATTCACTAGTTTCTTGAAATAGTATATATCTCTTAGATTCATAGACCGCTTGTAAGGGCTGTGGTATTCTTCAATGAATAGGATTTTAAAAATGATACACTTTTGTGAATTGAATTGAAAAGAAATGAAAGAATTTACCAAAAAGTGCAGGGGAGTTAACTTCAATCAAAAGTTACTCCTCTTGAATTACTTTTTTTTTAAATACTAGAAATAAGAATCTAATAAATAAATTCAAAAAGTTTCTTTACTTTCAGTTTTAATTAAATATTGTTGAAAATTTTAACAGGTTGACTGATTACAGGTATCTCCTGCTTTCTGGAAGTTTGCTTTAAACCACTTTTTTGCTTTTATGAAAAAAGGTGAAAAGTGAAAATAGCGTTCAGCATTTGTTTTGCCATTATAGAGGTAGCGTGCACCCTCACCTCGGACAACTCAGCCTAACATACCATTATCACTGGGGATTTTTTGGTGTGGGAATGCTCGAAAAAATTTTCCCATATAAATTAATGGTAATTGCTTCTTCACTTTACGCCATTTCAGCCTACAGAAGGTTTTTATAGGAATCCTACTTTTGGATAACAGGGGAAACCTGTTACAGGCCTCACCCATTATAACACGGTTTGTTATAGCATGGTTTGTGTTATAACACTGTTCGATGTTGGAGCCGAAAATAATAATCTAGCTCCAAAATAACTTGTATTGGCTATATTTTTGCTGATTCATTGCTTATATTTCATTGAAACACAATTGTATTTTCAATTTGTACTCTTGATATTATTTTAAACCATAAATATCATACTAGCTGGGCTATTCTTATTACTGCTACAATTTCAAACATCTTAGATTTATTTTAAAAGATTTTATGTTAGTAATTTTTTATGTATTATTTTATAATTAATTTGTATATACATTTCATATGGATTGAAATGATTACTTGGTATTCACACCATTGGCATAACTAACAATAACAAAGTGATATATATATATAAGCTAACAATATATAGGTAGGTACATCAAATATGGCATTTGCCTCTCCATGGCTCAGGCCTTCTCACCTCAGGTGAGGGGGTTTGAAAGTTGGAACCATATATAGTCAATAAAGGATAATGGTGCTGTACAGTTGTTTTATGTAACTTCAACTTTATGTACCCATATAAAAAGATGGTATTATTTTTTGCTGGTAACAGGGTTGCTGCTAAGATATATTCCAAATATATACCCCCTTGTGGAAAAGTGGTAGCAGACTTCCATGATTGCAATATTACTTGATTAAAACATTTTAATGAAGAAATCATTAGCTTAGTTTTAATAATATTGTTTTTTACTGCTTTACTGCATAAACTTTTAAATGTTTCTATCTTGTCTTATCCTTAAAATGTATGTTTGTCTTTCTCTTTCTCTCTCTCAGCTGCCTTTCCTGATGTCTATGCCTGACAATATTCTTGAGTCTTTCCAAGTGTTACACAGTAATGCTGTTGATATGCTCAGTACTCTGAGTTTTATCCCTCGGGGCTTTGGACCAAAAGTGATGGACAACAAACCTGAAAGAAAATTGTCCCGCCAGTTTCGTATCAGCCAGCCAGAACAGGTAAGAGTAAGAAAATGGAAGTCGGTGTCAGATTTCTTCTCTTTTAGATTTTAGATTTTAAAATTACATGTTTTGTTTTTTGGAATGAGTTAGTGAAATGGAGATATGGTTGCTGGGTCACCTAGCATTACCTTGATTTAAGTTGGCTTTCAGCATTATAAGCTGGGCCGGCACAAGACCTAAAATTTGCCCAAGAGTTTCATGCGCCCTAGGCGAGACTTAAAATTTGCGTACCCCCAGTTGTATTTTAACGACTATTTTTTTTTTCAGTTTGGAGTGTACCCCTTGTACATTTACACCCTAGGCAATCACCTAGGTTTGCCTAATGGACTTCTGTTGTGTAATTTTATTTTGTCAAATTCACTTTTAACAAATGGATAAACGGAAGGGAATAAATGTCAGAAAAGCAGAAAATGCAGAGAACGATTTATTTATTTTGTAACTTTTTCAGCCCACTCGTTTTTCTTGTTCTCTTTGCCATCTGTCTGTGTCTTTGTATAACACAGCAAAATATTGCATAGTTATCAGGCCACTTTCTCTTTCTTTTTCTTTTTCACTATCTTTCTATCTGCGCGCACCTTCAACAAGCATAAAAATGTCTTTATTAATCTCAATACGACTTAGTATATACTGTATTTCCTGGCGTCAAATTTACTGTGTGTCTACAGGCTGGAGGTTACTTATTTCATAGGCCTATCCTAATGCCAGAGGAAAGTAATAATATACTTAGTATGAAATAGTAAACAAACAAAAGTATCATGAAAAAATATATATATACTTAATCTCAAAAATGTATTCCTATATTAGTCACTGGTAGACAGACTAGTAGTAATCCAATTTTTTTAATTTATTCTCATCAGACGAAGTATTGTAAACCATTATTATTAATTTTTATGCTGCTATTTACCTTTGTCTCAATTTTTGTTGTTTTTTCATCACAACTATACTCAGGCCGGTTTCCCTTCAGCAGTGAGTAAACAAATAAACAGCTTTGATTTGAATAAAGAATAAGTTTCCAGTGAGATTCGAACACACGACTGTCTATGCCAGAGGGTGGCCCGGTTAACGCCCGACCACTCTTACCACTGAGCTACAGGAACTAGTGGCAAGCGTGAATCCAGTCAGGAGTTCGAGTCTCAATGGGAGCTTATTCTTTATTCCGATCAGCGATGTTTATTTGTTTGCTCACTGCCGAAGGGAAACCCGCCTGAGTATAGCTGCGATAGAAAGCAACAAAAATTGAGATGGAGGTAAATAGTAGCACAAAAATTAATAATAATGATTTACAATACTTCAGCTGATAAGAATAATTTTTTTAAAATTGGATTACCGATACTGAACTATCAGTTAATAGCAAACATGAGATCAGGGTAGGGGATGAGTTTAAAGGTTTGATTTGGATTCACGCTTGCCACTAGTTCCTGTAGCTCAGTAATAAGAGTGGTCGGGCGTTAATCAAGCCACCCTCTGGCATAGACAGTCGTGAGTTCGAGTTGCACCGGGAACTTATTCTTTATTTCGATCAGCGCTGTTTATTTGTTTACTCATTTCTGAAGGGAAACCGACCTGTGATAAAAAGTTGAGTTGAAGATAAATAGTAGCCCAAAAATTGAGTTTTTAAGTGATTCTGCTTGGCTGGCTGGCTGGCTATTTATCTATGTATCATGTGGACAGGCCACACCAATGGAGCTAGAGGGCTAAAAAGAATTAAAAGAATTAAACATTTACTCCTTATTATGTCTAGACTTTTTCTTTTTTCTTTTTTGAAAACTTTTTTTCTTTTTTGAAAAATTTTTTCTGTTTTGAAAATTTTTTTTGGGGGGCAGGGGGTTCAATTTACTATCTAAGTTTATTCTAAATTTATCCCTTAGTTTGTATCCGGCAGCGTTCACACTTGTTTTTTTGAAAATTCGGACATTTTAGTGATCCAACAAAAGGTGGGAGAAGTAACTTATTAATTGATCACCCCTTTTTCCAATTTTTTAATTGATCACCCCCAACATGGCATGCTGCCAAAAGATAAATGTTTCTATTGAGTGATTAACCAGACCTTTTCTTTCAAAATTGGGTGTGTTCTTGAGGCCAGGAAATACAGTATGTTTTTCAGATGAATGTGTAGATATCGAGATCTGTATTTTTAAAAAGTTTTCTTGAGGAGTTGGTATTTTTGAGTTCGTTTTTTTTTGTTGTTTCTTTTAAGGTAGACAACGAAATTATTATAATTAATTTTTTAAAAAATAAACATTGTTCTTACAGTACAAATAAGTATTTTGCTTATGGCAACATACAAATACCAATGCAACGAGGATAAAATTATTTGGCAATTCTTTCTTGCTTCTTGAAAAGTGATGTCAACATCTGGACTGATGATTTTAAGTTTCAGCATTGAAAGCCCTTATTCAACACTTTTAAAATGTTTAAATTTGAAGGGGAGGTTAATATTATGTATATGCAGTGAAGAATGGTAGCATTTATACCCTGCTGAGTTTTATTTCCCTGAGTAAATTCCCGAAACTGTATCTGTCAGATAATTTTAAAAGAAAAGATAAAAGTAACTCTGAAAAACATGCAGAATGTTCAAAGTATGATGTAAATAAACATTAAAGTATTAACAAAATCAACTATACTTCTTGTTTGTTTATCAAATATTACCTACAAACAAGTTGCTTTCATCCTTTATATCCTGAGAAGGTCTTTGCTAATCAAATATTGATTACCTACAAACATGTTTTTTGGAGTTACTTTCATTCTTTCTATCCTAAAATTGTCTGTTGGAGCAGGTTTTTGCTAAACATATATTGATTACCTACCAACATGTTACTTCCATTCTCCATTATGACATCTTTGCCTACAGATTTGAAAAATATGGTATAAAAAAATAATATATAATCTTTTTTCCCTGTAAAGATTCCAGGTTTGTTCCTTAAGCCATTCAACATGATTCTTGGCTCTCAAACAATAACAGATTGTGAATGTGTTTATCTACCATATTTGATGGCATATTAGACCCTCCTCCCCTTATTTCAACAGGGAATTTTAATGAAAAATCACATTTCCCTGAATTCCTCTTATTTATCACCCAGTTTTTAAACACCTCCTTAAGTTCTGGCCAATATGGGGCTGGACAACGTATGTTACATTTACCTTTTGAGCCATTTTCAGGGCAAGGGGGGGATCTTATATGCCATCAAATATGGTAGTTATGTAATTTAATTTTTCCTCTTCTGTTCCACAGCCAGAGGCAACAAGCTCATTAAATTATTTGAGTGACTCGGTAGATTTCCTAGATGTTAACATGAATGCCAGTACAACAGAAGAATCTCGATGCAGGCCTCCAAATCAATCACCAGTCTATAATAGGGTAAACGGCAGTAAATCTCTGGCTCTTAGCAGGGCCTTTGGTTTATAGTCAAATAGATTTATCTCCCTTGCCTCGTTGGCTTGCAGATTCTCCTTTGCACTCCCACCATTGATCAATAGGCATTAATAGAAACTGTAGACCTCTTTTTAGCCTTGTTTCAGCTAAGTGAAGCCCAGTTCAAACGAGTTAAACAATTGATGGTTCGTTTGTAAATCAGTAATTTAGATTACCACCTTCATCTTATATAATTATCTTTTGCAGTTATCTCTCATAAATAATTGGTAGAAGAAAATACTTTTATCAAATACAAAGTGGAATTGATTTTTTTAATGTTCTATAATGTTGATAATTTTTTTTCTCAACTGTATACTAAAATAGTAGTCAGATAATAAACAAAAATGATATTATTTTATCATATATTCTGCAAGTAATATTCCATTATAAAATATTCCTGATAGATATATAACAGTATTAATCTATTTTCTCTCATTTGAAAAACTTAATTTGTCCAAGTAAAGAAAACAAAATAAATGATCAGAATATAGTTTTCTTTTTTTCTTTTCTCTGGATAAGATCAAAACAGAATAATTTTCACTCCAATGAAATACTTTTTGGGGTTGTTTTTTTTAAATTCCTCCTTGCCTTCCATAGAAAGTAGCTGCATATATGCATATCATTTGGAAAAGAGTTTGAAAACTCTTTATCTCTTCTCACACTTTTTGTTTGAATTTATAATATAGTGTTGAATTTATTATATATTTTCCCCTTTATCCACTTTTGTTTAACCTTCAGCTATGGATAGATAGATGACACTTTAACAAGACTGAATATAATTATTTTGTACATATAATATAAATCTTAATTTCTTTATTTTGGGATGTTTCCAGTCTTCTGATCTTATGTTTGGATTTCTTTTGATAAATTGTAAATCATTTAAATTTTATTATTTTTATTTAGCTAACAAATTTTGGATGTTTTCCAAAAGAATTTCAAAGAATTATTCTAGTTATTTCATATGCTAATTTTGCTTTTTCAGTCAGTATGATTTTCAATCCTTATATATCCCTGTAGATGAATCATACTGATAATTTATCTTTAAGTTTTAAAATATTGTATGCCAGTTTGTTGTCTATTTATCAAGAATTCAAATTGTATGTATAATATTATGGTTTTTCTATTTACCAATTAAAATCAAATATGTTTAAACATTCGAGAGGCTTCTCAACAAAGGTCTACAGAAAAGGTGTTGTGATAAATATGTTCTGTATTAATGAAGAACTAATTGGAAAAATATTCATGCATTGAATTGGTGTCTTGATTAAGGATTGAAACTGCAGAACATTTTTAACAATGTTTTGATTTTGACTGCAATATCTTTATATTGTGAAAAGACAGCTATTCAGTCTCAGGGCTCAATATAAACCAAAACTTTCGATATTCCATTTGACAACAGCAAATGATGGCATTGAGCTTACCATTTTACTTAAGGATTTTGTACTAATAATTGTCTTATCATTGAATGTTATTGTCACAACGTTTCGGCCATTGTACCTTTGGCCTTCTTCAAGTGTCTGTCGTAGGAATTTCGGACTGGAGCCCTTAATTCAATCCACAGGGGTAGATTGTTCTCACTCCAACATTTTTTATCTACTAGGCCATTGTAGGACAATCTGGTGGTGAAAACTTGGAGCTTAAAACCTAATGTCACTTGTCTGCATCTTCCACAACCAGAGTACAGTAATACCCTGATTAGCGCTACCTCATTTAGCGCTGATTAGATATAGAGCTCATTTTCAAATATTTTTCAGAATAAATTTGGTAATGTTAAATTTCTCAAATAAATATTGATAAAAGACTGCATCATTAATATTGATAAAAAGTCTCCAAAATAAATGTACTGGTATACCTTGTATAGTGTAGTTAATTTGTTCCAAATTGTCTGTACTGTTCAAAACCGCACTGTTCAAGGTCTTATTATAATTTAATGTGTGTGTTTTTCATCTTATACTTAGTTACATTAATTTGTACAGCAATACCTTAACCATACTACATCAAAGCTTGCACTAATCAAAACTGCACTATTCAAGGTATTCCTGTATACTGTACACTTTGGTTAATGTGACATGTGTATGAGAATAAATGTATGCTCCCACATGCACACAAATTTCTTGCAAAATTTGGTGTCCATCCACAAGTTCATACAATGTTTTACCCATCATGAGTGGAAAATGGCCTGCAACTTCAAGTGCTGAAAGTTCATCTAAGGTGCTGAGGAAAACTGCAAGTGTTAAGACAATTGGAACCTGGCAAATGTCAGACATCTGTGGGTAAGTCTTTAAAATTGGCCACATCAACTATTAGAACAATCATGAAAAATGTGGACAAAATAATAGGTTCTGCCATGATGACCTCATTGTTATCAGCAAAGAAGGTGACTCGTTCAAGGAGTAAATTTTCAGAAAAAATGGAAGATATGCTTTCTATATGGGTGAGCAACGAAACGAACATGCCATTAAGCTAACTTATCATAATGGAAAAGTCAAGGGGCATCTTCAGACACTTACAAGAAGGAGGAGATAATTCAGAAGCATTCGCGGCTAGCAGAGGTTGGTTTTATAGATTCAAACGTCGGCATAACCTACACTACATCCATATCTCTAGTGAAGTTGCAAGTGCAGGCACCCAGGCAGACAAGGAATTTCCCCAGTTTCTTGAGAGTATCATCAAGTGTGGCATCTACCCTCCAAAACCTGTATTCAATCTAGATGAAACAGGCCTTTTCTGGAAGTGACTACCATCACACACTTTCATCTCCCGAGAGGAAAAAAAAAACGCTTCTGGGTACATGGCTGGTAAAGACAGATTAACACTACTACTTGGCGGCAATGCTTCAGTAGACTTTGAGCTGAAGCCCATGCTCATTTATCGTTTAGAAACATCACAACCAATTAGGGGATCTGCCTGTGATTTGGAAATCAAACAAGAAGACATGGGTGACAACAGAAATTATCGCACAATGGTTTGTTTCAGATTTTTGTCTGGAAGTGAAAAGAACAAAACCTTGGATCTAAGGCATTGTTGATGATTGGTAATGCTCCAGGCCACCCTCAGACTCTCAACACCCTTCAGACCTGAATTCCTGTCAAACTTATAGAAGAAACAGATGACCCATCTATCAGGGACTTTTGGAAAAACTACCATATGAAGGCCATAGATATCAAAGCAGTCTGTGACAAAGTGACTGAGAACTGTATGAACAGAGCTTGGAAGAAGCTATGGCCAGAAACATGCAATGACTTCTTGGAATTTGACAAAGAAATAGTATCGGTCATCAATGACGGGAGAATGCAACATGTCAAGGCACAAGATTTTGAGGTGTTAATAGAGTCTCATGGTAAGAGTTTCTCTATCACAGCAACACGTCCAAAATGAGCCTGGAGACCCTACTGTAGAGCCAGTAACACCAAAAAGAATTCTTACTACTGAATTCCTCAATAACGGTATCACCAAGATAATGGCAATCATGTACCAGTTTACTAAGAATGACCCTGATTGGGAGCTCAGCAGCAATGCAAATACAGGTGTTCTGGGCATGATATCCTAATACCTTGAATTGATTTGTGAGAGAAGACTCAAGAAAATGCAGGCAACATTAGATGCATTCATCAAAAAGCAACTGATGTGCAAGAACCACAGCCTGCACCCTCATTCAAGATATAGCCTCTTCTGTCTTATTTCTCACTGCTGCTTTTCAACTGAATTAATGGTGAGTAGGCCTGAATACTCCTGATTAAAGTTGGTTAATTTAACCTGTTTCATAAGCTATACTAATATTTGAGCCTTCTGTTTGTTTGTTTGTTTATTTGTTCGTCTCTCTTTCAAGCTAAACTACAAGGCCTACTGACCTAATATTTGATATGTAGACTGACAAAACATCAACTTGTGACATGGGCTATGTGAGGTTGACCTCGGAGATCATTCAAGGTCAACATTTAGTCAATATCCAGTCCTAAACATTGGAAACAAATAGTTTTTATATCAGAATATTCTCTAGTCATTATTTTTACAAATGGCACACAGATTTCTACAATAAAAATAATCTTTATACAAGTTTTGGGTGTTTTTTGTCACATATTGACAAGTATTCACGAAAGAGCACCAATAAAACTAATGGTAGTAGTAACATACACCCTTTGTCCGAATCTATTTATGTTTCACGGTGAAAGTCTTTCACCTCTCCCTATTCCATTTTATAAATGTTCTACCAAATCAGGTCATTTTGTTTTTTTTAATAAAATTTAAGGTAATTACAGATAGCCCCCAACTTATGATTGCTCAACTTATGGTATTTCAAAGTTACAATCATATTTTTTCTTTTGAATTGCAAATAAAACTAAAACAGCTGTATTCCATTTCATGCTACACTCGAGTTACGATTTTTCAACTTACGATCTCATTTTCAGTCCTTAATCCTATCGTAAGTCGGGATTATCTGTATTTTATTTTTTTATTTTTTATTACATGAAATATATATTGTAAACCATTATTATTTTTTACTACTATTTACCTTCATCTTAAATTTGTTAGCTGTTTTTTAGGTTAAGATTAGTTTTACCAGATAAAGCTGAAAACCATATTAAAAATTTTAGAACGAGCGAACTTGATTTAATGCAGACTTAACTATGTAGAATGAATCAAAACTAAAAGCCCCGAACCAACCCTAGCCAGGCTGAGCCGATTCAGCATGACTTATCAAATCTGCCAGGCTGTGTGAAAAATATTAACTCCAAAGCTAAGAAGCAGAATTGTTTAAGAACTTACCCTCCAAAAGAGATTTTAAGTAAAGAAATTTGAGTCAGCTGACAATTTAGAAGTACAAGTGACTTAATGGATAAGGGTTCTTCCATGGAAACCGTTGAAATAGATAAAATGACAATTTAAAACATTTATCTTCACCCGCCGCCATCCCAAGGATTCCTTATAAATATCAGCCATTTTCCCTCAATGGGCAGTTGCAGGGGCTTCAACTGCAGAGGGCAGCCAGCCAAACACATACTGATACTGCAGTTCCAGACCAGGCCATGTCCGACCAAAGGAGAGTTCTTCTGGCCAAGACAACCCAATGTGGCAGTTCCAGACAGATGCTGTTTGATCAAAGGAAAAGCATAAAGAGTTGGAGGGTCCCATTTGCTGAGAGAAGTCCAGCATCCCGGACAGTGATGTTAGAGATAGCAGCCCCCAGGCAGTGTTCAAGCAAAGGAAAAAGTCCCCAGTTGCAGAGAACCATCAGCTGAATATAAACGCTGTTCAACCAGAGGAAAAAGTTGTCAGAAGTCATAGGTTGTTTCTGCCATCAGCAGAAGAAGTGGTGCATTTTAACCAGAGAACAACATTCGAACCCTGGCAATTCAATCCATGTCAGAATTATTACCATGACTGCTCGCTATTAGATTCAACGTAACAAACTGACCAGTTGGAAGGCCCCTCCACTCTGTCACATACCCCCTAATGTTAGAGATGTAAAAACAAAGTAATTCCCTCTTTAGAATTCAAATGCCACATTCCCCCTTACAGAAGATTAGCTACAGATGAAGAAACAAGAATAGAGATTTGTAGAATCAACAATCAAATAAACATCTATTCTGGATCTGGTTGACTTTGTTTCATTGTTGTGAGATCGTGACCCTTCTGGGGCTTCGACCAAACAGACAAACCCTTCTTCAGAGAAACAAAAACTTAACGTTGGGGAGAAGGAGATGGTGAGAAGTTATTGCAGGCAGGGTTACGGTCTTACAAACTGGTTGCCGTGACCAGGATTCAACCCTTGAAAGCAGACAACTATCAGAGACTAAAAAAGTAGAACCAAAGACGCAGATAACCACCAGCAACCCAAAACAGAACCAAAGACAATGGACATCCGAGAAATCAGGACCAGGCACGCACATACAGCTCGACACACCAAAACACAAGAGCACTCCAATTGCACCCTAACAGAAGACTGTTAAGAGTAAAAGCTGAAAGACTTTTAGTGCAGAAATTGCACAAATAGCTGTGAAATTTAAAGAAATAAGAAAAAGAGACAACACTCCATTAGGTAAGAGAGAATTTATTCTCTTCTCCATGTGGTCCATGCAATTCGCTGGCAAACCTTGTGCTATTTTATTGTTTAGGAGTAGTTTTGTGTTGATTAGCCGACGGTGGGGAACAGAGAATAAGGATAAAAAGTGCAATGCTCCTCATAGTGAGGAAGATGCTGAATGTCCTTTTTGGAACCATACTATTAGCAATAGGATCGATCATGGTTATATTAACAACTTGGGTGAGGCTGTGGGTGGTTAAGAATAGAAAGCAAGTTTTTGCCAGCGAGTAAGCACGTGGACAGGAAGAGGAGACCAACGGACACATCAGACTACATCGGAGAAGATTCTCAAACATTAACCTTAGTACAACCCAGAGACTAGTGCTATCAGCACAAACAAAGACAGAGGTAGGGTAAATTGCACCTTCTAAGAGACTATCAAACAAGAAATAAGAAAGGGAAGGAGAAGGATGAACTGCTGCATGAACTTTTCGCATTAATGTTTATTTTTGCTTTGCATGTTTTACCTACCTCAATGTTGAATAGATGCGCAATTTACCCGTAAATTGTGACAATGGATGAATTGCAGCCAAATAATTACATTCCTGGAGGTAAATCAGTACATTGGGATTAACTTGGACAGAAAAAGATGATAGGATAGGTGGTGCTGAACCCCAACATTATTGGAGGTCACCAGAGGTAAATTTTGGATTAAAATAGCTTTTTTTTTTCAGCCAACGAAGGAACTTAACCCATAAGAACTCAGACCCATTTCTATTTGAAGGAATATTATGTGGGATTATGGGTAGGCAAATTGACACACAGTCACATGACTGCACCAGGATGTTCAGTAGATGTCGCTTAGTACATTTCACAAGTTAAAATCAAGGATAAAATATAATATTATATAAAAGACTGTGCAGATCAATTAAATTGTATGTGACATCAGTGTCACAGTGGGTTCTTATGGGTTAAAGAGCTAAAACAAACTTGATTTTTCTGTTTTGTTTGTAAAACATTGTGCAACCCTGAAAAACATTTTCAGACAAAAATTATAACAAGGCATAAGGACAATCTCTCAAGATCATTGGCCTCAATCTGACTTCTTCATGCTTTTTCCACGGTCAGTTCTATGTTGGTTGTTCTAGGGTTTGATCCCTTAACAACATTTTAATAATGGCACCTAGTGGGAGAAGTATTAATTTTGTGTACCCAGAATCCCTGTCAAACTAAAGGACTACATCATTTGTTTTTTTTCCTGCATCAGAATATGTTTTCAGTAAGAGCTCCTTCTTCATGTGTAAATAGTCTTCTTTTTTTTTTCGTTTGTTGTATTATAATTTTTTTTATCATATTTTTCCTTCTGTTGCTATATTTTAAGTTATTTTTTCCCCGGGCAACAACGGGTATTCCTGCTAGTTTTATAACATTAGATTTTAATTAATTGAACTTGTTTTCTAATTTTATCATAACTAGATCACAATGTGTAACATCACATTGTGTGAGGTTATCAAAAGTTATTAAGTGCTTGGAGGGTGTGGTTAGCGAATCTCTGGATTTTTCACTCATTTGGCGATGTCTGTCATCTCCATTTGTGTTCGTGTCACTGTTAAAAATAGCCTATCAACCCTGTATCTCTATGCTATGATGACCCTGTATAGCGCTGTTTCGTTTAGTGCTGCATTTTTTAGGAATGTATCTAGAGTGCTAACAAGTTATTTCTGTATATGACTTTGCACTACTGATAATGTAATCAAGAGGCAGAATTTTTAGAGTCTTAAGCTTAATGGTCATTTTTTTTCTTAATTAATGGCCAAGTGGACATAAGTGTTGGTAAAGTTTAGTAACCTGGTGGTCGGGAGTTCAATCCCTGGGTTGGGTAGTGCAAAAAAGTCATATATTCTGGTTCAGTGGAAGAGGCAGGCAAGTGACATCACAAGGACAAATTAAACAGGAATAATTTACTGATACAAGATATCCTCTGGACAGAGGAATGAGAACAATCTACTCCATGGATTGAATGATGGGTTCAGAAATTCACAGGTGGTTACCAACTACGATAGACACTTGAGTGTAAAAAAACAGACAAAACGTTGTGACTATAACAACCAAGATGAGGACACTAGTCTGAATAAATCAGTGTATATAATAATGAGGATTCCTCATTTCAGAAATTCAGACAGAAATTATTGTTGAGTGCTTTTCATGAAAATAATTTTCAATCTCTATTCTGGGACACAAATGATATAATATTTAATGTGCACCCAAAGATGATCCATGAGAACATGTCTAAAATTGTGTTGAAGCAATAAGAGTCTGGATATTTATTCTTTACAGATCATCAGACCACAGTTCAGAAATTCAGAAGATTCTCTGTTGTTTATTAAGTGACAACTTATTTTTTAAAGATTAGTGGATAGATTTATAGTTAGTTACACTATCCAGAATATGTGTGTCTCACAGCATAGATAGTTTTTTATTTTATAGTTCTTGTAGTAAATCACAATTCTTTAGATTATGCGATGTTGTGAAAATAACTTCTTTTTAATCTTTTATAACATGTTCATATTTTTATTCATCTTTTAAAAAATATCAAAATAGTCCGAAACTTAGGTTAGCTGTTTCCCTGGGTACAACTTCAAAAACATAGTTTCATTTTGTTATAGAAATTGCTTATGTTAGCCGTACAAAAAATTAAAAATATTTTCAGTACAGTCTCAACAAAGTAATTGTGAAATATTTTGTTATTTAAAAACAGCATATCAACTTTGAAATGCTTTACCTTCAAGAAGAAATTATTATTTTCTATCAAAAGTGGTCAAAAATCTTTTTGGAAAGGTAGGACGACTTAACCGTAAAAAATTCATTGCATCAAAAGGACTGATTTGACCAATCACCACTAAAGAAGCTAACATTTTCTACTTTCGAGTTTTAGTAAAAAAACTATTATTTTAGTTTATTTCTTTTATTAGATGAAGTATTGTAAACAATTCTATCTACATTCATTTTAATTTTTAGTTTTTTTTAATCACAATTTAACTAAGCCCGGTCAGTACGGCAGTGTTTGTTTTGGTTTCAGTAAAAAAGGATTATTTTATTATTTATTTTTATTTAGATGAAGTATTGTTTTGATTTTTAATAAAATTAATGAGAAAAATATGTAACAATATGAAATGTCAGATTATAATTTATTTATTCAATTATTTACCATATTTACTTGTGTACAATGCAAGTAATTTAATATTAAAACATTGGGTTAAAATTGGTTTGTAATATTATACTTGAGTGTAAAAAAACTGATAACATATTATAATAGATTACTGAGATTAGCTAGAAAAATTATATTCGCGATCACATTATACGTCTTTAGTGGTGATCGGTCAAATCACTCCTTATGATGCGATCAATTTTTGACAGTTAAGTCATCCTACTTTGACAAATTTCTTTTAATATTTGCATATAGTAATTTGTTAAAATACTTCAAGCATTTATGTTGAGATGGCTTAATTCTCAATTTATGAAAACCTATATGAAAGCAATATCTATGGGGGTCATAGATTAAATTAAATTGCAAAATTTGAATTTCGCGAACAACTCCAGACCCCCCCCCCCTTCAACCTCAAATCCTCTTACTGTACTGTACCCTCTTGAATGCAATATGTATACTACTGTACATTTAGCATCAATAAAATACCTCTACAGTACTGTACATAAAATAAAACAATTAAAACTTCTTAGCATCACTTCCTGAAGCTATAGGGGCACTACGCTGTGAACCCATGACTACTGATTGAAATTTTTTGCACAAAGTTTAATGCAAAATACTACGAAAATCTCAAGATTAAATAAACACAGCGAGAATAGACATGCGACTAATGCTGGCTACCGAGACAAATGCAGTGTCCTCCAACAAATAGCGTAGATCCTGCAGTTCTTCACTATACTTGAACTTTTAAACTTATCTTTTATAAATAAATCTTTGTATAAATTTAAGGTATAGTAATGTACTGTACAAATAATACCCTATGCTTTAAGATTTACTAAACATTTTGGCTTTGTTTACTGTTGTTGCATGTCATCTGCAGTGGTTCATTTTATGCCACATACTCAAAAAAAAATATTTTTATAATACAATAAACTACGAAAATACCTTCTATTTCAGTGCTCTTGACGTTATAAAATATAAAAATTCTAAAACATCAAAATTTTTAAAATTCACAAAGTTTTTATGAACGTAGTTCTGCCTTGTGTATTGGATTGATGTATGCTTTCTGATGTACATGTTATGGCTGTTTAGGCCATTTTCAACATCCCAATTGCCTTTTTTTATAATAAATTTTTGTACTGTATACAGTAGTGTACAGTATTTATAGTAATGAACAATAAAACTAGAATACACATAAGTTTTTGTTATTTGCTAAACATTTTTATCTCTCTTTAGATTTTCTAGCCTGTGAGCATCATCTGCGGTTTTTCGCAGTAGCCAGCTAAATTTTAAAAATTCCAATTCAATTATTGATGACAAATTCGTGGATAATCAAATTTGCAAAATAGAAACCCGCAAAAATGGAGGGCCAACTGTACCCTACAAAACTGGTATAAATGCAGGACATATTCAATACATCACACAAAAACATATGCAAATATTATCTACATATTTTACTGCTAAAATCAGTTTCTTGGAGTAAATGGTACCCAACGTAAATGGTGTCTTCAGCTGACAAGTTCTAAATGCTCAGATTTTCCGTTCATTGTTTCATGATGAAAATATCATCTCAAATCATCGATGTAGCTATTTGCTTTTAACACAAAATAATCCTACATACAGAAGAAGCGGTTTATTATAATCACGGATAATGTTATCAAACGGTTTTGTTATCAAAATCAGTCATTCTCAACACTTTATTTTAAAAAAATTAAAAACGTGTGTGTGTGTGCAATAGATATAGGCTATCCGACATTATGATGAGAGGAAAAGACAATGTGGAGACTCAAAAATAATTGGAATAATTATTTAATACCTAACATGTTTCAACCAAAAACGGTCATTGTCAAAGGCAGTATTGGAGAGAAACAGAAAGTTCGACCAACTACATGGGCGTGTCTTGTGTTAAGGTATGGCTAATTCAGCCCAGAATACTAGCCACACATCAACACAAGACAAGCCGACCAT
>VCCN01001036.1:2261987-2286544 GCA_006491835.1 Architeuthis dux | reverse complement strand
TATTTAATTAAAATGTTAAATAACATTACTCGAGAAAATAAAGCTATAAAACGTTAAGAAAAGATATATAAAACACTAAACAACAAACATGAATTAACTTATTATTATTGTAAATTGCATTAAATTTATATATTTTGATTCTATTTCATTTTAAATCCTGTCTAGATAGTCATTTTCGCCTTTAAAAACGAAACACAGCCAAAATGTCCAGATTTGAAATACTGGTGGCCGAGTTGTCCATGGCCAACTTGTCCAGCCTAACTGTCTGGGCCAACTTGTCCACGGCCGAATTGTCCAAGATTCAAATTAAATATATAAATGAACACCAATTGCCTTCTATTTCTTTTGCTTTGTATAAACCTAAAGGTATTCAACTATAAATTTCATATGCCTGTCCTTTGTTCTAAGCAGTGAATAGTCACCTGGTTTGTAGATATTTATTAATATTAGTTTGTTAAAACAGATGATGATAAATCCAGATGGCAATTTACTGTATTTGATGGCATATGAGACTCCCCAACATTTTTTCCCTCAAAAATTGCTCAAAAAAATATCCCCTGGGGCTTATATACAAAGTTGAGGTATCTGATAGGCTATTGTTTACCCAGACGCTGTAGACTATCTGTACCTAGTCTAACTCCATAATGCTGTAATATTAAATCTAAATAAATGGAGGGGGATCTTATATGCCATCAAATAAGGTAGTATTGCTACTTTAAAATGAACATTAAGGATATTAAAATCTAACTAAAATAATCACCAAAAATGAAAAATTAAATTTCTGTCTTAGAATTATTCATTCTATCAGTGATGCAGTTTGTCTTTTTTTCATAATTAATCAAATAAGTCACTTGTGGTCAGCAAATGCAGTTACATAGAAAAATAAGAATTTCTCATTCATTCTTTTTCATATGTTTGTTTCTTTTGATTCCCTAGCCTGACACACTCGGTCCGCTTCGTTTTGTATCTGGTCTCATCGAATCCTTGGAAAACTTGAATACAGGGAGCCCACAGGACTCGCCATGCAAATCTCCAAGTCCAACATCTATATTTTATGTGGTAAATGATGCCAGTCTTCCGCTTTCTCACAGAAGTTCTTCAAGCTATAAATTTCACTAATCCACTTGCTAACATACCTGGTGTGATGCTTTTTGAACCCAACACCCTACCTACATGCCTCTTCTATGAGATACAACCCTGCCGCCTCATTTTGCCAACTATTTCTCCAACATCCCCAGTTGATCTCTGTTTCGTTTTTATTAACTTCTTTACAAGTTCATTTTCAGCCCAGATGCCAGCCAATTATTCAATGGACCATTTTTGTATCATTTAATCATTCAGACAAATATCTATAACTATATTATTTTGGTTTATTTAAACCATTGTCAACATTTTGAATGTTATGACTTTTTTATTTTCAAAATATATATTGATAATTGTTTTTTTAATGACTGCTGCCAGCAGACACTGATTATGTAAACTTGCTCAATTTCATGTGTGTATAAAATTTCTAATTCATATATATATTCTTGTTATAATAATAATAATAATAATTATTATTCTGTGGTATTTATAACAATAGTGCTCAGTATTAATTAAAATAGAACTTGTATAATATAACAATATTATGGTATATCCATGACAAATTTGTTTCTCACTTATTATTGAATCTTCAGGTGGAAAATGATCTTGAAAATTTATACCTGGTCTTATATATATATACCCTGATCTATTATTCCGTTAAAATCTTGTACCAGCGTTCTTAAATTTGAATTTCAGTATAATGTCTACAGTTGTTTTTTAAAACAAACCATATTCAGTGGTTTATAATGTTTTAAATTTTGAGGGTTAAAAAAACAAACATAATACTCTCAAATTTAAAACATTATAAACAACCGGATATGGGTTTTTTTAAAAACCAGCCATAGACATTATTCTGAAATTCAAATTTAAAAACGCTGGTACAAGATTTTAACAGAATAAAAGATCAGGTATATATATAAGACCAGGTATACATTTTTAAGATCATTTTCTACCTTAATTTATTTTAACTGGTATCCTCATCTTGGTTATTATAGTTGCAATGTTTCAGCCATTGTAGCCTCCAGTCTTCTTTAGGTGCCTGCCATATTTGATAACATTCAAGACAATGGCCTAATGGATATAAGCATTGGTTAAGTGGATGCAGTTTACCTGGTTGTCTTGAGTTCAATCCTTGGGTCAGGCAGTGAAATCTATATACTCTGCTTCAGTGGAACCAGCAGAAGAGGCACCACAAGGATGAATTAACTAATATGAGATATCTCCCAGCATGGACAGAGGAATGAGAACAGTCTACCGCCATAGATTGAATAAAGAGTTCAGTTCAAAATTCTGAGAACGTTACTGAATAAAAAAGGGACCTGAAGAAGGCCAGAGAGTACAATGGCCGAACATTGTGACTATAACAACCAAGATGAGGACACCAGTTTGAATAAATCAGTGTATAATAATTCTAGTGTGTGTGTATATTTATACACACAGAATCTGTATTTATATTCATGTATTATTTTATTCAGTATTTCCTCTTAATTCCAAATTATTTTAGTTTGACATTGACTTATGAATAATTTCAATTTGGCTTGGATGACGGCCCTGTCGACTGCATACTCTGCAGAGGGGTAAGACCCCCCCACCAAACAGGGGCCACCTGTTTTTTCACCAAAGTAGCAAGACTCTAGTTAAAAAAATAACCTTTCACCAAATTAGCAAGACTCTAGTTTAAAAAAAATAACATTTCACCAAAGTCGCAAGACTCTAGTTTAAAAAAATGCCCCTAAAAGATACTAAAAATGGTCAAAAACATGCAAATGATTTCCATGAGGGGCCAGCTGCCCCCCTCTTGGCGACAGGCCTGCCTATCTTGAATAATACAAGCATTTTATTTATTTATTTTTTTTAGGAGACACCAATTAATCAGTTTCAGGAAGCAAGCCACAGATCAGATGTCCTCCACAAGTACCAAGTTGATAAGCTTTATTCAGTTGTTACCCAATACAGTGGAATTGACAGTATGGAAATAAGTGTGAATGTTGGAGATGTTGTTGGTGTCATTAAGGAACAGGATCCAATGGGAAACAAAGAAAAATGGTTTGTGGACAATGGCGGTGAGTGGCTCTTAGTTATTATTCTGAATATTTTGTAGAAAGAAAACCCTTGCACGTAATTTGTTGTAGTCATTCCCATACTGTCTATAAGCTTTGTTCAGACAGTTGAACTCCTTCTTTGTGTTGTTAATACAACATTTTGGACAATCCATTCCACAGCCTTCTTCAGATGTATTATTCTTAAAGAAAGAGGGGGGGGTCTCTCTTTTTACAACATAAGATGGTCACTAATATACCAACTGGATTGGTTCATTCCAGCTATGTGAGATACATAGACAGTATCGTTCATGTGACTTATAATAAGCAAAGAAAACCACCACATGTTGAAATCTATACTGGTCTGACTTACATAACTAGCCAATAAGCCAATGTATGCTGCCGCCTTCAATTTTCTCATTCTCCAGCCGTGTTCCCTGTCGACTATCTGGACTCATCCCAAACAGGGTGATGTATGCTCTTCTCTCTCCAGATAGGGTCCACCATACCAGACTTTTCTACTTCTCCTTTGGATATGGCTTTTATGTTCCTCAAGTCTTACTTTAAGGGGACGGCTGATTTCTCCCTTGTATTTTTCCACATTTGCATGGGATGTTATAAATTCAGTCTTTTGTCAAACTCTTCTCTCGTAAGGGACCAACTCTTGTAAGGAGGCTGGGAAAAGTGGTTTTGCTATTGAAAACCATCTGATGTTGTAATGTTCACACATCAAAGCCAAAGAATGTATTGATCCAGAGTGTTGTGGTAAAAACCAATAATAATATGGAGTAAAACTAGTAGTAAAATAATAATAGTGAAAATGATTAAAGAATTTAAAAGAAATAATTCTCCAACACTCGTTACTCTTTCACTCAGTTAATGTATGTTGTTTTGATGACTGTGGTGGGGGTTTTGTGACAATGATATGTGACAATGATATGTATAAAGTGAGTCGTCAACATTTCTATTTTATCATATTTTAGACCATAACTTGTAAATTAAGTTTCTTTCTTTTATCAGTGGATTCATTGCATTCTAAATCAAGTTTACACAGTGCCAGATTAAGATTTTGTTTTTGTATTGCGAAGCCCTCAATAATATTTTCAAAAAGAAAAAAAGTTAAAGAAAAATTAAATTAATTTTTACAAAGCTAACAGAAAATTTAAATTTCAAACATTTGGTTTACGCAATTTCCTGGGAGCAAATTTCTCCAAAACATCAGTAAATTGTAAGTTCTTGAGAACATTGTTTTCAATTGCAAGCAAATCTGTTTCAGTTATTCTTAGACATCACAAACCGTCATACAATGTATATGTATACAGTACAATGGGTTGTTTTTTTTTTGGCCATAGTATATTTACTGTAAATATATATACAATATATTAATTGAACCCTTTTTTTTAAAATAAATAATTTAGAATACTTATACTTTGATTCAGCATTGACAAATGAAATAACTTTTCATTTAATCTCTGGAGGCCCCTGGGCTGCAGCTCCTAAATTCCATGCCTTAATCCGGCACTGAGTCTACATCATGTAAAATGTATGCAGCAAACCTGCATTTGCTTGTGGAATCTTTCTTTTTTAATTAGAGATAGCAAGGATGAATTGAAATGATTTTTCTTATCTTCAGCTGCCAAGGGTTTTATACCACAGTCGGTTCTAAGTGCACACAAACAGGATGGCAAAAAGACAGACACAATAACCATAGTGGATGATAGTGATACTGATGACCAACACATCTATGCTGAGATTATAGACAGAAATGACTGCCTGATCTCCCCTGCTAAAAGCACCAAGGAAGAATGGCCACATGTCTATGAACAAACTGTTGAACCAGACACCCACCAAGTTCTTCCTGCTCCTACAGATGAGGTGAGACTCCCTCCCATCATATCAATCATTTTATAAGATTTTTACTGACCCGTTGAACTTGAGGAGCAATATAGGGTGCTAATCCAATAGTAATGATTAATGTAAATATGGGACTAATGTCAGACAGAGAATTAAATCGAAGATATTGGATATATGCATAAAAGTTAACACTTTATTAATTAATCCGTGAATTAACATTTTATTGATCAATTTATCTCAAATTAGATTGCTATTAAATAATTTCAAAACACAGGTGTGATATCATTCCAGTTATTTGCTGGAATTTATTTACCATATTTGATGGCATAAAATTTCAGCTAGAATATTCAGGAAAAATTTCAGCTAGAATATTCAGGAAAAATCTTAGCTTAGTTTGGCACAAGGACACCATTATGGGGTGCCCACTGAGCTGATAGAATGGTCTTAATTTTATATATAGGATGTAGGATATGTTTTCTTTTTGAAGTGATTTCTATATGCCCGGGGCTGGCCTATAGCATCATCTTATTTATTTGTCGTTGGTTATGAGAATTTCCTTTGCTATTTGTTTCTCTTAGTTTCACTACAACAGAGTATTTAATTGTCAGATATTCCTGAAAAATCTGACTTCACATCAGGGAATTTTCTTCTGACTATTAGAAACCGTCAACCAAAAGTATCAACAATAGTTTCTTCAGTTTTTAAGTTGGTCTGGATGGCTATGTATCACGCATTCAGGCTGTACCGATGGAGCTAGAGTGCTAAAATTTTAAACAGTTACTCCTTATTATGTCTAGAAGAAATTCCCTCCCTAAATAGGTTTTTAGTAGGGGGTTCAGTTTTCAATGTAAGTTTTTGCTAAATTGATCCCTTAGTTTGTGTCCGACAAGCATTCATGCTGTTTTTTTTTTTTAAATTCAGACCTTTTTAGTCATCACTGCCCAACAAAGGGCGATAGATCAACCTTTTTTAATTGATCACCTCCAGCATGGCATTCTGCCAAAAGATGTTGGTCACATGACGGTTTCTATTGAGTGACTAACCAGACCTTTTTATTCTGTTTAATTTATTCATTTTCTCTTTATTCCATTTGTATTTGGAAAGTCCTACTGTCTCAGACACATGAAAAGCGCCCCTTAGCACTTGGTGCCCTGGGGGACTACGTGTGTTGCTGGAACCTATGGCCGGCCCTGTATATGCCACTAAATACAAATATTTTAAAACTACAATATTCTATTGAATTACAAAAAAAGTAACCATTAAACATCTACAATGAGGTCAGAATAAAAGAACCCTCGCTCTTTGCAGTTAGTGATATATCTGGAAAGTCTTTTATACAGCAGTGCTAAGAATGAAAATAGGGTTCAATATAAGGAAAAGGGATTATCTCCCTTAGATAACTAATCGCTCTCTCACATGCTTATTATATCTTTATGATTTTAAATGTATATGTATCAAAACATTTTATTACATAAAAGTTTGTTTGCATGTGTGTATCTTGATATTCTCAGGAATTAACATTCAATTACTCAACATTTTTAACATTCAATTGCTCATTATTTCTGTTGTATTCAAATTTTGATCTTTTTGGGATCATGTCTAACAACTGTTTTTTATCAATCATAAATTTGTAAATGCTTTTTTTCAATCATAAATTTTTTAAATGTTTTATCAATCATATAAATTTGTAAATATTTATTTATCTATCATATAAATTTATAAATGTTTTTATCAATCATATAAATTTGCAAATTTTTTGTTATCAATCATATAAATAGGTAAATGTTTTTTTATCAATCATATAAATATATAAATGTTTTTTTTATCAATCATATAAATATGTAAATGTTTTTTTTATCAATCATATAAATATGTAAATGTTTTTTATCAATCATATAGATTGTAAATATTTTTTTATAAGCCCTATAAATTTGTAAATTGATAAGCCACTATTGAAAATTGTAAGGTTTATTTTATCACAATATATAAATATATGAATTGGTGTTCTTTTCCAAAACTGAAAATATGTATTTTGACATTTCCACAGATTTTACAAGTAAATTACTAACTGGTTACATTTTTTTTAAAAATCTTTTCCAGCTGTATATTGCCGACTATCCATTCAGTTCTGGTGGTCAGAATCAAGTGTCATTGTTTGAGGGTCAAGTTGTCACTGTTCTGGCCAAACAAGACATGGAAGCTAACACTGAATGGTGGATGGTCGATGCAGATGGAGTGATTGGCTATGCTCCAGCGGCCTACCTGACAAAAATTGATGCTACCCCAACGTGATACTGAGACAAGAAGTCGACCCCCATCATCTGTATGGATCACATCTTCCACTGAACGTGCTTCCACTTCTTCCGACTCTACATTTCCTTTATCATCATCTTTTCACAATCAGCCTCATTATCATTGTAATTTTCATTGTCATTGCTTCCAAAAAAAGCCAAAATACTCACACTTAAATAATTATGTGATTATATTGTTACCCAATAATTGATTTACTACTGTAGCCTAACACTACACACACTCGCAAAATATCTTTGATACAAGATGTTTTTTTTTAGTAAAACTACTCTCATGTGAGATGTATTTATATATGATCATGATTCTATTCAACTTAGATTTTAAAAGAAATTTTAAAGATATTCTTCCCTACTGCTTTTTTTATATTGTCAAAATTATCAATATCTAAACATAGAAAATTTTGAAATTAGCTATCTTTATTTTTGTTTTCATTATATTTTTTTTCTAAAAAAAAATAGATGAACAAGTTGATGTGTAATTATTTTTTGAGACGTACCTCCAACGTTTTTTTAAAAGTCTGCTTGCTTTAACAATTTTTAGAAAATGTACAAAACATAATATATCACCAAAGCAAAGACGCATCAATTATGCGCTGAGAAAAAACTCAAAAACAGATTGAATTAAAAAAACAAACAAATTCAATGTCCAACAGTATTGAAAGCTCAAAGAACAAAAAATTTATTTCATTTTACAAAAAACAATTTCAGTTCAAATTTATTAAATGCATTGTCAAAAAGTTCATCCTCATCAAAGAAAACATTTTATGAATAAATATATATTAGGATTTTAGCTGTTTATATATCCACTACAAAAATAGAACACAATTTATATAGCTATGTTTTTTTTGTTTTTTTTTTGTTTTTTTTTCTGTTTTTCCTTAAATACTTTACATTGTCCTTTTAATAAAAAAAAATTGTATATCAAAATTTATAAAAATGCTGAGATAGTCTTCTTCAAAATGGGCACAGGAGATTTCTGTGTTCTAACAGAAGATCCTTGCACACCAGACTCTAAAGGCCTTGTCAGAAATCCTTTTAAATTTATCATTGGTTGTTTCTGTCTTGAGATTTTCTTAAAAGGTCTTCTGTTTTTCACACCACAGACATTCTTGTTGTGTGGTTAAAAATCAAAATAGTAGTGTAGCATTTTTATTTTATTTTATTTTTATTAATACTACTATAAAAGTCCCAGTTCCATTTTAAGCCCTCAAATTCTCATTTAGAGTTAGTTAATAGAACAAACCTTTGTAAATAAATAACCCAACATTTTTAAATGCAAACATCTTTCAAAATGGCTCCTTGAAAATATCATTACACAGTATTTCTTTCTTATCAAGAATATTTGAACAAGTATAAGGACATTATTGTGCAAAATGCTGAAACATTGATCAGCTTTGTGACTGAATAATAGCAATTATATAAACAAAACATGATTTCATATTGCACAATGTAATTTCTTTAGAGTTTAGAAGAGTTTTAAAAGCAACTCAAATGTGATGTTGTGATGTATTACTCTTAAACAACTCAGTATCCTGAAATATTGTGCCATATTGATTTACTCAGACTGGGCCAAGTTTGGAACAAGGCCATATTTATAGAACACTCAATCTCACTCACACTCAATGCTTTGTACACATTGTACTATGAGTGGTTGAATGTATTTACTAAAATAAGTCTGGCACAAGGCTACATTTTATGGAATATCCAGTGAATATTGGACATATTATCAATGACTTGTGAAACCTATTCACTAACCACTGGATGGTAAATACTCAGAATATTATCCAATATTAGAATTTCTAAATTGGTTCCTAAATTATCAATATTATTGTTCAATATTATTTGTTTAGGTTGCTTCATTAGGTGTCTGGGGATGAACTAGCAAGTAAATATTACACAATATTTTTATAGTATTGTGTAATATCAGTATCTCAAAAATGACTCCTATGCCATTTATATAATTAATAATATTTTACGTTACACTGTTTTGATACAATGATTCACAAAGTAGTTCTTAGAATTTTAAAACACTGTACAAAATAAACAATCTTTGATTTCTTTAGTGCATTGGGTTGAATATTGCACAGTATAAAATACTGAACAATACTTTATCAGTTATTTATAAAAAAATATTTCCAGAAGACCATTAAGTACCATATTTTCCAGTGTTGAGAATGCTCTGGCCGCAAGGATGCACCTCAATTTCAATTCACAAAATTTGGGGGAAATAAAAACAGAAAACAGTAACCTTCGGTCTGTAGAACACAGGGTAAATTTTCGAGACTTATTTCAGGAAGAAAGTAGCATCTTCAAAGCTGGGAGATACAGTAATTTCTTTTAAATTACTTTCTTTATTTTTTCAATATACTGTGCAAGTACATAGGTCTTTAAGTAATATATTAATAATATTGTGCAATATTTTATATTGAGCAATAATATTGAATAAACTGGAGCCACTTCAGTCCTTTGTTGAGTTTAATTTTCCTAATGTTTTGTTGATAAAAACAAAAAATCAAAACTCTAGGCATGAGATCAGGGCCAACGTGTTTTAACCTTTTATTACCATTCTCAGCAAATTTAAACTTTCCATGACATATCGATTTCTTTTTTTTTTTTTTGGTCACTGACAATTTTAAATGTTTCAAGTTCTATTAATTCTGTCATTTTCTATTATTTTTTTTTCTGATTTTGTCACCCATTCAACCATTTTTAACCCTGCATATCCAAAGTCTCCCTGCAAACCTCAGAAAACATGGATGGATCTGTTATCTCCTTAACAACAATTAAAATTGAAAAAAATAATGAAAAAAAAACGTTTTTACTTCTGATTTTTTTCTGTAAATCTTTTTATATACATTAAAAAAAAAAACTAAAAAATAAACGCATAGTATTTTCTTTAAAACTATAAATAAAGACACTTTGACATTGTAAATCTTTTGAATTTTATTTTCCTTGCTATCTTTTTCTTTATCTCATACTTTCCTTTTTTGCTCCTCTAAATCAATTTTTAAAATTAAAAAAAAGTCTTTTCAAAAACAAAAAGTAAAAGTAAACAATTTTTATAGAATTTTCTAACTTAAGAAAGATGCTTCCAATGCTTGGTGTTATTTCTCTTAACAAAAAGCCACAACTATTACTTAAAAAAACAAAATGGTCGACCAACCAAAATATTTTTTTCCTTTTCTGGTTGTTCCTTCCACGTAAGTGCAGAAGTGGTTTGTGCTAAAGCTTAGCAGATTCAATACTGCTGCTTTCATTCCTTTTTACTATTTCTACACTTTTTCTCATAAACAACTCTTTATATAAACAGAACAATTTCTATTTTCCTATTTTTTTTAATTCTCATAGCAACAAATAGATCTCTTTTTATACCTCTTGCCATTTATTTTATCAATGCAGCAAATGTAAACAAGTGTTGTGTATTCCAAAAGATGCAATGTGTGTATTGCTTTTGATATAAAAGAACTCTCGCTCTTGAAAAATAATCATTATTTACTTAACATATCTAATTGCCAGTGGTCCCTGTTTATAAGAAACATTGCTAGCTTATAACAAAAAGACAGTGTACTCATATTCCTTGAACAATATCTTCACACTCATGGAGCAAGGAATTGCATATTACAAAACTGTTACTAACTCAAGATGCATTCAATATATACCATATTTCCCAGCATTGAGGACATTGATTTGCAAAATTATGAAAATAAAGAATAAAAATCAGATAGGCCATTGAAAAAAGTAACCTTCGGCCTGTAGGATGCTGGGTAAATTTTTGAGATTTAATTTCGGGGAGAAAAAAATTCTGTTTTCAACGCTGGAAATACACTAATAAAAACTGGTCAAAATATCCTCAACATATTTTACAAACCAGTACTGTTTGTTGTCTTGATTAGTGAGCCAAGTTAGAGTAATTTGCATCAAATTAAGTCTATTCATTATATAAGGATTTCTAAGTACTTGACTTTTTCAACTGATTGTTTTATGATAAAAAATATTAATATTTTGCTATGACATGAATGCATACATTTTTATTTTATTTTCCTATCTCTAAGTCATCTGAGAAATATTTTTTTAAATTAGTCAAAAACAGACTGTAAATGAAGTAAGGTAAGCCATAAGATATTTAATTACCAGTGGTATTTTTTGAAAAGGAGTATGCATTGCTTTTTACCATTAATAAGCCAAATATCTTGATTCTTTTCGGGTATCATTTTTGAGTTACCTTTTAGTATGCATTATTTAACTTAGAAAAATCCTTCAATAAAAAATTTAAAAATTTGGTGCTAGTATACTTTGAACTTCCACCTTGAATTAATTTGTTTTAAAAAAAATGTATGGATAACTCTACATCAGCTCCCACAAAGGAAATATTTTTTTTAAATGTCATTGATCAACTTGGAGCATCTTTCAGGTACAAAAAGACTGTGCAACATATTTTTACAACATATTTTTACTTCTTTTTTGTTCCTGCATAATAAATGTTATTTTCTAATTGATCATGTCTAAAAAGTATAGAAAATGTCATTTATTCCCTTCAAACTTTGATTTTGTGACCAGTACAGTGAAAATACATATGAATATCACTGTCCTGGTCACAAAAGCAAAGTTTGAAGAGGATAATAGCCATTTTCTATATTTTTAAAACATAAAGCAATTAGAAAATATCACTCACTACCCAGGAACAAAAAATTGCACTGTGTAATCAATTGGTCTCGACAGAATGGCTTTCAGTTTCTCCTAATCCTGACTCTTTGTAAAAGTGTGAATCTGAATTAAATAGAGGCACATATGCCCAAGCAATCAATGGCATTGTATGAAGATGTTGACAAAGTATTTGTTGAACAATTTATAACATAAAGGAAAGTTAGGGGTAGGACTAAGGTTACTTTTTATGTTGAATTTAAGGAAAGATATGAAATTGTATTAGCACCAAAATATCTTGCTGCAGTTATAATTTCTATAATTTTATATATAAATATATTTTAACTTCAAAATTACTGCTAGCGGTTATTTACCAATTTTCAAATGGCTAACATTACACATGCTTTTTGCTTATGGGAAAAATTCTGTTTCCTGAACCCAAAAGCTCTAATGCCAAGGCTTTTTTCGGTTTCTTTAACACTTTCGGGGACCCAAATTTCATCCTTCCGAAAGATTCATTTTTCGGTCTTCACTGTTTTTATTTCTTTCATTACACAATCCTAGATTTGATTAAATCTTTTAAAATTTTATGATACTATTTCTATAAATTGAATATTTGATAATAGAGCGGTGTGAAAAACATAAACTTTCTTTTTCAAAACTATACTTATTTCAGACACTTTATCTTTAAAAATAAAGTTGTGGGAGGAATAAAGTTTAGGATTGAAGTTATAATAAATTTTTTTCTATACGTTTATTTCAAAATAAAACAGAAATTAAAATTCACAAGAGAAATGAAAGGACGGTTAAAAACTAAACAAAAAGTAAATAAATAAAATTGTCTGGTGTTGAGATATATTTGAAATATGTTACACTTTTCCAAACAGAAATTGCGAATTTCATGCCGTTCTATTACCAAAAATTTTATTTAATCTCTTCTTTAGCAGGATAAGAGTTAACTTTTGCTTTTATTTAGGTGACCTTTTAAATTAGCATTGAAAATATTTGTAGCAATGCGATTGGTTAGTTTATTAAAACGCTTCACTATTACTTTATCATTGTTACTTACTATATCTGAACGTGTATCTCTTCTTAAAAATCAAGGTAAACATTGATTACCTCAGGAAATTTTTCCCGGGTTGTTAAACTATATTATGATTGTATTGTCTATAACTTTGAGAAGAGTCATTAACATACCCACTTTTGTTTGGACAATCTAATCTCTCATCATTGTGAACAACAAAGAATCTGGCAAAACGTTATGTCGGCAACAATCTGGAAGAAGAGATTAGATTGGCTGAACAAAAGTTGGTATATTATGATTGATTTATTACTGAGACAATCCTTTCTGTGTTATGTTCTGAATATGCCCCAAGACGTGATAAAGTGATATAATTGATTTTATTATATGGACATATGAGGCTGCCTAAGAAAAAAAACATGACCAGTCAAATTTGATGATTTTCTTCTTTTTTTTTTGTGCAAGCAATAAAAATCACTCCCTTTCCTACAGGCATAGAATACAATGTAATTTTCATCAGAGAAGGAATAAGTGCGTTTTTCCTTAACAGCTTGGTATTTCCTCAATCTATTTTTAAAACTAGAAAGCACTCAGAAAGTGCATACTGTCAAGGGAAGTAATTGTGTATGGATCCAACCCAAAATTTAATCACTTTTGTCCACTCTTATACAAAACTTCATAGAAATTCATTGAGAACTTTTAGAGATATCGAGTGGACAGACATGAAATTTTAGCAATATTATGTGGTGTGGACATACAACTATGATGTAAAGGAGGTAATTGTGCATGGACCCACCCCAAAATTTAATCATTTCTTCTGTAGCTTATTGTCCATCCTTCCACAAAATCTCATTGAAATTCAGAGAACTTTTGGAGATATAGGTGTCGAGGATGCTCCAACCTCAAGGACACTCCCCAATTTTGACTTTCAAAATTTTGAAAGAAAAGAATGAAAATAGGATAGCCTGTTGAAAAAAGTAACCTTTGGCGGGGATACAATAATTCTACTAAGCAATTTACAAACAAGAAAGTGTCTTTGACTTCACATCATCCTCAGAATGCATTGTTAATTATAACGATTTTCTTTCATTGTGATAAGTTTTGGATACCAAGTGATTTGTTAAGCATATAACTCACTTCTTTGATTCCATGCCTTAAAATATTTTCTTAGAAATTCATAACTGACCTCAGATGTAGAGTCACCGGTTCTTCATTTTAATATCAACCTGTTTTATTAATTCAGTATATCTTATACCTGAAACTTATCTGTACAAACATAATTTTGCATTAGGTTCATTAAAGATTGGTTGTTTAAAAAATATTTTAATCAAGTTAGAGTATATTTTTGACACACACACAATTTGAAAGTACAGGTTGAACCTCACTAACCTGGCAAGCTTGGGACCCAACAAAAATGGCAAAATAATGCATATCCTGTACCAATACAACATACTTAGGGAAATAGACCTAGCTCAGGCTTACTGGTCTTGTTTATGACAAAGTGCTAATCCTGTAGCGCAAGTTTATTATACTATGAGACAAAAATAAACAGATTAGTAGAAAAGGCCAAGAAAAATAGGCCTACTACTAAAATGGAACCCGGTGAGTTAATCACCAGCAATTCATAGCAAACAATAGCCATATATATTTCAAAACAAGATAAATTCATAGCTATATCTTGCTAATCTAACTATAATTGAAGAAACATGAAATGATGCTATGTAGCATAGTAAAGTAAATAATTTAAGTGTTAGAATTCATTATTTCCGTGATAATTACTACACAACTTTATTTTAAAAGATTTTTTTAACTTATTACATTTTAAAAACTGATAAATTACTTAAATTATTTACTTTACTATGCTACATAGCATCACTTCATAAGTTTCTTCAATTATAGTTAGATTAGTGACACCAGATCAGCAAGATGTATCCAGCTATGAAATATATACACTATTAATCGTTTGCTACGAATGTTCCGTAATCCCTGTAAAACATTACGTAAAAGTTATGAACAAAAACCAATCATTTACTTTAACTTTTACTGTAAATCTACTTCCAAAATGTATTTGTTTCTACATGCAATCTAAATTAACATGAGTAATATCTAGAGATCTACATCTGGAGCATCTTTTATACAAGTTTTTCTCTCCAGATGTCGATTTCCTGCCAAAATGTTTTGTTCATACCTACATGACTGCCAGATTCAAATTACCATACCGAACCATCAAAGCTGCCAGACTAGTGAATCCCGGATTAGTGAAGTTCAACCTGCACCACAAAATATCTTTATTTGTTAATTACCACTGGTGTACATCTATAAGATATATAAATATCTTATTGCTTGCTTTGTGAAAGAGAAAAACATTTTTCCTTCTAAAATTAAAATGTCTTTTTTTTTCCCAAGATATCTTACTGCATTTTCATTAATCATACTAAACCTGCTGAATAAGGAACTGATTTTTTAAAACTAGCCAAGTTTGCTTCCCTCAAATTTGCCTATCATATTATGAATACACAACATTTGATTTTTTTCCTGACCTCAACACAGGCTCCAAATCTGCTTCCAAAGTAAAATATTGTCCAACTGCCAGATGAAAGTCGTCATTCAGATTTTACTAATATACATTTTATATTTACTGAAATTCACGCTTCAGCTTTTAAAGAGCTTAACAGTGTTTTTTGTGTTAACTCTATTCTCTTATTCACTTTTATCATAATACCTTTGGATGATTAAGTTGCTGAGTTAGATATTCTGACTCTAATTTTGCAAAGGTGTTTGAATCCCTTTGGTGACAAATTTTTTGCTTGGTTTCCAGATAATTCATAAATCCTTCACCATCGCCCCTGATATTACCTGCAGCAAATTCATATTTTAGGACATGAAATATTTTTTTGGTACTCTTGTAATAGTGGGGTCCAGGGCGTGATATATGTAAAGGACTAAGAGTTATTTCCCTTGCATTATTGTATTAGAATAAGCTATTAAAATAAATAATTGAATAACTTTGTATAAAATTTTGTATCAATTTATTGTTATTAAATTGTTTTGTATTAAAATAAATTATTACTTTTTTTTTTTTTTTTTTTGTAGCTTTTTAATAAAATTATTCTGTTTCGTAGGGATTTTTTTTTGTGCATGTCCAGACTCCCAAATTAAAAAAAAAATCTTGCAAGGGGAATAACTCTTAATCTTTTATGCATATTACGCCCTGGAAACCACTATTACAAGAGTAGCTTGTTTTTATTTTTTTTGTTTTTTTTTTTTTTTTTACAACTGTTTATAATCTGAGCAGCCTAAGATTGAAATGTCAACCACTTCTGCCTCTACCCATATTCTGTTCACAACTGGTCAAAACATCTTTGTCCAAAAAGCTGAGATGAACTACAGGTTTCCCCTGCTATCCGAAAGTAGAGCATTCCTATAAAAACCTTTTGTAAGCTGAAATGGCATAAAGGGAAGAAGCAATTACCATTAATTTATATGTGAAAATGTTTTGAGCGTTCCCAGACCCAAAAAATTGTGATGGTATTTTAGGGTGGTGGGGTGTAGGGTAGAGGGCGCACGCTGCCTCTACAGCAAACGCTGAATGCTATTTTCACCTTTCTTTCGTAAAACAAACTTTCGAAAAGATGGGGATGCCTGTATTGTTATTATTCGATCATTTATTTCCAGTCTAGCATCTTTATCTTTGTTGTGTTCATCACAATGTTCTGACCGGTGTACTCTCCAGCCTTCTTCAAATGTTTGTCACATCCAGTGACCGTCGATCTTTCATTTTAAATCAGTAAATTCAAGAAATAATGGGAAGCTACTTCCACTTGGGTAATTACAACAGATTGCTTGCAGCCTACATCTGTCCACCAATATATTAATTCTAAAAATAAGAGTACGGTAACAGATTATAAAAATTCATGGACAATAATAAATTGTTTATAGCAGATAATAGTGTCTAATCCAATAAATCAAATTCATTACCATTAATTTATGAGCGTTCCCAGACCGAAAAGATGGTATGTCAGGCTGAGTATTCAGAGGTTAGGAGAGAGGTAGAGGGCACGCTGGCTCACTATATGGGAGGCAAAAACTTGATGAAAAATAAACTCTTGTAGATATATACCAACTTTTGTTCAGACAATCTGAGCAGCCTAAGATTTCCTATCTTTGATGTTGACACAACATTTTGGCCGATTCAATCTATGGCTTTCTTCAGGTGTAATATATAATATTCATAAGGAAAGAGAGTCTCTTTTATTGGTCTCTTGCTCCGGTGGTGGAAAGCAATAAAAAGAAAAAGGCATCAAACAGAAACTTTTTAAGTTAACCGCTACGCTTGTGAATAAGTTATTCTAATTTAGCATCGCCTGTAGTTCAGCTTGTTCCATAATTTTAACTTACGGAGCATTGTTGGGGAGTGAGGAAGCTGAAGGAAGCAGCATACATTGGCTTGTCAGAAGAATGCATAACTAGGGCTAGTATGGATTTCAACATTATGTGATCTTCTTTACTTCATAAAATAGATGTTGGACAACTCCAATTTGTATAGTTTATAGTGTTGCAAGGCAAAAAACGGTATCAAACAGAAAAATTAAACGTTAACCACAATTCTTTTGAATAAGTTATTCTATTTTAGCAGCGCATGCAGTACAGCTTGTTCCATAATTTTAGCATGGAAAAGTTCTCATTTTCTTTCTTTGTTAAACAAAGAATTCTCTGTTGAGCAGGGAAGAAAAAATAATGGTTATTAATATACCAACAATCCATTTATTGTTTTTTGTAGATATGTTTTCCTAAGCCATTTGACGTGCCATGCATGTTTCGGTACTTAGTTTTAAATTTAGACCAGTTGCCTTCAATGCTGTTCGTATGCACAGTTGAGTCAATAGAGCTGCCTGTTTTACATTAGGACTAATAAAAATTGGAGCTACGCACATAATGAAATAAAACAATAACAGAAATGAAATTAACTATGAAAATGAAAAAAAGAAATCTTTATGGACATAATTCCGCGGTGTGTATTGGATTGAATTCACCGATATAAAACAATCACCCAGTGAACTTTAGGGTGTTTTGGTTAGAATCCTTTATTTTTCCCAGGAATGTGTTATTTTCATCCTTTGTTTTGTGATATACAATGTTTTTCATTGCACTTGAACTCACAACTCTCCTTCAACTCCTTTTGTGGGGCCACTCTTATCTCTTATCTGCAAAGTGGTCTGTTCCTGCATTGTCCATTAAGGTTCATGTAACTGCAAACAACCAAAATAAAGTATGAACTTGGACTACTGGATGTGACAACACCTGTGGAAGGATGGAGAGTGCACCAGCCAAAATATGTAAACAACAAGGATCAGGATGCTAGTCTGAAAAATGATTAAATGATCAGAACATCTTTTAAATGATTGTTTCAGCCAAATAGCAAATGCTGCTTCTGACTTGATATTAAATTCAAATATTAGAAACCATCAACCAAAACTGTCAACATAAGTTTCTTCAGTTTTTAAGTTTGTCTGACTGGCTATGTATCACACGAATGGAGCTATAGGGCTGAAAATTTAAACATTTACTTATTATTATGTCTAGAAAAAACACTTTTTTTTGTTTTTTTAAAAAATCACCTCTCTAAATAGATTTTTAGTGGAGGGGGTTCTGTTTGCAATGTAAGTTTATGCTAAATTGGTCCCTTAGTTGTGTCCAGCAGCATTCACGCATTTTTAGTGATCACTGCCCAACAAAAGGTGAGAGAAGTAACTTATTCATTGATCACTCCTTTTTTTTTAAATGATCACCCCCAACACGGCATGCTGCCAAAAGACATTGGTCCCGTGACAGTTTCTATTGAGTGACTAACCAGACCTGTTATTTTATGCTTTGGCTTATCACTCTGAAAGTCAGCTAAAAGATTCATCTTTGGATGTTGGCACAATTCATGATCTCAAAGTAATAGCTTGAATAACACTTCCAGTCTAATGGTACCCTTATATAAAAAGATGAAATGCTATTCTTGATCGCTGGTCAAAATGCTAACCCTGTGTCTGGGCTCAAATCCTCTCCCTCCTGATTGCAAGACAATATGAACATTTGTTTTCACCCTTAATAAATTTCTGCAAATTGGTTTGGTGATCCCAGGCTCAAGTACATGTCACCTCAATCTTTATCATTGATTGACAGTTTAACACTTAAATTAATATTGTTTTAAAAACTGAATAGTAATACCAAGGCAAATAACAGCTGATTAAATTTACCTCCCTTTGACTTTTAAGTAATTTTTTTTTTATTCAATTCACAAAAGAGTTTCATTATTTTTTATTCTATTCATAGAAGATTTCCATTGTCGTTTAGGAGCAATATCAAGCAGTTCTTGAATTTAAGAGTTTATTTATTTTTATTTAAAAAAAGATTTAGCTTTAAATTTAAATTTGACGTGGAATTTGTTTGTTTACTTTCCAATGCTGATGTACCACGTGACAACCAGTGTCAGCTGAAAATTTTACCTAATGATTTGAATCCAATTTGGGGTTCTTCATATGATCCATCTGCTGTTCTGGAGAATTTCATGCGTTCTCTCATACTTTTATCAGAATATAAAGAGGTGCCAAACCATGGGCATCCGCTAGGGGGTGAAAATGGGGCAGACCTTCTCACTGAGGGCGTGGGGGTTTGAAAGTTGGAACCTTGTAGTCAATAAACAATAATGGTGAAGTAAAATTCTTTTATGTAACACAATTTAATGTTCCCATATAAAAATAGTGTATTATTATTTGCTGGTGCTCACTCCATTAGTGTCACCCCAGGGTCAGGTCATACGTCTCTGTCAATGGTCAAGTGCACCATCTGACATCTGGATGATTCTGTGTCGTACTTTCTAACAGTACAAATGGTGGGTGGAATGCCTGTTGTGTAACAGGGTTACCATTAAGATATACTCCAAATATACCCTCCTTACACACACACACACACATACCCTTTACCACTTTTGGGTGTCAGCTTAAAATGTTACTCCTGCAAGTTGGCTCAGGTGAATCTCCAATATGGGAGTTGACTAAAATTGCACTCTTCAAGTCCCAGTTTAAAAGAGTTCTACTTCAGTATTAACTCAAATAGTCTGGGGGCCAGCAGGGGCTACCGTGCACCCCCCCCCATGATTCTACACCAAAAAAACAGAATTTCATATCTCGTCTCCCAGTTGACATATCCGAGTACTTTAAAAGGTTACATCATGGGTTTAAGACATGAGGAATTCAAAAATCCACTTTATTTTACCCTAAAAATTAATTTATAGGTATTTCAGGATTTTAAAAGGGAGTGTCAAGTATACTTTATAGACAAAATTGTGGATTTAGTTCATGAAGGTGATATATACATATATATATATCATTGGAAAGAGAATGTCCTCAGCTTTCCAACGGTGTATCTTGTCAATTTGTATCTATTGGGCTTAAAACGTGAAGCTAAGTATTCAGCATTTTACGAAGAAAACCTCAAGTACACAGTCCATAGTCTATGGATCCTATCACAGTCCATAGTCTATGGATTCTATAAAGTATACTTGACACTTCCTTGTAAAATCTTGAAATACCTATAAATTAAGCGTAAAATAAAGTGGATTTTTGAATTCCTCACGTCTTAAACCCATAATTTAGCCTTTTAAAGTACTCGGATATGTCAACTGGGAGACGAGATATGAAATTCTGTCTTTTTGGTGTGTTGGCGGCCATTTTGTTTTATGCAAATGAGGTAGTTCTTCCCAACTTTTTTCTTGGGAACATCTTTTTTCTGAAAGAGAACACCATAAGGAACATTTTGGTACCCTAAATGTAGAATCAGGGGGGGGGGGGGGTGCACGGTAGCCCCTGCTGGCCCCCGGACTAAAATACTTCTAAAATGTTAGCTTAATTTATCTTAATTCTGTTTTTTTTATATATATATAAGATCAGTGCTAATCCAGATATTCCTTTGTGTCAACTTTCAGATGTACATAGGGGTCTGAGAGTATAACCATGGTGTATACTTCTGTACTGTGTAAAAACCTTGTTACAAAATAGCTGATAAATGTATTCAACTAAGCTCTCCTCCCTCTTTCTTTGATGTTACAAAGTTGCAGATAAACCTTATTCAAGGCCACCCTACTACAACATAAATCAATGGCTAAAAAAATCGACATATTCAAAGAATTAATCACTGAGTATCTTATGAGGGGGTGGCATTCATCTTACCGAAAATCATCTTGCTGAAGTCATTTTTCTTGTTTTTTCTTCATAAATCTTAACACAATATATGTTATAAATACTAAATCTTAGAAAAGAAAAGTTAACCAGTGTTTTTGGTAAATAATAAACACCGATTTCGGCAAGATGATTTTCGGTAAGATGAACCAGACCCCTTATGAAGCTGGAAAAGAAACGTGAAGGATATTTCCCAAACCTTTCATTAACAATTAAATTGGTCACTTATTAAAATAATTTGATCCTTAATTTTTAGGGATACAGGACAACCTGTCAGAATGCCCACGGAGTATTGAGGAACCAAAAGCTCAAATATTTATCTCCACTATGTCAATCACAAGGTAGACTTCAATATCAGCTAAGGTTCCTAAACTGAACATTCTATAACAGGGATCGGCAACCTTTTTGCCTCTGCAAGCCGGATCATGTATCAATCAGTGGACGGTGGGCCAGATAAATGCCATAAAAAGCTTGAAATATCGGAATTATCCATTTTATTATATGAATCAATGAATAACACATGCTAAAAAATCAGTTGTGCTTAACCAATGATGCCAATCAAAGAACTCCATTTAGTCGCAATTTATTTCAATCAAGGCATCTTTTGGATCATATAAAAAGACACAAAGAATCTTTAAAACATAAACAGTAAGCATATTATCTCAATATTTGCTCGTGTGCCGGTCAATATCCCTTGGCAGGCCGGATCTGCCCCATGGCTGGTAGGTTGCCGACCCCTGTTCTATAATACGTTAGCTGGACAGTTACTCTGAGCCTACTTTCCCTTCCCCTTCACTGACTTTCGTCACACTTGATATCTTCTTTATTGATGAGTTTCATATCTAGTGATTAACGTTCAAGGAGTCAGGACCATCGATCACCAAAACATTTTGAACGGTTTTAGACAAACTTTTTCCTCTTTCTACATTTGCTTGCTGAATGTTGAATAGTTGTGTCTGAAATGATCAGTACTAAAGTGAGTCTTTGCAATGCAATGTTCTTCAACATAAGTAACGCAATTCTGTCGGTATTCGGTTGTAAGGAGACACGGATACTAAAGAACTTTAAAAAAGCCCAGAATTAGAAACCATCAACCAAAACTGTCAACATCAACAACGGTTTCTTCAAGTTTTAAGTGTGGCTGGCTATGTATGTATCGTGCATAGAGGCCGCACCAATGGAACTAGAGGGATGAAAATTTAAACATTTATTCCTTATTATGTCTAGAAAATCCTTTTTTGTTTTCTGAAAATCACCCGCAATAGGTTTTTAAATGGGGAGGGGGTCAATTTACAATGTAAGTTTATGCTAAATTGGTTCCTTAGTTTGTGTCCGGCAGTTTTTTAAAAAAAATTTAGACTTTTCAATGATCACTGCCCAACAAAAGCCGATAGAAGTACCTTATTAATTGTTCAACTTTTTTTCTAATTTTTTTAATTGATCACTCCCAACAAGGGGTGCTGCCAAAAGATATTGGTCATGTGACAGTTTCTATCGAGAGACTAACTAGACCTGGATTGTTTTGTTTTTTTTACATTAATCGTAGTTGGTTATTGAGTGCCTGTGGTTACTTTGTCCAACTTCTCCCATCAGCTCAATCGATCTGTGACTTCCGACCAGTGACAACATCAGCTAAATTCATTAATCAATCGCATCGTCAAACCTCATTGATCTTTTTCCTCTTACAAATCACCTTTTTTTGTGTGTTTGATTTATTCATTGATTAGAACGACTTTTCCTCTCAATTATGTTCTATCAGATCAACTGTTGACAAATTGTTATGTTTTCTCCTTTTGCAGCAATTATTCTTATGGACTCGCTATTTCTCTGGGGTCACATTTCATTGTGACCATTTTTTTGAGACTGAATCCTTTTGTTATTCTTTTCTCACTTCTTTTATTCTTATTATTTCTTTTTTCAATCAAACATGGAATTTAAATACATCAGTCAGTTCAGCTTGTGTTTCTTGTTCTTTTTATTCGCAATGATTAAGGAATGAAGAGCTTAGTATAAAATCTAAAAATTCAGAATATATACTGCTTTTTTCCATTCTTTTAATTTTTATTAGATGAAGTAAAAAGCAACTAATGAATTAAGATGAAGGTAAAAAGTAGTCATTGAAATTTAAAAATTAATAATGATTTATAATACTTCATCTAATAAAAATGAAATATGGAAAAATGTATTAAAATACTGAAACTACCAGAATCTAAACAAACATGGCTGCTGATCAGAAAAGAAGGATAGGTTTAAGAGTGTTATTTGGACTTCTGCTCCAAGTTGAGTCTTGGTAGCTTAATTGGTAAAGCAGGCCGGGCTAAACGGTGCTTCCCGTTGGGGATGTGGGTTCGAATCTGACCTAAGGTGTATTCTTTATTTTCCGATCAATGCTATTTGTTTACTGCTGGAGGGAAATCGATCCTAACAAAAAAGTTGCAATAAAAAGCAACTAATAAATTAAGATGAAGGTAAAAATTAGTCATAAAAATTTTTAAAATAATATACTTTTTCTATAACTTTGAGAAGAGTCATTAACATACCAACTTTTGTTTTTTGGACAATCCAATCTCTTCTTCCCATCTTTGATGTTCACAATGATTCATTCTACAGCCTTCTTCAGATGTAATATGTAATTTCTGTTTGATACCGTCTTTTGCTTTGCACCACCGGAGAAAGACACTGATAAAAGAGACTCTCTTTCCTTAGGGATATTACATATTACACCTAAAGAAGGCTGTAGAATGAATTGGATGAAATGTGTGAACATCAAAGATGGGAAGAAGAGATTGGATTGTCCAAACAAAAGTTGGTATACACTGCTTTATTAATTTTTGAATAGTATTTCTTTCACCTTAATTTTGGTTGCTTTTCATCATAACTACTCAGACCATCAGTCTACAGCATTGAGTAAATCAAGAGCTTATTCTTTATCTCCAATCTGCACTGTTTACTCACTGCTGTAGACTGACAGTCAGAGTAATTGCGATGAAAAGCAACTAAATTCAAGATGAAAGAAATACTAGTAAAAAATTAATAATGGCTGACAATGCTTCATCTAATAAAAATTCAAGTTAATATACAATGCTTTCTTTTATTTCAGTAAGTCCAGAATATTTCTTGCAGCAATTCTCTACTCATCATCAGATATTGTTTCCTTGTATTTCATGTCTCAATGTACATAATTGAAACAATTATAGAAATGGTGATGTGTTCAAGAGGCACATCTGGGTTTTACAAAGGAATGAATTTAATTTAAAATCTTTGTTCAAACATTATCACAACTAGCTATTATCATGGGTAAGATTTGTTAAATACATCAAAACTTACAAGACTATTTCAACATAAAATAAATGAAAAAATATTAATGCAGTGGCACAAAATAGCT
>VCCN01001036.1:2227929-2247512 GCA_006491835.1 Architeuthis dux | reverse complement strand
ATATATATAATGAGTGCATCCAACTTGTTGTTAGCTATTATATTCAAAGTTCATGCACATTTCTCCACAAATGACAAACGTTGCTAAAGTTGCAGTACACTGCAGCATGGTACACATTTTGCACAAATTGTTTGGCAATTGCACAATCAATAGACATGGGATGGTAAGTTTGGTGCAAAGGAATGTTGCTTTTTTTTCTTATTCTTTTTTTTTTTGCCTTTGGAGTTACATCAGTTTGTTGAGTCATCCAAGGACAATCCATAAAATTTGGTAGAACCTCAGTTGAATCAGAAACCCAATATATTTAGTCATATGTTATGTAAATATATGTATTAAGTCAGAGAGGCAGAACATTTTTTGTTTCCAGGGACGCTTGAGAAGATTGACTCATAACCACCATCCATAAAGTTTTTAATTATGAATTATGAAAGTTTTTTTATGATTTCTATTTAATCGTCATGAAAAGCTATACAAGTTTCCTCTGTGGGTTTATGTTATTGTTAAGACATGAAGAAACGGATCTGTTTAGTCACTCAGTAGAAACCGTCACAGGACCAATGTCTTTTGATAGCATGCTGTGTTGGGGGTGAGCAATTAAAGAATTTGAAAAATGAATAAATTACTTCTCTCTGCTTTTGTTGGGCCCTGATCGCTAAAAAGTCTGAAATTTGCAAAACACAAGTATGATTGCTGCCAGACACAAACTAAGGGATCAATTTAGCATAAATTTACCTTGCAAATTGAACCCCTCTCCCACTAAAAATGTAGTAAATGTTTAAATTTTCAGCCCTCTAGCTCCATTGGTGCAGTCTGTACGCACAGTACATACATACACACTTAGCCAGCCAGCCAGACCAATTTAATAACTGAAGAAACCTATGTTGACAGTTTTGGTGCCAATTTTGATTGATGGTTTCTAATAAAATGCTTAAATAATTCTTTTTTGTAAACTTCTCAAAATTTTCTTTATTAATCACTGCTACCCACAACAGACTGGCTTAATCACATTTATATGTATCTATGTATGTATCCAGATGGCCCAACCGTTCATAGTAGAAACATGAAATTTTGCACACACAGTCCCCTCAATGAGTAGGGAAAATGTTTTTTTAAACACCCACCCCCATAGGTTTTTAGCAGGGGGATCAATATGCAATCTAAGTTTATGCTAAATTGGTCACTAATTTGTGCCCGTTTGTTTTTTGAAAATTCAGATCTTTTTTAGTGATCACAGCCCAACAAAAGGCGAGAGAATTAACTTATTCATTCACTCCAGTGTGTGTAACACTTCCCACACTCCCTGAAAATACATTGACTGTCATGTGTTGCCTTACTACCTATTGGTCCATAATGATTCAATCTGGATGGAAAACTAGCAATGCCATTCAGTGACAATAAATAAAGTTCCAGCCAAAACTTTTGATAATGTTGATATTTACTTGCCACAGCAGGTATTTAGCAAAAAAAAAAAACTATGTTATTTTTTCTTAAGCAAAGGTTTACAAAATCTCAGGGTTAGAGTCACAAAGTCAAGCAGAGTTGAAGAGCAAGACAGAAGAAGAGGAGTATTTATCATAAAGAATATTATCTTTCATGAATTTGCTAAAAATTAAGAATAGTGCTATTTTTTTTTCAAACTCTAGCTATGACAGTTAGTGTCCACTTTGCACTAATGCCCTTGGGAAAGGCATGAATCCATCTATTCTAAACCCCAGCTATGGGTGAATAGCTGGGCAGACAGGGCTCTTCAGCCTTGGTTGGCAACCAGTCTAGCAGACAGACAACTCTGATTCCAAACCAGGAAAGCCTAACCCACGCGTCCAGCATTGTGAGAGGTGGGCAACAGAGTAGGGAACATGTTCTTTAAACCGACGGTTAACGGGGGTATGCTGAAGCTTTGATCGGCCTAGCAATTTGAAGTGGATTATAATAAATTACTTGAGTAAAATAAAGGAAAATAAAAACAGACAGATGAAATAATAGGACCACTGTCGCCACCTCCCAACAACACCTTGTCATGTGTTGCCTTACTACCTATTGGTCCATAATGATTCAGTGACAATAAATAATGTACGGGTTCCAGCTGATGCCTTGTGTACAAGTGGAAGATTTAAGCCTAAACTGGATTCAGTTAGGATTAAGTCAAAAAACTCAAGTACAATAAATATACACCACTTTTTTAAAATAAAAAGTGGTGTGTTAGAATACTTCATCCAATAATAATAAAGATTGATTTACATTAAATATGTTCAACAGTAATAGTCTTGTCAAGTTACTACAAAAATGTTAAAAATACAATTTTCAATCTAAACTATTATTATAAATACAGGTCTGGTTAGTCATTGAATAGAAACCGTCATGTGACCAACACCTGCAGCATGCCGTGTTGACGGTGATCATTTAAAAAATTGGAAAAAAGGGGTGATCAATGAATAAATTAATTCTCACGCCTTTTATTGCGCAGTGATCACTAAAAAGTCCAAATTTTAAAAAACAAGTGTGAACGCTGATCGACACAAACTATGGGACCAGTTTAGCATAAACTTACCCCACCCCCACTAAAAACCTATTGGGGGCGGTAAATTTTCAAAAAACAAAAAAAATCGTTTTTTAGACATAATAAGGAGTAAATGTTTAAGTATTTTGCTCTCTAGCTAAATTGGTGCAGACTGTACATCTGACACATACATACATATATAGCCAGGCAGAACCCCTTAAAAACTGAAGAAACCTATGTTGACAGTTTTGGTTGACGTTTTCTAAAAAACAGTATGCTGGAATCAAGCCAGCATGGTGGCAACATTGCAAATACATAGTTGAGCAATAAACAGCTGCAATATTGTTCTACCAACACTCAGGTTACCACCAGTCTTTTCAGGTGTCAGTTAAGACTGCAGAGAGTTTCAGACATATGAAGAATGTTAAATAGGACACCACCCAGCTTTTGATACAATTAATTGCCTTGTAGTTTATGTAGAGGAACCTATATTATGCATTTACTTAACAAAATATATATAAAGTCCCACTGCTTTAAATCATTCTAAAGAAAAGTAAGTGTCAGGTATCTGCTCATTTACCTGTCAACAAAGATGGGAGGGATATATGTATTACTCTGTGTCTTTTCTTCCGTCTGTCCACACAATGTCTCCAAAGGTTCTCAATGAATTTCAATGCCATTTTTTAGAAAGGTGGGTAAGAAAGAAGTGATTAAATTTTGACATTTTGTGGAAGGGGAGGGCAAAAAGTGATTAAATTCTGGGGCAGATCCAGGAATTTGTTTTCAATTGAGAGATATTTTTTCATTTTTTTATACATTTATGTATTAGCTCATGTCTGTCCACACAATATCTCCACAAGTTCTCAATGAATTTCAATGACATTTTGTTGAAGGGTCGACCATAGGGTAAGGAAAGGTTGATTAAATTTTGGAGCGGATCCAGGAATCTTTTTTCAATTGAGTATGTATGGCGTTGGCAGAGGTATGTGCTCTCTAGTTTGTAGTGAAGTTGTCTATATAAAGTTTTGTGCTGAAACAAATGTGCATGTAACAGATTACTTGCATTGTTTTTATACATCTCCTTTTCAGCTAGCAGTACATAGAATGTGATGCTGAATACTGATGAAAAGCAAGGATAAGGGAATATATAACTTGTAGATAATAATAAGTGGTTTATTTTTACCTGCTTTACAAGGTTGATTATATTCTTCTGCACAGAGTTTAGTCTTTAATGAATATTCTTCTTGGAAATAAAATTCTTTGTTGTTATGTTTCAATGAAGACTAGTGAAATAATATCATATGTTCATACAAACATTTGAGTTAAGGTTTCAGCAATAATTTGTTAAAGTATTGAGTTGAAATATAAGGTTCTTGATGTTGAGATATAGATGTGGGAATAGCTTTGTGTGCTTTGGGGAAAAGATTACTGATATATCTACTTGTGGGGTAGCATTCATCTTATTTTTTTCAGAGTGTACTATTTACCATAGACACCGGTTAACTGTTTTTGTTGAAAATTTATTAATTTTTTAAGATCGAGTTGCAGCAGGTGTGAAAAACAAAAATTTCTGAAAGCACAAACCATTACTTCTGATTTTTTTGATTTTTAAAACCTCAGTCGAAAAAGCAAGATTAATTTATTTTTTAAATTTACATTTTTTAAGAATTTCAAATTTGTTTAATAAAATAGAAATGGTGAAATATAAAAATAAATAAGAGAATTCATAAAAGAAAACCAGTAAATACATAAGTTATACTACTGTTAGTGCTGCTTCATTTCATAAATTTTTGCACAAATATGTTAAAATAATCTACGCCGTCCAATGAACAACGATTCTACATGGCTGAACTATACAATTACCTATGTTATTCCAAATAATACCTGAAATAAAATGAAAATAAAATTCCTTTTATTGTAAATACTCAATCTGCAGCAATAAATCCTTTTTTTTCCTTCATAAATCTTATACACGATATATATGTTATAAGTACTAAATCTTATCATAAATAAATACCAGATTTACAATAGATGCTTTTGTTTTCATAAATTGTAATCGCAGTAATTTTAGAAAAAGACAGTTAATCAGTGTTTATGGTAAATAGTACACTCTGAAAAAGTGACCAATAAACGTTCAGTGAGTCCGACTTTTGTTAAGCTGATTTTCTGTAAGATGAACCAGACCCCTACTTGTGTGTCTGTTTATATAGGTTTAGATAGGCTCTAGAGAAGGATGCAGAAATAGATCCTCAGTAGTACATTTTATTGGATGGGAAATATATTTATAATTCTAACACCAAATTTTGCTTAGTACTTGAAAGTGCTCCCTGGATCTCTATTGTTTGATAAGAAATAATGTTACTATTTCTTGCTTGACCTTCAAGAGTAAAGATGCTTACTATAGGTCAACACTGGCACACATATCCTCTCCACTTCAATTCTGGTTACTTATGCTCAAAAGATAAAACAGTTTTCACAGCTTTTCTTATCTAACTAAATGCCACAAAGCTCCTGCAGATTCCAATGACATAAAATCATACTTTGTTTATTCATGTTGACTTCTTGGGGTGGAGTTGCTAGCCTCACACTTAAACTGTATGTTTTTTCTCTCAAAGTAACTGCTTAGATGGACTGCCTTACATGGCTAAAGGGCTCTGCTATTTACCCATAGATGGAGGGAGATTCATGCCTTTCCTAAGAGCATTAGTACAAAGTGAATGCAAGCAGTCTTGGCTGAGACTCAAACTCTGTTTGTCGATTCTGATTTCCATGCCAGTAACCATTATGCCACTTCGCACCTCCATAAAATCATACATGGACCAAGACAAAAATCCTCAGAACATTTTTAGAAAATTTTATTTTAGTGTGAAAAAAAGTATACAATTTGTATATACAAGCACACATCATAATAATCATATTTACACATCTAGGGCCTTAAACCTTTTGCAGTGGTGTAATAAACATCATAATTCTTCTTAAAATCATTTACATCTTTTGATAGAACTACATATTCCAAAGTCCTACTACTCTATTGCTAAAAAAGAATTTTCTGATATTCAATCTACTTCTATTTGCTTCTACCATATATGTATGGTCTCTCAGTCCCTTGTACCCCCTTCTAGTAAAAGGTACATCAGGGTTTACTACTTCTAAATTATGCATAATCTTAAACATTTCTATTAAGTTTCCCCGATCCCTCCTATTTTCTAACAATGTTAACCCTAACACTTCTAGCTTATCCTCATAACTCATACTTTTTAATTCCAGTACTAACTTAGTTGCTTGTCTCTGGACTTTTTCTAAAAGATTTTTATCTCGCTCCAAGTACAGTGACCAGGCCTGTGGAGTATCTATTCTCCACAGGTAGTAATTTACTAAGCTTAGCTTAATTTGGCAGAAGGCTATAATAGTGAGCAACCCAATGAAGATCAAACTCCCTACACTAGAGAATTGATTGGTAAAATGAGCTTTTAACAATTGTATTATGGTATGTGCCCTCTCCACAGGTAGAATATGGCATTCTTGACCAGAACCCTGACAGTCGATGATTAAGTCTTTGTCTATAGTTTTCAGAAGAGGCATTAACATTCAAAGGGTTTTTCAGACAATTGAACTCCTTATTGTTGTTTATGTTGTTCACACACAAACAAAATATCTGTTTACTACCATTACATTTGGATAGTACACTTGAAGAAGGCTGTAGAATGGACCAGCCAACAGGTTGAAGGTGTTCAATCATCCGAAAAGTCTTTGAAGGTTCAGTCCTTGTATTTCTTCTTTTTCTGCTCACTGGCCTACCAGAAATGTTATTCCCAAAGATCAGTTAGTTCAATTAGAAAGACCTTCTTAACTTTCTGAATCATATTAACATGTCTGGTCACAGTAATGTAACACAAGCCTGGCTGCTGCAGGGTCAAACTCCACTCCCAATTCTATTCCGGCTGAAGATGATTACTGCAACTTTTGTATTGTATATATAATAAATAAATTTGTAGTTATATAAGACTTGTCAGTTTGGGTCAGTTTGTAAGAGAACCGCCTAGCAATCACTTGGTCGTGATTTCACATCACAGTAGGGAAAATGTAAATTTTATATATCTGTTTGGTTTAATGTGATGGGATAGACAAACATTGAAGAGTTTACTCCCCTAAATTAGGTGAGGATTGTTCTTGTTGTTGTTATGGGGGAAAACAAAGTCAACTCCAACGTAGACAGGAGTTTGACAACAAATTACTGTGGAAACCCATGCTGTGAGTTCAAGTCTTCCAGTATACATCCTTTTGGCCCAGATGTTAACCTAAGACCTAAGAAAGTCAAGGTCACACCTTTTGATGAACACAACCAATGATCTTTTCTCTTAAAAATGTATTCCCACCAGCATGTTCCTACCTATTCATGTTAGCAGATGAAAGAAGATTGTAAGTAGAGCGGATAGAGAAAGACAACTAGAAATTGCTCACCCATTCAAATCTCAGTCATTTTTTACATACTCGTCACATTGTCCAGGAGGTGCAGGGTGGTGTAATGGTTAGCGGCACAGAAAACGGAATTGGTGGACCGAGTTTGAGTTTCATCCGAGGCTGCTTGCATTCACTTTGACCTAATACCCCTGGGAAAGGCATGAATTTACTTCTTCCCTTAGCTATGGATAAATAGCAGGGCAGTCAGAGCCCTTTAGCCCTGTAAGGCAGTCCATCTAAGAGAAGGTTGCTATAACAGAAAAAACATACAGCTTGTCATTTGCAATAACTGGTCCCAAACCCGGATAAAAGGGGGATGTTTGGGCGTGGGGCTAGCAACCCTGTAAAACACCTACTTGCTATTGAAACCGCTGTGACATGGTTGCGACCCTATGCTCCACAAGAAGTCTATGGGAATAAACTAACACAAAACCTCACATTGTCCAAGGGCTCTGTTTTGGTTGGCTCATGGCTCTAATTGTCCTGGCACTAATTTCCTCTATGGCTAGACTTCTGTGGCTATTTTTGTCTAGCTTGGAGGAAAAGGATGGCTTCTTTGGTCATTATTATTAATTTTTACGATTACTATTAACCTTCATCTTAATTTTTCAGTTGCTTTTTAACGCAACTTTCACTCAGGCTGGTTTCCTTTGGCAGTGAGAAAACGGCGTTGATTGGAAATAAACTCACTTCCAAAGGAAGCCAGTCTATAAAAGTTGCGATAAAAAGCAACTGAGAAATTAAGATGAAGGTAAATACTACTCATCAAAATTAAAAATAATAATTTATAATACTTCATCTAATAAAAAATAAATAATGAAAATAATTACCTCTTTGGTCAGTTTGTACTGCTCTCAGCATACTTGAAACTCTTCTTTGCTTCCTTTATTGACTGAACTACACTCCATTTTCTTTAAGTCTTCTTGTCTGGTTGAAGCTTCCAAACCAAACAGTAAATAAAATCTTTATAGATGAAGATTTATGCTTAAAGATTAACTTATCATATAGATATTTACAAAGCTTAGCTTAGTCTGATACAAGGTCAAATAGGTATAAATGTAGGTAGGAAGATTGTGTTGTGCCAATCTTCTAACTGGGAAGAGCCTATTTGCCTTGAAAATCAGCATTTGAAAACCTGCTTTTAAAATGGACTTGAACACCAACCACTGGCACCAATGGGAAAACTATCTCATTCACAAAGCAGGTTAAAGTTATATATATATGTGTGTGTGTGTGTGTGTGTGTGTGTTTTATTATATGTAATATGGCAGGATTTCTTTTATAAGAGTGACCTTCTTCCAATATTTGTAAATGACACTCCAAAGGTTGAAATTCTAGTGGTGCAGTAAAGGTTGGAAGGGGGGGGGGGCTGAAGTCACTTCATCTTTAAAATAACTTCTAGACCTACTGTCAAAAAAAAATAGAAAGCAAAAGATCACCATTATTGATTTGTCACATTCAACGATTCATGTTCAGGAAAGATCATGTTCCCAAAACATACAGCAAAACACACACACAAATTTATATATGTAGATTTTGACCGAAAATAAAATTTCTTTTATAGCTGGTATAACTTCTAAAGTTTTTTTCCCAAAATATCCGTTGTTCCTTTAAACATTATGCAAAATTTGAAAGGAAAAAATGTTTTAACAGCTTGTTTCATCTTTATTCATTATTAGTCAATGTTTGTGAAGATCTCCATTCATATACTAGATCAGGGGTTGGCAAACTACAGTTTGCAGGTCATTTCATCCAGCCTGCCGATTCCATTGAATATGTGACTTAGCAAACCTAAATTCTTTGTTTTCCTCATTTATATTTGGTTATCAAACAATAAAATTCAATATTGAAAAATAGAACAAAAGTTTCATTTTTGAGGTGGCCTCAGGAGAATCAATGTTTTATAGCTAAAAATGTTTTAACACTATGTATCCCTGCTGTTCTACACAACATTTTAACCACAATTTGACAATATTTTGTCCCCCGTAAGAATTTCATAGTTCTCATTGATTGATAGTACATGGAAATTTGTGTAGGTATATACTCCTATAATGTAAAACATTAAAGTAATTAAAAAACAAATTGTTTCCATAGCCTTGAAAGATCATCAATTCATTTTTTATTGGCCTTGACCCACAAGACATAAAAACATTTCTAATCCAGTCTGCCACCCAAAAAGTTTGCCGACCCCTGTACTAGATAATAAACATAGGAAAATTAACCCATGAGACTCTGAAACCATTTTAAACCACCTTCTCAATGACACCATCCTCAAAAATCAAGTGCACTTTTTTGTTTCTTTATCAAATACTAATTACCTTCAAGTATAACTTTGGAGTTACTTACATCCTCTAAACTTGAAAATGTGTCTGATTCATAAGTTTTTTGTTTGTATATGTGTACTTAGTTTTATTTGAGACTGACCCTGGCTAAACTTTGTACAATGTCAATGAACTAGTCACGATTTTAGAGAGCCGGGATTTTATGGGTAAATAAAGGTATATATAAAAAGTTTAAACTGAACAGCCATTAAATATTAAATATGAGTCTATTAACTTGTATGCATAAATTGCCCATGCTTAAAAATACAGCTCAATGTGGATAATGTTGGGTTGTTCAGAATGGTGTAACAGATTGGATGAGTACTCTTCCTTATTTTTTTGGAATGGGACGACTGTTTGTGCACCAAATCTGATTTGGCGCCAGACTTTTGGGTGCTAGGTAAAAATTTTGATTGATTCATCATCAATCTAAATACACACATACATGTACATACACATATATACACATACTCACACATGCCATATAAGCACAAACATACACATGCACTACATGCCACATACATACTACATATGCACATACACGCATGTGCCACTAGACACAAGCACACACGTCACATATTCACATGCTACATATGCATACACACATATGCCACATATGTACACACATTCACACTACAAGCACACATGCCACATACGCACATATACACACATACCACATACACACATGCTACATACTCACATGCACACGTGCATATATGTACATATACAGACACATGACAAATATACACAACATACACTTACAAACTCATACACGACACAAACACACAGACATGCACTGGTCATGGCATGTATGTGTATGTGTGTACAATGTGGCGTATGTGCATGTGTGTATGTGCATGGCATATGTCTGCATGTAGTGCCTGTGTATGTGTGCATATATGGAATGTATGTACGTGGTATGTGTGTGCATGTGTGTAAATATGTATGTATTTTTGACGTCTATGTGTATGTGTACATTTCCTAACTTCCTAGAAATGTGCTTGCCGTCAAAAAGTCTGTCGCTAAATGGGCTGGCGCCAAAATATGTTTGGCGCCCAAATGGCTTAACCAAAACGCCTGTGCCCAAATGGCTGCGCCGAAAAGTACCAAACCTATTTTTTTTTAAATATCCAATCATTTCACAACAATCTGAGCGTGGAAAAATGCCTCAAAGGTTCTTGTTAAAAGAATTTTATTAATTAAGAAATGGGGGGGAAAAAGAAAAACAAAAAAAGAAAGAAAGAAAATGAAAATAACACAGAAATAAAGAAAAATGTTAATGAAATATATTGTTATGTTCAACAGTTTGGTTGATACAATGTTATCAGTTTTGGGGGGAAAAGAAAATAATTTTTCGAGTTGTTAAAATTATCGTAGATATAATTTATGTGAGAAAATGTTTATTGTTTAAAAAAAAAAAAGTGGGACCCGTATTAGCTGTCTGTGACAAATAAGAGCATGACAACAGTTATTAGTTAACTAGTTTGGGCCCTTGCCGTCAAAAAATGACGGCAATAATTAAGTAATTTGGCAATTGCAGTGTACTTATAAAATATCAAAAACATTATGTTGCGCAGCATTTTCTTTATTAAACTAAAGGTAAAATTATATAAATGTACAATTTATCAAGACGTAACATAAAATTCTATTTCTACTAAGTTACGTCACTGATGACGTAAGCGTAACAGACGACAAATGCACATTGCTAATTAAGTATTATATGTGTGGATGTGGATGGATTAATTGTTTATTTTTTAAATTTTATAATTGTTTTTGTCTTTCTAATCGAAAAGGAGTTCACAACATCTTTTTCTTAATGCAACAAAAATAACTGGAAATTCAACCCACAGTGAGATTACAAAGCCGGTTAATATCTCGTTTCTTATCATTAAAAAAAAACCACACACTACAATCCAGTGTTTTTGATTTCACTATGGGCCACCGTAGTTGGAAGCTTAAGATGTTATCTTTTGCCGGACCATGAGTGATAGCTAATAATAATATTTTAAACATTTATTTGTTCATATGGAAGTTAACACGCTAATATTACTCCTGCTTATTTCAATTTCAATTTTTAAAATTTAAATTGTAGCTTCATTTAAAACGTCATTTCTACTGCTAAATGAATTTTAATGTTATTCCAAACCACCAGTGCTGCCAAGTCAAGTATGGTTGGTTATTTATAGCTAGAATTGTCTTAAAGAATGGCTAAAATCGGCTAATTTCTTCATTTATAGCTAAAAATGTTATATATACCCATTTAAAGTCAGCTTATCAAATAAAATAAATATACACTAAGACTTCAAAGCAAATTATTAATAAAAATTGTAGATTTACTTTTATTAAACTTACTAATTATTTTTTTAAATGGACAGATTTTCGGTTATCGTAAATTTTTATCGGCTAAATTGGAAAAGAATCGACCGTATCTAGCCGGAAAATGGCTAATTTGGCAACCCTGTTCCAAACAAAAACAAACCAATCGAGATTATAGTAGTAAGTGGATGAGTATAATCTTTGAATGCTTATAAATTTCAAAAGACAGTCTAAACTAAAGTGAAATAATTAAGCATACAGTAAAAAAAGTTGGAATTACAAATGTTTTATCGAATAATATATGAATTTATTGCAAATTAAACATTTTAAATGATACTGCCTCTGTCCCATAATAGCTGTTACATTTAGTGTATGAAATGTACATGCAAATGTAACAACTATTATGGGACGGAGGTAGTATTTTCGAAGTTACAACTATTCATTATAGAGTCCCGCTCATGCTAGGTAAGGGAAGTAACTCTAGGATCGCTTACGGTAGCCCAGAATTGAACAAAAACATGTTTTTATTGAATGCTTATGTCAACGTCGCGTGGTTACCATAAATTTTACAAATTTTAACCGGCTAGAATCCTTTCTCGTGACTTGGAATCAAACTTTTTTTTTTCTTCCAAATAAATTTGTGATAAGGAGACGAACTAGAATGGCATTTGTAGTCGCAATTTAGACCTTTCAGCAGTCGTCCTGTTAAGTTATCAGTTTGGGTCAGTGTTTAGAGCACAAGAGATCTGCATCTTGAAAGGTTAGGGTAGGGATATCTTTTACTTTTACAGTAGCTCCCAAGAGAAAATAAGAGAAAATGTCAAAGATTTTTCAATTCTCCAACCTTAAGTGGAACCTTCAACTGCTGGAACAACATCAGTGTGTGAGATAAGAAAACAAAAACTGTCCTTTAAAAACCAATGTCTCTGTCTGTAATATATCCATTCCAATTTGTTATTTAATGCCACATAATTGTCTGACAGATAGGGCCTCAGAATATGGCAACTGACAAAAAGGCATGAATACAATCATCCCTGTTCAGTGATGGAAACAGGGTATAGGAACTAGGTATACGGTAAGGCTGTATGTAGGATTTATGCTCGGGGATCACAGAGGGGTCCATCAGTGATGAGCGGAGTAAACCTATGCAGCTGGGGATACAGGGGCACTGTAAGTCCCCGTGGGTAATTTTAAAAAAATATGGCCAACTTCACAGCATTTGAGACCATATAACCTACACTGAAATTGAGAAGTAGGTATATGCCATACCCTCACATACCTTTTTGGTGGACTAGCATCCTGCCAAAAACTTGTAGGAATAAAGTCCTAGACTTGAAACTTGCAAGGATCACTAAGCTGACACATGCAAAGGAAACCGGTTCTTCGTCACCGGGCTCCATACTCCATTGGGAGTTGTCTCTTAAGAGACAGGACGCTTTACCTCACGTACCTCCCCATTTCCACCATTGTTCCTGTTTCTTCGTACTGCTGATAATCCAAAAGTTATCAATGAATTTCAATTAAATATTCTCAAAGGGTAGGCCATAGGGTAAGGAAGAATTGGTTAAATTTGGTGGGGGGGGGGCGGATCGAGGAATTTGTTTTTCAATTGAGAGATATTTTTTAAATTTCTTTTCTAACACATTTATGTATTCACTCATGTTTGTCCACAAAATATCTCCCAAAGTTCTCAATGAGTTTCAATGACATTTTGTGGAAGAGTGAGCCAGGGGTTAAGGAAGAATTGATTACATTTTGGGGGTGGACTGAGGCATTTTTCTGCAGTTACCTCCCCTGCATCGTAGCTATATATGAACTGATTTTAATCCAGTTTTTTAGTGACAATGGCATTGGCAGAGGTATGTGCTCTCTGAGTGCTTTCTAGTTACTTATAGTATAATTAATGAAATCATAAATGCAATTTTAATTTTAAATTATCTTAATTAAAATCATGGAGTATTGCAGGACCATGAGAATGATCATTTATGGGTATCATAGTGAGAAGTATCGACAACCAATGTGTCCACCTTAACTGAAACATGGAACCTAACCAAAAGATTTGCTCTCAAACTAAGAACCATGCAATATTCACAGGAGGATCATGTTTATTATCACATGGAGACAGCACATTATATTAGAGAGCAAACAGGGGTCAAAGATATCATAAAAACCATTAAAAAACTGACAACTGACAACATGGATCCCCAGAGATCATATGTGAAATTGTGGCAAGCAAAAGATAAAATGGTTTGATAATTTAGACAAGTTCAGAAGATATTGGCACAGCAATGCTCACAATTGAGAAGTCTGGCAAATTTTGTGGCAGGTCTATGTCCAACGAGAGTGGTGGTGGTGGTGGTGGTGGTGGTGATGAGGAGGAAGAAGATTTACACATTGATGAATACCAAAGCAGCTGATTATGGAAATATTGTCTAAGATCTCTATCCATAATTAGCCTCCCTCCATATAAAAATCTGTCTGATTCCATCAGCACTTTGCCAGTGACCAATTCCCTACAGGCATCTGCCTATTTTCATTCTTTAGTCTGAATTTCTTTCTTATCTACTCTTTGTGATATTTATTGTGTTATGCAGTTTCAGGTCGGCTAACTTACTCTGTGTTATGACAGAGTTGCCAGATTGGGCTACAAGGAGAGATAATCCAAATTTATCTCCAAGACTTACCCAATACAGGCATTGGAATAGCGTTGAATATGGAAATTTAGTGAGTCTGGAGGCAAACGGGCCCACCCCAAGAGGCTGGTATTGAACCTCTGCCTCCAGACTGGTTCAATTTTCAAATTTTATGCTATTCCAATGCCTGTGTTGGGTAAACTTTGGAGATAAAGTTCAGATTATCTCCCCTTGTAGCCCAATCTGGCATTCCTGCATCAGAACATTGTTTTTTTCTTTCAACCTTGTTGAGTGGGGAAGAGACCAGCGTCCTACTACAAGTATTTACTAAACTTGGCTTAGTCTGACACAAGGCCACATCCTACAACAGAGCATTTCCACTTCTCAATTCTGCTTTTAAACTCATTGCAATAGCTCATGTAAATATTAGTAAACAGTGACTCTGCTGAACTATACATCCCTAGCAAAAAGATAATCCAATTGAATTATATCTGAGAGGATGTTATGGACTTTCAATTTGACTAAGTGTGCTGCCTTAATAGGTAACATAGACTTTACAAGGGATATTTGTTGGACAAACCAACTTTAGCTCAAAGAAACTCACATGCAGCACCCAATGAAGAACAAACACATGAGCAATAGCTTGTGAGAAAAGTATGCTAACCATCGCTCTACAGCAGTCGTTCTTGAATCCTATAAATTATCTTATCACTGAGAGAAAATGTCCTTTTGTTTATTCTTTTCAAATAAGTTTTTCTGTTGGTCAAATATGTGATAATGACTGTTGTTGACTTATTGACAATGTTCAGCCTTTCACATACATAAACTTGTAATGCATCTGGACACATCGTCAGTGATGTTTACTAGGGTCATTTGATGTTTTGGGTCTTCCAACAATCAGACATCCTCATTCAGGTGACCCAGCTGGAGTTGATCAAGCCCCAGCTTGTGCCACCTCACCCACGGCTCTCCTCTACTGATCCACAGCCACCTTGAAGCAACATCTACTGCTTCGGTGGCCAACTTGATAGCCCTTCACCTACTGGCTCCTGTGATGCCCAGCATGTTGCAGTCCCTGCAGAGAGATCAGCCTGTGAACCAGCTGCATCCCACCTCAATGAACTCGGACCTCACTCACCACTCGTTGCTGCAGCATTCTTCCACCAGAAAAATGCTCAAATAATAAAATAATTAAAATAGATGTCATTTTTGCTTTTCTATGCCGCAGGATTTATTTGCATGAAACAGCGTAGATTTTAACCCTTGTCTGAAATCAGTGATTAAAAAGATCTTGTATGATTGTTGTATTCAACAAAGACATTAAAGTATTTGTCAAAGAGTATGCGCACAGTAGTTAAAATTATAGTCATGTCAAGGATCTGGTTGAATAAATACAGATAGTGTAGCACCTCACATATTGGAACTTTTACCAAACACTCTTCCTGAGCCATAATCGCAAATACAATATATAACTGAAACTTTTGCTTATATAATCTTTTGATTCTGAATTTGTGTGAACTGTGTGAACTGTGTGAAATGTTCATTTCTAACAGCATCAGTATTTTTGGACATATGTAATTCAAATAGCTATTTTTAAATGATAGAAAGTAATTCTTAGGTTTTATTTTAGTATTCAAAAATATATTACTAAGTAAGAACTTTCCACATATTATTCATTTTTAACTTAATTTTAAATATAAATCTGTATAATAAAAAAATAACAAAGAAGAATCAGAATAATTACTTGAATATCCTAGTATTATAAAATTTTATTCTAAATGATGCAAAATTTACTGTTTGTAGTTATAGAAAATAACTATTTTGATGAATTATTGTAAGTGAATTTGTCAGTAAATGATTAAATTCCATTTTGAAATATGAATGTAATTTAAAATATAATACAAGTTACTGTAAAATATGGTTTACTTACATTATCAAAACTAAATAAAATCTGCAAGATTTTATACTTAACAATCAGGTTAATGATCTTAAAAGATGTTATAGGTTATGCAACCAGGCCCACTGAGGCCGCCGCCACTCTCGGCGGCTTTGTGCACTACTTAGCTAAAAATATGTGTTTTTATATACTATGCAGATATTGCAAATTTTATGGAAATCATAACTGACCACCAAAAGAAAGGCCATTGATCATGGTTTAAAATCATCATAATTTATTTTTCAGCCTAACTGGATGTAAGAATTAGTTTTGCCTGTCTCTCAAAATATTTTATTCCGGTTCAAGTCTCAGCTGATAACTTTTGTGAAGGTCACCGTGGCCAATCAATTAAGATTTTGATAATGGAAGATTTTGGTCCAGGATCGAACTAATAAGCTATTTTATATAAATGTTAAGAAAGGCATGTGCCTTAAAATTTGCACTATCACTTCTGATTAGCTGTTTTCTTTGGTAAATGTGTTAAAATGCCTGATACATCTGGACTCTAGGCATTTTAACCATCTGTTAATTTTTCTAACTTCTATGCGAAACTCATAAAGTGACAGTTTAAAATCTGTTTTAAAAAAGTAACATCACCAGCTTGGCATATTAGGTGAACTAGGACAGTGCCCATTCCAAAGGTGCATGTTTGAAAGGGGCTGGACTTCATGGTATGTTGAGCAACTTACCATAATTGTCATGTAAAATAATTTTCTATCCGTTGTATGAAACTACGACTTTGAAGTATTTTGGTTACTTCTCTTCAGTGTTGCCAATTTAGATATTTTACATCTAAATTTAGATCTATAATTTTAGATAAAAGATCTATAATCAGTAATTGTTTATTTATTTTTATTAGATTTTTCAAGAACTGCTGAGAACTTCAAATTCGACACTGCACTGCCTTGTTTGCTGACTAATATATCTGGCGAATGTCAACTTTGTACAATGTCCTGTTGTCGAGTAATCACAGTGCATACACGCATGCACACAGACAGAGATTTCTTCAATTGTAGTTAGATGCACCTAATTTATTTGGTGTACCAAAACAATTTACCACTAAACAATGCTAACAACAAGTGGTTATCAGTGATTTTACAAATACAAAAATGACAACCAGAACTAAAAGATTCGTTACTTTTGTTTCAAACCAGAATCTCGTTTCTTTGTTGTAACGAATTTCAGCAGATAAAACAATGGTTTGTCTTCAGTCCTACACTTGAACACTTGTGCAACATCTCAAATTCATATGAGTTAATCTAGTGATTGTGTTGGCGCTTGTGGGTTTCCATACTCATCTAGTTACCTCCCTTACACTCCCCAGAGTGAAGTCCGACTAAAAAAAAAAAGAAGAAAATGCTACGAAACTAAAACTGAAGCTGCTAGCTCCGAATTTCCTTATATGGTAGTAGTTTATCATTCAATATGGCGTGGGTATACCGTTAGAATTGGTAAGTGTCACTTTTCTCTTCACATTTATGTCGTTAATTGCTAAATAAATCCTTATATTACCTGCTGGACTCGTGTGAATGCTTTACGAACACAATTAGCTAGGCTCGTTCGCTGTCTAGCATTTAATTTCGCTTTTAGTTGCTTGAGTAGTATTTTTTCTTGAGTTCGAACTATTTCGGCTCTCTCTTATGTTATGTTATGTTGTTTCGGCGGTGAGGACGATAGGAGAGAGTTTTAAAGCGGGGGATCAAGACTTGGAGAAGATCGATAGATAGAAATGAATACAGTGAGAGCAATGAGCCCTCTTTCTTTGAGAGTTCTAGTGATGAAGATGTTAACAGAGATGAAAGAATGAGAGCGGCATAAGAAGAAGAAGCGCTATTGAATAAGAGAGAGGGTGTCCATGATTTCTGCACTGCATGTGAATCTAACGTTTCAACCATCCACAGGAGTCGTAGGCCTTTTACTACACTTGCTTCTTCTTTTCCTTGTCTCTTATTTGTAAGAAGAAAATAATACGAATTTTAATAATAATAATGATGGTGATGATCATTGTGTCATCTTTTTATTCCATCTCTTCATCTTTTTTGGAAATAATTTGACATGGTTCCATCTCTAAAAAAAAAAAACCCAGGCACAACACTTTTTTGGTAGGGACATTATTTCTTCACTACATTTCTCTCTTTTAGTTTCTTTTTTAAATGTATTTCTGCCTCACAGTCATTGTTCTCTCTTATCGTTTTTTTAAATATTTCTTATCAGATATTATAATTTTGTTGAGACAGGTCTCTCCCTCTCTCTTTATTGTTATTATTGCTATTCATTTCACCGAAAAAAAGCAGCATGATTTTTTTCTTCTCATGTGTCTACATTTTAAACTGGTGATGCTGACAAAGTAGTACCATTTTATTTATAGTTGGAAAAGTAAAACTAAATATAAACTATTTTAAATCTATAATAATTGCTTCAGTGCTTATTTTTCAAACCTTTTATTTCTGTTTGTGTTTAAACTGTATTTCTAGTGCTTAATATTCTCTATTCTTGTATATTTTTGTGCATGCAATAATTGAATTATGGTTTATTTCCAAATAAACCATAATATGACTGTTTCATGTTTATTTTTCTATGTTTTCCAAATGAATTGAAGAAAGAAAAAGAAACGCATTCTTTCCTCCAATTTAGAAATAATTGTTTGTCCAGTAGGATCACTCTTTTATGAACAAACTTAAATGTTTCTGTTATCCTTCTATTTCCCCCGTTTTATTATCGTGTAACTATTTTCATTTAAGGAGGGTCATACTTTTCATGCCCTTCTGCCCTTCCAGATGTAAGGGATCTTTAAATTAAAGGGACTGTTTTTGTTTTTTTTTTTCTTCTCAAAATAAATCTCTTGGAATTTAATTAATGGATTTGATGTTTGTATTAGTAATAGCAATTTGAACGTTCTTCTTTTTGTACCTAAAATCTTATTTTTCACCCTTGGCAAGTTGGTTTTAACAGGACTGTTTCATGTTATCAGAAAATTGTAGCCAATTTTAAGACTCTTGGTATTTTGCAGTGAAATTTAAAAAAATCAATTAAAAGTTTCAACCTTTTCCCCTTTTTAATAACCTAAAGCAGTGGCATTCAGAATGACTGATATTTTCCTAGGGATATAAAATGTATTTAAATCTTAAATTGGATTTTTTTCCTGACATTATTTCTTTTAAAAAAACCCTTGTTGAGCAACATTTGACTCAAATTCATATCGATCACTGTTTTATTTGTTCAACTGGCAGCTCATACGATGATGGCAAAAGTACCAGTTCGTAAAAAAAAAACTGATGTCAACAAAATACAGATAGTCCTGTTCGCTGATGAAGTTAGAAGCTTATTTAGGGGACTGGATATTCCGGGTATCCGATACCCGTAACTGTTGATGTACCTCAAATACCCATTTATTTACCACCACTATGCTTTAAAAAAAA
>VCCN01001036.1:2196988-2227718 GCA_006491835.1 Architeuthis dux | reverse complement strand
CGGGCATTTTGAATTCGCGGATGATAGAAAAATGAAAGAAAAAGTGACAGGGCGACGAATGAATTTAATTTCTACGAAAGTGGTGAATAACTTTTGCGAAAATCGCCCATAAAATTTCTTCACACTGCTCGTGTCCTGTGTACGTTTTACGGCAAAGTGGTTTCCACGTGACGAAGAACATTTTTCTGCTTCTCGCCTAATGACAAGCTTCTCTACATATGGTACAATTCGGAAAATAGGTTTCTTCGTGATTCGTTACGATCTCGAAGACTCGGATTGGAATGCTTTCTTCAAAAGTTTTGAATGAAATTCGCATTGTGAGGCATGGTGAAAACATAACACATTGAAGAACTGCTACTATTTGGGGATGATGGTGTTATTATTATCTGTGATGTTGGAGAGCGTGATGAACCTTCGTCCGTTGTCTTGGAGACATTTGAGTCTCCATTTATTTGGCCATCTCTGCTGCTGTCCCAGGGAATTGCCTCCTCTTAACACGTCCTGACTTGTTTTTTTGTTTTTTTTTTTTACAAATTCTATGTCATCATTGACATTAAATATGTCAATAATAATGAATGATGATCGGAAATATTGACTTTTTTAAATAATTAAAAAGTATGGAAACAAATGTCATTTGTTTCTTCTCTATCCATAATGAATCATTATCACTCCTATTTTAAGATCATGATTAATACGTCCGGAGTGACTTATTGGATGATAATGTTGAATATTTGATTGTAATTTCAACAGGCGTTATTAAAAAAATGAAATAAAACTAATAAAGAAGCAAAGACAATTTGTGTTATTAAAATGTTGCAGGAGCATTATTTAAGAGTTTTCAGTTTGTAGGAAAAGAAACGTGTTGCGTACAGTATTTCAGGAAACGATTTTCTGAATTAATCTTTTTTTTTTTTTTTAGAGAAGGCTATTATTTCTATCTTCTCAACAGAATGATTTGCGGCAATTTGGTCACATGGCCTGAAATGCCCTGCACTGATAAGCAAGTTTTCTTAATTTCTTCGTTAACGTTATGGATCTGACGACTAGAGCTGGTTGGTATCTATGATTTTGATTGTAACTGTCGTTAACTTATTCTTCTGTGTATGTTACTACCAAAGAAGAACTAAAGGTTTTGAAAACCTTTGGTTGGTGACAGGTGACTAGGTGAGGAAGGAAATGTATTCTTTAAGGAATATATATTCTAAATTTACCGACTCCTTATTGTCTTCTCAAAAATAATTATGAGCATTTTAATATGTAAGTTTTAATTAGTGCTAGGACTCCATGAAATTCATGGCATGAATTAACTAAATACGAATGATGTTAAAACAATTAGTTGATTCAGCGTTTTAACAATGAATGAATAGTATTTGTTTCATAGTATTTTATTTGTACTGTTGAAATAATAAATATTTGCGATTAACAATTTTAAAAATATTTGCTATTCATTTATCGTCTGCACGATTACACTATTTTACCTTATACATTTATTCAACCCAGTCATATAACTTTGACCAAAGAAAACCTCCACTAACGCAAAAAAAGTCTATTCTACAATAAATTTCCTCTGTCTACTCCATTTGTCCCTCTCTTTGGGATAGTTTTAAATTGTAATAACTTTAAATTAAAAACTTATTTTTGGCTTATTTGCGAGGTTACAGTTCAGTTACAGAATCGGTTTGTAACTTACAGACGACACACCAATGCATGGTTAACAATTTTCTATTATTCACTATTCTGAAATTTTTCTCCATATTTCCTATTGGAGATTGTCTTAGACCAAATTACGAGCATATAAACGAAACGAAATATCTAAGCCAAAATTCAGAGGACCAATTATTTATCAAATGAGTCACGATACTATCGATTTTATTTCAGTTTGTTGAAAATGAACTAAAAAAAAAAAAAAAGTGATGATCATCCGATGACAGGTTAAGTTTTTGCAATAATTTGCCTTCTTATTCATTGGTTGTAGTAGAACGTCCACTTGCGGTTTGTCCCCACCCCTGGAAATGCAACTGCTGGGATCATGTCGGCTGATATGAAAGTCCCTCCCATTCATCTAATTTATAACATCCAGAGATAACTGTCCACAAGCCTTTTCTATTAATCAAACACTACTTAGTATTTGTAATAATAGTAGCAGTAGCATGGATTCAATGGTGTCCCGTAGCGAAAAATAGGCAAGAATAGACCCCTTTGTCCAATTTTAGGTGATTATGGAGTAATTTTTCTCTATGCAGAAAAAAATGGTTTGGCTCTATATGACACATAAAGATGTTGATGTGCCTGAAAATCATCTTAAATGGAACATCACGTTGATATGTAGCAGTTTCGTCCCAGATATCGTTCAGGAAAATAAAATCACGGTTTTAAATCCAACTGAAATTTAAAAAGAATCGTCTTGGCAATCAAAGTTGTAACTCCACCCTTAAACATTATTCTACCTCATAACACCTGTAGGCTTGAGGGTCGTAGAAGAGATTTTTGGTTCCATCATTATTGAATAAGTTGGATAACTAAGTTGAGTTATCACATCTAGCAGAGCAGAAGACACCTTTTACCTTTTTAAATTGTGTTCGTACTTGTAAAGTCTGCGATAAAAAAAGGTATATTTGTTTTGTAAATTTAGTGATAGTAGTTTCTTTTTCATTTTCGTGAAGAGAAGAAAAACTAACAAAGATTGGGTCAAATATTTTAATCTCTCTTCTTCACAACCCGTAAACTAAAAGTAAATTCTAGTTTAACTTTCGTGCGCTTTCTCTTTTTCTTCTATCTCGATTTCAGCTCTAATCATCGCGATAAAACGTCTATAGGCAGTGATGGCTACACAGTTTTTTAAAAAAATGTGATAGAGCATGGGACCAACGACTTGTGCTTTAGTTTAATGTGAGTCGTTACTTGGCTGAAATTACCTAGGAACGTGAATCCTTTTGTCGGTCTAACTATTACGATATTTGGTACCAAGCAGATTTATCTAATTCTCTCTGATGATACTCGTACCCAAATTCATTAGAGACAATATATACTTTGTTTTATAATCTAGTTTATACTAATAGTTCTTTAGTCACGTCTCATACCAAATCACAGCCTTCTACTTTACCACTCTGAGCTACACTTACTTTTAAGTTGTGACATTTTAATAGATAGGCACTTCGGATAGGTTAATCTCTGTGTATATGAGTTTAATTGTAATTAGTTTAAGTGTGATCGCACTTTCCACAGGTGGTTGATCGTCTGTTATTTCTGTGTAAACTGAGAATTGTCGATGTCATTTTTTTTTCTAAAAATACTCTGAGGAGTTCTACGCCAAATGGTTGGTACATCTTCTGTTGCATTTTCTCCTTCAGGATTTTTTTGGGGTTAAAAATAAAGGCTGCTTCGTCGTGGCACTTCTGGGACGATTGTTGCAGCCAAATCTTTTGTCAAAAAGACGTCCGGACTTCAACTCTTATTTCGTTCGTGTTCCAACATTATCAAGTGACAATCTATCTTAAAACAACAAAATTAAACAAGTTTATTTTTTAAATTTTGTTTCACCCCCATTAATATCCATAAAGTCTTTAATTCTGATGCTGTCTTAAGCTTTATTTTTGTAGAATTGATAAAAATCTGGTGCAACATAGTAGCATTTTAAATGTGTCTTGAATTTAAAATTAATATTATTTTCACTTTTCAATTTCGGTGTTTGGTTTGAAATTCAGTCACAAGTTGGGATGATGCAGGTTCGAATGCTACTGGGTTGACTTAATAACATTTATTGTGCATTGTAAAGAATACAATTTAGTAATTCTGAAACTTATTTTGATTTACTTTGCTTTTATGGACCCTTGATTTTTAAAAACGGCAGCATTTTTGTGGTACGATCAGTTTTTCCCCCTGTTTCTTTGCAGATGCAAAAATGATTTACGATTTTAAAAAAACTTTTTACAATCTGATCGTTGTAGAAACCATTAGAATTACTGGCGAATTTTCAGAAATAGATGTAAAAAAACAACCCTTTTTTTTAAAACTAAAGTTATTGAAGCAAAAAAACGGCTTCCCCAAACAATTTTAAAGTCATTATTTTAAGGTTTTCATTAAAATTTATTTGTGTAATTTTCTCTGTGTAATAATTAATTGGTGACAGAATCGTAGTGTGAGGCAAGGTAAAAAGAACTATTTGAACTAATGAAAATATGTTCGTTTCTCCCCCCCACTGTCCCATCACGTTAATTTTGTTTCCAATTTACTTCTTTATTTCCGTTATTTTCACATCTCTATAACAATTCCCTTTCTTTTCAATGCAAGAGCAAGGCTCTTTTTAAAAAAATATCTATAATAGGCAGAGATCTGTTTCTGTCTTCTCCTTGGTGCATTTATTTTTCCTCTTGTATTTTAGTCTATTACATCATAGCTTTTCATTATTAACATTACAACAACCGTGCTTGGGTGTACAATGCTTGCTCCATTACTTTCGCTCTGCCTCTGAAGAACGGGTTTTTATCACGCCTCATATTGCGACTGATACTCCCTTTAGGCCTTATGATTTTTTTAACGGTGCCCCCCCCCCTTAAGTTCGTAGTATGAAAATGTAATAATAAAACACACAATAAATTTTAGCACGGAAAGGAAAATCATTTTGAAATAAATATTATTTCTCCGGTTTTTCCTTGTTTTTTACGATCATGTGATCAAACACAACTTTGTTTAAAAAGCAAGATTTTTTATACTACGTTAAAAAATTTTTTCAACAATATGAAAAATAATAAAAAATCACGTTGTTTAAGTCTTTTTATGCAGAAAAATACACCATCCATGGCATACGAAAAATATATTGTTATGAATTTTGTCATCCGTGTCTTAACATTTAAGTCTAAAGACGAATCGAAATTATTAATTAAACCTTACAATACGAGATGGACAGATATGTTCTTTGTATAAAATACAATTATATTTTATCGACATCTGTCTACTACTCTTGAAAATTCTTCTTACATAATTACTACTACTTTCGTTTTCACGCATTTTTATACACTATTAATTTACTTTCTCCATCTCCTTAAAGATATATTGCATCCAATGCATCATGACTAGTATCTACTAATTGTTATTATTTATGACTGAATTACTCTTCTTTTTTTTCCACACCAGTAAAATATTGTCTTATTATTCAAAGTTGCTTGCTTCTTTCTGAACGAGCTGCTTACATATTCCGTTTTAAACATGTTTCTCTCTGACTCTCCCTTTTCCCCTAGCAGTAGCAGTCTTCATTCTTCTACTTCAAAATTCACTTACATAACAACAATCAACTCCACAAATCCTAGATTAAATAGATTAATTACTAGCAGAAAGAACAAACAGTCGCTCTTTTCATGATAATTGATATTTCGTTTGAAGTATATTATTTCGTTAAGATCCCCTATATAATGGAAACGGAAGATGGCTACAAATTGATGGCAGTATTTCAGCTGCATTATGACAGCCCCATAAGAAACGTTGTCATTATGGTTAATATATTTTCTAGTTTTCGTAGAATCAATACTTTTACTATATAACTACTGTTGGTCATCTATTATTTCTCGTAAAAGAAATAAAATCTTATCGACAAAAAACACTGTTACTAACTGAAATGTTTTTTGTACCAATTTTGTTATTGTTTAATGTGGTACGTATAAGTTTTTAAATGTCATCCAGCTTTTTTGAGAAGAAGAAAAATCTGCTTTAAGAATGAAATAAAGAACCGCAAAATCCCTACCAGTGACAATTACTTGAAACACATGCTTAAAAAGACATTGTTAACATTTGTTTGACAAACAATTTAGAGATCCTCGACATGGAGACCCCCCCCCTTTTTTTAATGGAGCGACGCCCAACTGTTGTGTATTATTAAACAGTAAAATGGGAATAGACATTAGTGTCATGCCTCTTGATTCTCACTTTTTTTCTCTTATAAGTGGCTCAGTAATCACTGATTTACACACCATCACTACTTATTACTTGTACACAGCTATACTGACGCCATGGTCTCCATTAAAAGAATGGGTGTCATGACTCATTAGGTACATATGTTACTTTCTTTAAACCGGCCATTTCTAAACAGACTCCTCTAATAATAGGGGATGTTTTGTTACTTGTATGAATCAAATGCATCCACAATTCCACAGATATTGGATCGAACCACCATTTTCGAAAGGTCATTTCCCGAAACTGTTTTATGGTTCGATCCTAGACTCTAAGCATATAGATCTTAAATGTTTCTCATCCCAAATTGGAACTGCTAAAGTGACATTTTGTGTACTAGTAAAATCCATGTGTTCACAATTTCTATTATTGAGAAGTACTTGTAAATGTGGTCGAGCCCAGGCATGCATTACTTAGCAAAATTTACATCACTGTCTAATCGTAACTCTTTACTCAAGAAATCAATAGTTACAATTAGTGCAAATATTACAACTAACACTATTGTAATTCTTTTATTGCGGTAGTGTGTTTTAACTTTGTTCCAATTAATTAGCCATGTTCGTGGCGAATATGTTGAAGCTTATAGACTCAGGAAATTGTTAAGATGTTTGGAAATCTTTTGACATTTCTTCCACGCCACACTTCTAACAGGTAAGTCTTGGATTGTGTAAAATCTAGGATATGCAATAGTAAAATAGAATAGGTGACTATTATACTACTAGTAGCAGTAAGCAAGCAGTTGTATGTCTGATTGTGTTACTTGATGCTAATTGCTGTTGGCAAGCCTTACTTTACAAAGCACAACAAATCATTCTAGCATGGCCATCACCAGATCGTTAATTTATTGTTTCAAATCCAGTTACGCACCGGCGGGTCGGTACTGAAAAGATATTCAGCATACGTTTTTTTTTTTTTTTTTTTTTTTTTTTCTTTACTCATTTATATTTGATGATTGATTGGTGAATAAGCCTTTCTCCGTAGCAGAGTTCAAGCTGCGAGTTAAAGATTTAGTAACTAACGTAATGTTTCTTTTCTTCTTACATTTAACAATTCAATTAGTTATTTATCCATTCTCTCTTGTAGCTTTACGAAACGATTACACTGGGATTAAAGATGTCTTATCATGACTACATCTGGGCTTGAACGTGTTCTGTGCAGGCATAAAAAATTCTATTTGACAATGGGCCTTTTTTATTTATTCAATGTCAATGTCAAGGATTTTACAGCATACAGATATACTCTGCTGGCGGTGGATGAAAGGATCCACTAGGGAAAGTGGATTGAACTAAAGTCAAACATGTTGAATATTTTGAAAATAGCAGCAGTTGGATGTATGCATATTTCATACAACCGACATAACATGGTCTGCTCTCCTTTGATAATTACTGATTTGAATTTGATGACATGATGGTAATACCAGAAAATTGGAAGTAGAAATATTAAAGAAAAAAAAAGAAGTCTTCAAGATCCCTTAATTACAAAAAGATTTTATGGATTTGGAGGTTGAAAAACTTTTCGATGGATGCCATCAGCTTGATTTTATTGATTTAAGCTTATCTTACTATCAGTATTCATTTAATTTTACACAAACACAATGTTGAAATAAATGAATGACAATTTTAATGATTATCATGATTTGCAGTGAAAAGTCAGTGCCACTTATTTATTGCATATTATCAAAGACTTAAAATTCTTCTTTTAGTCATTCATCATCTGTTCTGATACCGGGCCATCCATGCAAATATATCAGATATTAATGAAGTTTGTGAAATTTATTATTTTATATAGCAATAATAATAAATAAAGGACAGATTGAACACTATTATCATACTACTATGACAGTATGGTTTCTGCCAGTTCCTCTCCTTTTTATAAATAATATTCTTGCAAATGTATGTGCATATTGAAATTAATTAAAATTTTGTCCATTTTATTCCTGGTGGGATAACCAACATGGTCCCTTTTCACTGTTTTAGCTTTTATTAAGAACTCATCTTTTTCAGTCTCAAGATTATTCTTCTACGCTTAAAAATGCAAGTGAAATTTACATTTGTTACCTATTAATGGAATCTTTGAATTAGTCATCTGAGTCTGAATTTTATAGCTTTTTTTTTTTTATGCAGGTCTCTATAGCTGACCTTGTGATATGAAAAGATATTACAAAATTCTATAGCATTTGTTATCCGTATCACTCAATTGTGTATTGTTTAGATTATTTTATATGAAATTTTTCTCTTTTTTATATTTAGTCTTTAAAGTGTCTTTATAAAGGAACATCTTTCTTTTTGTAAGATTATTCTTTTATGCATGTATTGGGCTATGTTTACTTTATTACATTTATGCATTTTAAATCTTGTTAGTGCCATGTTGATATTCTTATCAAAAAGCTTTTTTTATAAATTATAGTTTGACTCACACCTTCTTGAGTAACTGAATGGAAGATTCTATTGTCTTTAATATAACACTGTACCACTATGCTATCATCTAATTCTTTGTGATGATTTTAACACCTACATATAACAGATTATACAAGTACAAATATTGACCAAATTTTTTACTTTGGTTTAATGTTTTTAGTTTTCCTTCTAATGAACCTTTTCTAACCAGTGCCAGAGATTAAAACTGACATCCCATTACTTTGAGCCCAGTGATCTAACCACTAAGTTATGACTTCGGATTTGAGTTTCTCTTCTTTTGGTGAGTGCTAACTAAATTTTAGATATGTTGAGATATTGTCTAAGATAATAAAGAAGAACAGTCTTTCTAGTGTGTTTTTTAATTATCAAGAACAAATATCTTCTGTTGTTGTAGTGCTAAAATATCTTTGAGTGAATAAAGGGCCAGCGCAAAATGGGTTTGTTATGACTAGGCCATGTAGACTTAGTTGAAATGTAAGCTCTTTTTTCCAAGGACTCTAAAGATAACTGTAGTGGGTTAGCTGGTATGGAGTGGTTGCTGCTGTGATCAAATATCCTGGGAACTGCTGATCTTTGAAAAGCTCGGAATTGTTCAAGTGAATTTGACCATTGGTTTCCAGTACTCTTTGACTCTTTACTCTACCTGGGTCCAACTTATTTTTTAAGATTTTTATTATTTTACAGGTTTACATTACTAAGAGAAGCATTGTAAGAATTTATTTTTCTTATAACTCGCAAATTCATACAAAGAAAATGGAATGTCAATTTCAAGGGAAATAACCTGATTAAAATCTTTGACCATTTGGTGATTTAAAAAAAATCTTTTTTGTTCAATTCAGAGTTCCACTATTTTTTTTTATGCTATTCCAGAGTTCCACTGAATTACAAGTGGTGTATGAATTTAAGAGTTAATTAGGTAATTAAAGAGTAAGTAGAAAAAAAAAATTGCAAATATTTTTATATGCTCATATACACAGGCTGAGATTCATCTAGGGTAGTTAGTCACTGATGCTTATTCTGATATAATTGCATTTAAAAAAAAAACAACTAAAGTGACATTTCTTTCCTGATTTTGAAATAGACATTCTTTTACCATTGTCTGCTGACATAGACTATTTGCACAACTGAAGAGTTCCACACTCCCTATTTTTAAATAAATATATATATACATATTTTTACATAGTTTTCTATTTGTTTATTTCCAGATTTTGCTCATTTTGAAGTCAGAAATGGCAATTTTTGAATGGCTAAAAACAGCTAGATTTTCAAATGACTGGCTGAAAGAAATGGCTAAAATTGGCTAGATTTAATTTCCAGATAACTGTATAGCTAAAAATGTTATATACATTCCAAAGACTCGTACAAAGGCTAAAGAAAAGTATAATTATACAATGTATTGGTCAGATATTAACGCAGTAATGAAAATAAAAGCCATTAATTTGTTTTTCAGGGTTAAAATGGCCGTTCTCCCAGCGACGTATAATGTTTGCAATGTTAACCCATTAGGTGCCAATCTTTGAGGAAGATTTCCTGAATTTGACTTAGTGTTTTTTGAAGGGTTATAGAGGGAGAGTGGTTCATGATAGAAAATTGCTATACAGAAATGAAATGATCAGTATGGCACAAGGTTTATGTTGGAAAATAAATATTATCTAATTTGCATATGACGTCATCAGGTGGCGACCATCTTGGATTTGCAAATTTTTAGTACAACTTTCTTACCATTTTACAAAAATTACAGCAGAAATCTGAATAGAACAACTGCAGTATTTTACCAATATATGTGAGCCACCTACTGGTCATATGCACAGCAGATTTCTAGCCATATTTTTGCATATATCATCTACTGAGTGGGGGGGGGGCAATTTGGCGATGGTGGCACTTAAAGGGTTAAGCACTTACTACAACTGCCAAGAATTATTTAAAATGTTAATCCTGATGAAGGATTATTTGAATGCATTACCACTGATAGCAAGGAATTGTGCTTTAGTTGTGTATTGGTTTCACACTGAGCTATTGTAGATTGCTGGCTGGTCTTTCTGTGAAGAAACCAAATTGTCTGTGCACTGCCATTTAGTATTCTTGACATGTAGATATTGAAATGTGGCTTTAGATTCCCAATTTGAGGTCTTTGGAACTTCTTGAGGAAAATTTGATGTTTACTCTTATCTTCTGCTGGAAATTTATCTACAAGGGAATTATATCTGCAATTTTGAAGTGCAAAGATAGAAATAAGAATAAAAGTTATTTAAGATTAACTTTCATAATAAATTAGCCTATATTAATCTTTGAACAATATACATTTATTTTGGCAACTAGCATCTTAAACATTTTGGCCGGAGTCAATTCTTTGATATGGGCATGGTGTGCATAAGTATGCGTGTATTTACACACACACACACACACATATATACTATTCAACCAAGGATTTGGATATATATATATATATATATATATATATATATATATATATATCTATCATAGTACGTGCCTAAAATACAATCGTGAAAATAGGCCTTTCCATGAGAGTGCTGTTAGCTCAAACACTTAAGAGCAGGGCCGTGTATAGGCTGTTTCCAGGGTGGATGCAGGTTCGATCCCCTGCACAGCGCTCATTTTTTAATTTATTTATACAATCTAGTTCGCTCAATCGCTAACACTGGTGCCAGGCTGATATGGGTTCCCAACTAATGTCTTTATAATTATCATTCTGTTGGATATAAAATTATCCATTCTTTAAATTTCATATATATATGTACACACACAAATCCCTACATAACATCAGAAGTAAATAGCTTTATATTAATAGTGTCATCACACACCTGTTCTCTCTTTTCTCCTCACAAACTCACTCTTTATCTTTTGCCTCTGACTGTTATTGAGCATACACATACAAAATGAGAAAGTAAAATTTATAATATATTGAATGCATGAGTATGTACAATTATCATGGCTTTTAGGTGTCTATATTCAACAGCCCAATCAAGATGTAGGTTGTAAAGCAACTCTGCATAAGCCAAATAGCACTACATCTTGGCAAAAAGTGACCTGAGACTGTAATGAGGGTGCATTCAGTTCCCTGAAACGTTTTACTCATCTGCATATACAAATTTGACCCAACTTGATTTTATTTAATGTCATGTCATAGTTTGACTTTAGATATCTGCTATATAATTATTCACTGGTGAGATTCAAAGTCATGAGTAGAAACACCACCCAGGCCTGGTGTTGACATTTCCAGGAGATAATGTCTTCAACCTCCTGGGTATGCAAGACACCAGTCAAGTCTTATAAATAATACATTAACAAAATTGTAATTTCTTTTTTTTTTTTTTTGTCTGACTCATATTTCAGATACACCTCTTTGGAAGCTTGAGAAAATCTCTGAACGACTTTTAATCTAGTTGTCTTTTTGATGTTATAGAAAACAAATATAAAAAAATAGATCTGGTTAGTCACTCAATAGAAACTGTCTATTAGCAGCATGCTGTATTGGGAGGTGATCAATTAAAACATTGGAAAAAAGGGTGATCAATGAATAAGTTATTTCTGATCACTAAAGTCTGATTTAAAAAAACAAGTGTGAACATTGCTGGACACAAACTAAGGGACCAATTTAGCATAAACTTAGATTGTAAATTGACATAATAAGGAGTAAATGTTTACATTTTCAGCTAGCTCCATTGGTGCGCCTTCTGACACATAGATAGCCAGGAAGAACTACTTAAAAACTGAAGAAACCTACATTGATGGTTTTGGTTGACAGTTGGTGATTTCTGAAAACAAACACAAAAACAATTATTTTATAAGATTGAGAAGAATTGATCTGTAACATTAAGGATATGTAATGGAAGTTACCTCTACTTACAAAGAGAATATTTTTGACAAGCTCTTTTTGTGTCCTGTAACATCACGGCTAGGATATATTGAACCAATACATACAAAATTTCATTCATTCTAATGATTACATATATAGTGACCAAACAGTTTTGGGAGAGGAGGGGGCAGATAATGAAATAATAATAATCACAGTTGTATTTTAGCGCTCACCTGGTATACATTGGCAAGGTTTCAGCTTTTCTAATCATTGCCCATTGACTTTACCGCCACTTCACCACTTACCTGTTTCTCTTTATTTTAACAAACTACATATTTCTAGTGATAGGGAAAAGTATATTTGGTGTTTAAGCACTGATTTTGCAAATTTAAAAAAAAATTTTTTTTTTACCAAAAATTTATTTTAGTAAGTTTCATGACTCAGTCTGTATGTTGTGGATAGAAAATTTGAAACTGTCAACATAAGTTTCTTCAGTTTTTAAGTTGGTTTATGGCTGGCTATGTATGATGTATACAGGCTGCACCAATGGAGTTAGAGGGCTGAAAATTTAAACATTTAATCCTTATGTCTAGAAAATCTTTTTGTTTTTTGACCCCCCATCTAAATAGGACTTTGCAATGTAACTTTATGCTAAATTGGTCCAGTCCAGTCACTTTTTAAAATTTTGTAAAAGAATTTAGTCTTTTTTTAGAGATCACTGCCCAACAAAAGGTGAGAGAAGTAACTTATTCATTCATTACCATTTTTCCCAATTTTTTAATTGATCACCCCAACACGGCATGCTGCCAAAAGACATTGGTTGCGTGACGGTTTCTATTGAATGACTAACCAGACCTGTATTTATAATAATAGTTTAGATTGAAAATTGTATTTTTGTAGTAGCTTGACAAGACTATTACTGTTGAACATATTTAATGTACTTGAGTTTTTTTATTTGATTCTAACTGAATCCAGTTTAGGCTTAAGTTTGTAGAAAAGTTAGTCTACAGAGTGGATTTACAGTATCTACTTCCTCTCAGGAGATGAAGTAAAGAACACATTTCTTTGTGTAGTCCAGTGGGTTAAAAAAAGTAAAGTGCAACTCCTCTAAAGAACTTTCTTGCAATGAAATCATTGTTCCATTACTATAATCTTTGCTGCTGCAAGAAGTAAGATTTATCACATACGTATGGATCGGCTCTTCTGCGTAGGGTAAGAGTATGTGTGCTCATTGAAAAGTGTTATGCACAAATACACTCACACACATGTTGCTTTTCATATATGTGGATATTTGTCTTAACAGTTGATAGGCAATATTGAAGATTTAAGACCTATCACCACTCATATCTAAAGAAGGAAACTGATCTCACATTAGAGCCAAATTAATGATCGATCCAGCTTGGCATTGATGATAAATCTTAATAAAATGTAATAATCCTTAAATTGACTAAAGTTTTTAAATAAGTTGATATCATAACTTGCAGGTTTAACTGGAGAATTAACTAGCCAACATGTTGTTAAACCATAAGAACCCACTGTGACACCAGTATCACATACAATTTAATTGATCTGCACAGTCTCTTATATAATATTATATTTTATCCTTGATTTTAACTCATGAAGTTTACTAAGAGACATCTACTGAACATCTTGGTGCAGTCACGTGACTGTGTATCAATTTGCCTAACCCAGAATCCCACATAATGTTCCTTCAAGTAGAAATGGGACTGGGTTCTTATTGGTTTTAAGAATAAGTCAGAATATGAAGGTATTAGTCTGAATAAACTTTGATCTACTTTTTAAAAAAGAATTCTTTTCCAGTAAATGAATGAAAAAGAAAAGAATCAACTGTAGATTTAGTTCTAAATATTTTTTGACACTTTTGTTTTCATCTTAATATATCTGATCTTTTAAATGAATAGCTAATGAATTTTAAACCTATATGATTTCATTGTATGGGGATGGTTGGACTTGATTTCCTTAAAGTTTTTATCTACATAGATGGACATCTGATACTAACCTTCTCTGATTATACAGTGATGCGTGGTGCACAGCTTTTTTTCTTTTCTTTCTTCCCTCTTGGCTGACAAATCCTGATAGTCTTTCTACGATCTGAAGCGAGCATGACACAATTCAGATCCCAGGGTCAATTTTTCTTCCATTGTTGACTTGCTTATCATTTGAGAAGAAGAATGACGGAAACTCATTGTTGCATGAGAAAAGTTTGCTAGTTGAACTGAATACAATTAAATTGAATTCCTCTCTCTTGGCATCTGTCTCCTACCTCATTAATATTAGTGTGTTAAAAGACAAAAGAAACCATTCTCTCATAACTATCTTACCTACTCAGGCAGTAACAGCAAAATGCTCCATAGTGCATTTGTATGGAAGGGAGACCTGTATTTCAGGAATCAAGAACAGTGTGGTGCAGTACTTATCTACTTTCATCAAAGATAAATACAGGCATCCCCCGTTATAAGGTTGGTGTTGAGATTCATGAAAGTTGCCAATTTAGCTCTTTTGGAGCTAGATTAACATTTTGGGGTCCACCATCCACCCGTGTTATATTGTGAACCGTGCTATAATGGGGGATGCCTGTACAAGCCCGGTGCTTTGACCTGGCTGTTTTGCAAATCAGTGCTTGATTTGTTTTATATGAATTTTGATGGTATTGTTCTAAAATAAATTTATTGTAAAATGTTCATCACTGGTATGCCATGATTGTTGAAGAGAGTGGGTGAATGGGAACTCGGGCAAACCATTCACTCATAACTATCTTACCTACTCAGACAGTAACAGCAAACAGTTGTTAACGCCATAGTCAACTTTGACTGGGATCAATTAGATAAGTTGATTTATCAGTTCTATGCTTAGTAATTAACTATTTTGTTAATTATAAGGCAAAAAAAAAAGGTAATGATGAACTTGTTAATGGACATGTACTGTTCAGAAAGCAGGTATGTCTTAACAGTCACCATATTGTGATGTATCTTAGTACAAGAAGAAATGCCATTAGCAAGCAAGCAGGCTCACTTGACAGCTGTGTGACTGTATTTAATGGTTGGCTGCATTCCCTACTTGTCTTCTCATTCCTTCTATCTAGAATTTGTCTTCAACCTGCTTTAGACATATTTCCATAATTAGCCTTGCCTTGGAATTCCAATGTCACTTTCCCATAACAGCAATGATCTTCAAATGGTTCTTCTGACGATTGAACTCCTTCTTGTTATTTGTGTTGTAAACACGACGTTTCGGCCGATCCATTCTTCGGCCTTTTTCAGGTGTAAAATCCGAGTGTGTTGGGTTAAACAGAAGTTATGTTTAAAGGTGTGTAACCCTTATAGCACATGGCCCAGGCGTTTCTGTGTCTGTGTCTTGTCAGGTTTAGGTTTGTTGAAGTGGAAGCCACATCGGGTTGAAATCCGCACTTGTCTGGCTAATGCATTTAGTTGACATTTTGATGTGAGCTGCCTCTTTGATTTTTCTCTGCTCCAACATCATTCTCTGTCAATAATCTGGACTTCCTCCCAAAGAGGAAGATGGTCGGCCATAGCAGATTTATCTATAACCTAGCAATGATCTTGTCGTTTTGAACTCTTCCCTGCTGTAGCCCATTTACTGTATATGCTGGTATATAAGCTGGATATTTAATTTATAAAAAAAAAACCTATGAAAATATTATGCTGTGTCCAATACACTGGTATTATGACTAGGGGGCTGACTACTAAAGCTTGATATTGACAGTGATGGGTCTGTACTAAAGCTCGATATTGACAGTTATAAGTTGTTCTCCAAATACCCTTGTGAACCAGTCGTCTTTTAGTCCCACACATACAGTACTTGCTTTTCAAAACTGAACAGAAATCAATTACTGTACGCAGCTGATTTTCTGACAGCGAAAAATTTCAAAGCTCTATTGATTTAACGATTTTTCCTGACCAACTCAAGTAAATATTAATTCAATAATACACTTCTTAACCATCCTTCCATCATTACTGATTCTAGTTAGGAGTTTTCAGCAGTTTAAACTTCTCTTGAATTGACTGTTTGTTTTACCTATCCACCTACACTTGAATCTCTCAGGCTTAAATGGATGCAAAATAAATATTAAAAAACCTCAAAACTGAATATGCAATGCTTTTGTTGCTAACATATAAAGTAGGAATTTTAAGTGCCATCTTGTAATTTTATCTTAACTAAAACCGGAGCCCGGCCACGAGTAGCCAGAATATTGGTGGTATACCTGTAATAAACTAGCCTGCCAATTGCATGTGCCACACTTTGTCTTTGGTTTATTAAAAATAGTGCAAGTTATGAACATCCAACTCTCTGTGGGTTTTCCTTCATCCACATTGTTAACCTTTCGTTGCTTCTTATAACACAGAGTGTAAACTGATTCACATTGTCACAGGTAAATATAAAGATGGGGGGAAATTAGAGCTGATGTTTATTGCTTGTTGGTAGAGTGGAATTTACAACTATTACTTTGAATATAGAATGTGTGACAGTCCTATTGCCAGGAAAACTAGTGAGTGAAAAGGTTTAAATCTTGGTTACCAGCCATAAGGATTATTTTGCACTAATGCCCTTAAAAAAAGATATGAACTCTAAATTTCTTCTACCCAATATAAATTCCAGTCATCTCAGCTAAGTATTACCATTTCTATAGCCAACAGAATGTGAATGATGATTCATAAATTTTCTTCCCTGTAATCCAATTCCAATCCCCAAAGAGTATTGGAATGCCTTGGAATTTTCCCTCTCAATTTTAAGTAAGTTTTGCTTTTCATCAGTAAACATATACCTAGTATTATTGACCTGGCCCGAGCATAAATCCAAAGACCTCTTAACCTTTAGTGCTCTGCTGTAACCACTAAGCCACAATTACCAGTAGGGCCGTAACGATACGTTTTTTCACGATACAAGATTTCTTCAAATAAAAGCCAAAATTAACTCGATGAAGGCTAATCAATTTGCTGATTGGAAAAATAGAAACTGCAATATAAGTACACTGAATTATTGCATTATTTAGTTATTTTTTTCGTTTAATATGTTTAGAATGTATTTTACATCGAAGGTATGTAAAACAAAAAAGAATGTGAATCTCTTTTTTTAAGCGAATTTAATGTATTTAGAACATTCTTTTTTAATAATTGTGGCCTCTACAATACAAGCATGGTAACCGTGAAATGTTGTTTTTATGTAATAATGATATCTTTAAAACTTGGAAATATGATTCAATAGAAATTGAAAACCAGCTGTATTTTTTGTTTATTAATTATTCTAAGTACAGTCAAATGTACGGATGCTCAAAAGCAGCAGGCATTAGTCTATAAAATGCATAATTGGCCACATTACTCCTTTTCCCCTTCCCACCTCTTCTTCACTGATAAATGATTACTACTGACTACCGTAATTTAAAAACAATTGTCAACACGAGCATTACCTCTCCCAAATTGTATCAACTTTGGAGGGTCAGGTACGAAAAGTGTTGCCAAGTTGCCTCGCTGTAAAATAGTTAAGTTAACAGTAATTCATGAAAATTTCTTATTTTAGACAAAACTTTAGTCTTTTTTCTTTCTAGCAAACAAAAAAACAACTTCAGAACATTTTAAAAATTTTAGATAAGCTAAAAAAAATCGTTAGTATCATTAAGGAAATGTTATGTATCGATGTATTGCCAAAATGAAAAATATTGCGATATAAAGATGCATCGGTAAATTGTTGCACATCTACTTACCAGTATAGAAGGATAGTAAAATTCTTAGATATTTTCACAGATTTATGTTAAATTTGGAATGTGCAGCTTCTGGATTTTGTTGTTGGGCTAACACTAGAGGTTTACAGTGTTTTGCTTGGCTCATCTCCAACCTTCAAGAGGTGATAGTGAAGAGGTTGGCTTGTGTATACAATCGCATCAAAAGAACCTTATACTGATGTACCTTCTACGTGACCTCTTGTTGACTTCCTTCTTATAGTTCATCCTTCAACTTGAGCCCTCATCTACTTTAAAATCAGTCTCATACTTCAATACCTATTTCTATCCTTATACATCAGCTGAGCTCCATGTGATCACCTGAAGAAAGTTGAAGATTTTTCTTACATTTTAATAGCAGTGGATTCATAATTTTATGCAAAGTTGCAATTCACTTTTTTGGGCCTGCTGAATGTTGGTAAGTCCGCTCGGATAGGTCCCTGGTTCGATTCCTGGAATGAGCGAGGAGTGTGGAAAACTCTTCATTAGGACATTTTCCTGTTCACTCAGCAGCTAATTGAGTACACTCTAAGCTGTGTGATTATGGTGGAGGTCTCCCTTCAGTGGACTTGCATCCTGCCACTGGGGTGCTCATAAAACTTGTAAGAATAAAGTCCTGTCTTGACCAGACTTGAAACTTTCAAGGATCACTAAGCTGACGCACACAAAGGAAACTGGGACTGTGTCACCGGCCGTACATACTCCAATGGGAGTTGTCCCTTAAGAGACGGATGGAATGTTGGTAATGGTCAAATACAGAGCTTTGTGACTTCACCAGATTCAGACCTTAGATGTGACCACAGAGGGTCAAATGACCTAATGAATGGGACATTATTAAATGAAACCAAGGCATTCAGTCTCATGATCTGCTGTTGAACCATTATTGTAAGTGTAGTGCCTGTTATTGAGATCACCCAAATGTTTTCAAATTGTGCTGAGAACTAGGGTTATCATCTGATAAATCAGAAAATATTGTAAGCTTCAATGAGATGAGTGTACAGTCAGATTTTGTCTAGGTCTGTATTTGTTATACAAAAGCATTGTAGTCTGGTGTATGTGAAATATAGAGCTACCTTGGCAGAGTTAATGAAAAATCTCTGGGAGGGGAAAAAAAGCCAATGATACTTGTGTTGTTGTTGAAGTTAAGTTATTGCAGCTATTATCTTCATCTTTGATCAGTCGACAATAATTGTGGCCAGCCATGATTACTTCCTTGAAGAGAGATTCTTTCTTGTCCTTATTTATATTCTGCCATTTACTGGCACACAAACAGAAAAATCAAGTCTTCATTCTGTTGTCTGAGTTTCTTGGCTGATTATTAGATGAATGCCAGTTGCAAAAAATGGAGAGCTTCATGAAATAGAAAGTTGAAGGTAGGTGAGAAAGAGAGATAAGAAAGGGTGGAATGAAGACATGAAAGGAAGAAAAAATATGAAAATAAAGGGGACTAGCATTCCAAGGGAAATTATTAATCACCACCATATATGTTGTTGAGGGTAATCAATTAACAAGTTGTACTGTGATCACTAAAAAATGTCTGAATTTTCAAAAAACAAGTGGGCACAAACTAGTGACCAATTTAGCATAAGCTTACATCAAATTTTCCAAAAACAAAAAGGCATTTCCCCTACTCATTGAGGTGTGTGTGTGTGTGCGCGCGCGCAAAATTTCTACAATGAACAGTTAGGGCTGGGCGAAATTGGATACATATAAATGTGTGAACATATGAATAACCTAAACCTTTGGTAGCGCTGATTAATAAGATAGAAGAAAATGAAAGAAAAGAGATGGTAGAAAGAAGAAAAAACAAAATACGTATAAAGAAAAAAAGGGTGCTAGAAAAAGAGATACAGAAGAAAAGGAAAATAAAAGCCTCTTCTTCTCCTTCACTCATACTGGGAATTGAACCCAGTTGGAGTCCACTCGAAGGCTCCTCTTTCTTATCGCTACTTTCCTTTCGGATAGTGGTGGGCGCAACTCCTACCCCAGGCTTACGGCACCTGGTATTCCATCTAGGCAATGACCAGGCTTGACATTGCTTAACTTCAGTGATCTTGGGTCTGTTGGGCAGCGGAAGCCACATTGGGTTGAACTCTGCACTTTTCTGACTAATGCATTTAGTCGACATGTTGATATGAGCTTCCCCTTTGATTTTTCTCTGCTTCCAACAGCATTTTCTGTCCATAATCTGGACTTCCTCCCAGAGAGGAAAGTGGTTGCCTTTCTCTCTCCAGATTTCTTTCCACTTATTGATAATTTTTGCAAAGAATAAAATAAAATGTGTAGATTAAAAAACAAAAAAAAAATCTCATTTTATTCCATAAACTCAGCCCCATCAAATTACAAATTATTAGATCCCTTTACACCTCCCCTCCTAAGCATCGAAAGACTTATTAATTGCCAGCAAAAGATTGGGAATTGAGAAAATGACACTATAGATATTTTTTAATACTTATTCCAAAGTTAATAATTGAATGATGCTTTCAAAGTGTTATTTTGTAATTTGTTTAGAAAGATGTAATTTAGTTTTGCAAGTGTAGACTGGCTGTCTGCATATCTCTCTTCTTTGTCTCATTCTTTGTGCAGGCAACTGGTGCCAATTGCAGATAACATCTGTTGGATTTGTTGTATTTATGGATGTTCAGTAGACAGTTTTCATATGTGTTGCAATTTTTTGTTGTGCATTATTGCATGTGCTATGATGTGTGTATTGCATAATTTTAGACAATTGGTTGAACAATATTTTAAAATGTTTCAATCGCTTTTCGAGTCAGTCTTTATTTGTCTTGTTTTATTCACATGTGCTTTTTTTTCTTTCTCTTCCTCTACTAATCTTCCTGTTTTGACTCCTCAAGCCAGAGAAATCATTTCTGGTGTTTCAGTATGGAATTGACGTTTGGATAATGCCTCTTTGTGTGTGCAAAGATCAATCAAATGATGCAATGATATTAATCCTTTCTTTTAATTGTAATTATCCCACATAATAGTATATTTACAATGTATTCAACTTGTAGGAAAAATATCTGCTACATGACCCATATAGATATTATTAATGTTCTAAAAGCTATTTATATTCATTTAATAGCAGTGATAAGCTTGTTTTTAATTGACAAGATTGGTAGTAAAATTAGTGAATATATCTATTTAATGGCAATAATTACATAATTATACCTTTTTAATTATTTTACACATAGTCTGTCACAGCACTTATAAACAGAAGAGGAATCCGAAACTGAATATTTTAATGAAAGTTAAACAAGATTATGTATTTTATATAAACCTAGAAAATGATTTTTTAAATATTGATCCATGTTATATACACTGTATTAATTGCATATTTATGTTAGGTATTTGGATTTATTGTCATGTTTGGTAATGGTTTTTGTAACTGTTAACCTTTTTATGCTAAAATTGTTTTCATGAGGATAATGAACAGCATTATATATTAAACCGTATAGACCAGGAGTGGCGAACCTATGGCACGTGTGCCTAGGGTGGCACGCAGGAGCCTACCATGAGAACTTTATTTCAGTCGGTAGCGCAGAACCTGAGTATAAGGTTGCTTCCAGGGTGGACGTGGGTTCGATCCCCACACAGAGCTCGTTTCTTTATTCACATTTACGATTTGGGCAGCTCGTTTAACAGTCGTTCACACTGGCGTCGAGCAAATATAGGTTCTCAACTAATAAATGTCTTTATAATTATCAAATTCTATTAAAGAAAAAAAAAAAATCAGCAACCTTTAATTTATCAGCTGTCACCTCAGTTATTGATTATCTAAACAGACTTCTTTAAGAATACGTTCAAGCATTTTGTTCTTTCTCCATAAAATATTTTGTAAAATACAAATGTAATAAAAATGATAATCTGCTCAAAAATTCCCATGGGCACGTGAGGGGATTCTTTTTAGAAGATTATCGCCAATGTGGGCACATGCTTTCAAATGGTGCAAACAAATTTGAGATTATATTTGTTTGTGTTGACTTTGCAGTACATTTCAAGGGGTCATCAAATTAAATCAAATATGTTTATATTATTTTATTTTTTCCTTTGAATTCTTACTAAATCAGTTAAATGTATTTGATTGTCCATGCTTTGCAAGCACTGTAGAGAGGTGTTGTTGGTAATTTACATTTTAAAAGAAGAAATAACGAGCATACTGACAACCAACTTTTAAATGTTGAAATCCTTTGAGAAGTTTCATTTCTATCTCTTCTTTTTCTCTTTCCTTTCTATTCAAGCAGATTATTATCAGTTAAGCAGCTTATAATTTAATTTTTCATTCAAACAATGAGTGGGGGGCAGATTGAGAGACCTCTTGTACTTTCCTTTTCCCCTAATTTTTAAGCACAAAAGGAAATGTCTCTTCAAAACATGCCATATACAAACACAAAACCATCTGATTTTAATCAGTATTTGCAAAGGCCCCTGCCTTTTAATAAATAGATGCTACATTTTTTCCCCTTTTTTGTACTTATTTATTTTCTCACATGCATGTTATTACAATGTTATCAGAAACCGTCAACCCAAACTGTCAACATAGGTTTCTTCAGTTTTTAAGCTGGTCTGGCTGGCCGGTTATTGTGTGTACGGGAAGCAACAATGGAGATAGAGGGCTGAAAATGTAAGCATTTACTTATCATGGTCTAGAAATAAAAAAATTGGGTGGGGGGAATCCCCCTGAAAAAGATTTTAGTGGGGGTTCAATTTACAAAAAATTTTATGCTAAATTGGTCCCTTAGTTTTAAAATTCAGACTTTTTTAGTGATCACTGCCCAACAAAAGGCGAGAGAAGTAACTTATTCATTGATCACCCCCTTTTCCAATTTCTTAATTGATCATCTCCAACATGGCATGCTGTCAAAAGACATTGGTCATGGTTTCTATTGACTGACTAACCAGACCTGTCTATTACTACTTCAATTTTTATATAATTACAGTTACATTTATTATTTTGGTTTTAGTTTCCTTTTCTGTTAACACCCTATTTAATAACCTAAAAAAATGATTTTTGGGAAAACCACAGCTTTCATAAGAGATTAAATGAGAATTTTCTTCATTTTTACTATTTCGGACGTTTATTTTAATTTTAATCGGCTGAAAATTTCTTTCTTGTGAGGTGATTGGGGATTTGACATGCATGAATCTTTCATTCTCCATATTTCCTTCTTCCTTCTGTTTCATTGGCCTGCACATTACTTAAATCCATGCCTAACTATCTACGCGCATATAAAAGATTTCAATAAATTACTTGTGTTCCTATTGTAAGCCTTCACGTGCACTGAATAATAACTGAATATACAGTGTGTTTAAAAAGTATCTCAGTAAGTTTAAAAAGATTAATTAATAAAAGTTCTTTATAATTATAATATAAACTAAAACACGTATGATAATTATAAAGACATTTAGGTTGGGAACCTATATTTGCTCGACGCTGGTGTGAACGACTGCTAAACGAGCAGCCTAAATCGTAAATGCAAATACTGGTGCCGAGCAAATATAGGTTCCCAACAAATTAAATGTCTTTGTAATTATCATATTCTGTCGCATATGGAATTAGCCATTGCTTGATTTCATACTGTATAATAAAATAGATGTGAGCATGATATAGGTTTGCTATATATTTTTCCATTTTAATTTGTGCATTCTCACCTTTACTTTAAATGAATTAATAATAGATAAATAATGGGTAAATATTTAACAATACCAAAGGCCATCACCAGAAGGAACAAGAGTATGCTTCATGACATTGAGCCCTGAGGCCAAAACATGTGGTTGTCATTATTGAATGAAGACAACTATAAAAATCCTATATTATCTTAAGGTACAGAATAGGTAGTGTAAAGTTCCATAATTACTTAGGGAACTTTGCATCATTTCTTCTCTACCAAGTAAATTGCTAAGAAGAAAAAAAACAGTCTAAAACTAATGAAGAATTATAAGTGATACAGAGAAGGTCGAAGGTCATATCAATTATATTCTACCTAAACCTGATAAATCAACCCCATATTGTGTGTTCAGGAGAGCATATGCTGTAATAGGATTTCTATAGCCTAAGTATTTAGCTACGATATTGATTCTGCTTTGTATTTTTACCTTCTTAAAGAAATGTATCAGTCTACCTTCTTAGTTAATGATTCCTTCTCTCCTCCCTGCAGCTTATCTATTTTTCAGTATTTCTAATCTAGCTACAGTGAGCATATTGACATTAACTCCTCCCTGCTAAGTCTTTTTATAGATCTTGATTCCATAAATAAAAAGAAAACAATCTCTTTGCTTATAAGCAGTATAGGTAAGATAGTAAATGCCCTGGCTGGACTGATTTGGTCCAGATGAGGGTTGAAGACATTGCAACTCATATGATAGAATCAGTAAAATTCTGGTCTTGGATGTTGGTATTTTCATGCTAATTCTCTTAAGAGAAGCATAAATTCAACCCACATGGCACTGGGGTGCATCTTATAAACATAGTTCCCTCTAAGCTGTGTGTGCGCACATACATTTTGCAACGAGTGCACAAAGAAGATTAATGTGTGCACAAAAGATTTCAAATTCTGTAGATATAGTTTTTATTGAGAAAATATTGATTCCTTATGTCAAATTCAAAAGTATGTACATACTTTTGTCACCAGAAAAAAAATTTGCACAACATAAGATTTTTGCGCCAACTGACTACAAAAAAATTAGAGGGAACATTGCAAGCCATCAAATATGGTACATTTGATATAACTAGAAAACACTCAGTGTAAGGCGTTGAAAGAGGTATATACTGTAACCAAAAACTGAATGAAAATCAGTTCATATATAGCTATGATGAAGGGAAGTTAACTGTAAGTTTCGATGTTTCAATTTTTGGACTTAATATCTGAAATCTTAATATATGAAAAAGTATCTCTCAATCGAAAAAAAAAATTCATTCTTGGATCTGCCCCAAAATTAATCAATTATTCCTTAGCCCACCCTTCCTCAGAATGTCATTGAGAACTTTTGAAGATATTGTGTAGACAAACCGACAGACAAATATGAGTGAATACATATACCTCTTCCAACTTCGGTAAGGTAAATATTTTATTATTGTCTCGTTAGGCCTATTTCCTCATATTTTTATGAGAGGCGGACCAGGATGTTAAGTTAAATAGTAATGGAAGAAAGGTTGAAACTTCATTTTAAATTGAAAAACAAAATCGCAGTAGAACATTTGGAAACTGATTAATGTCTGTCTTTTATCTTTGCTCTGTAATCTGAAAGTACATTTCAGGTGCACTTGTATGAGAACATCCATCAGTGTGTCTGCACCTTGTGCGCATTTCTCTCTCTCTCTCTCTGGCTTCCTTACCATTAACCAAGTGGACTGGCTGCCTGGCTCTCTTGATATTCTTTTACTGATAATTATAAATCTTCCTAAATATAGATACAAGGGAAAGAAGAGCTCCTTAAGTTTAGGCTGATCTGATTTCGCTGAAGACCTATTAATAACTCAGCTGACCCAAGCTCCCCCAATTTTTTAAAATATGCTTTTGAAGAAATGCTAATTAGAGAGTTTGTATCTTAAGACTTTAAACATTTCTGGTTTTTGACTACTTGTGCATTTACATTTTATTCATGGTTGTTAGCAGTGAATTAGTTTAGTCTTTTAGTGTACTTATATGTTGTGTACCAATATCTGTACAAGTACACTATGCAATATATAACTAATTTAAACCCTGTTTTTCCTGAGTAGTTTTGATAAATAGACCTAGTTGAAATTGTAACTCATTTTGAAATTAATCTAAACCTTTTAATCAATATAGTCTACAAAGCTGGTATGCCATGGCTGTTCTTCTGTAATTCATATTTGGAAATCTTGTGAGTAGGTTGAAAATAAATGTTTTAATAAGACCTTGAATCAATCTTTGTGTTTGTCCAAATCAATCACAGATTCCTTGCTATAATAGCTGAATTTTGTCTTTGTTAATCTGCAATTGAAATTCTTCAGGTGTCAGTAAGAAGATTATTAATTTATGCCTTATCACTCCCTATTCATGTTACTAATTTTACTCTGAAAACCTAAGTGTGCAAGATCTTGGATTTTTGTTGATTTCAATTGAAGATATTTTTGATCCTATTAGCTGCTCAGAGAACTATAATAAGGAGCTTCTGAAAGTTTTATATGAATTATTGGTTGTGAAGAATAACAGGTTTTTGTGCCTGTTATAAGAGTAATAAATGATATAATAACTAGTTGAACCTGTGGAAATTCCACCGGGGAGTTTAAAACTAAGATATCATCGTTACTCTCACATATATATTTCAGTTATTAAAGTATATAATTTTGTTAAAATGTATCTATATTAATGATAATAGCGTGCTAAGGCAAATGAAACTAATATATTGAATAACTGTAGCCAAGATCACCGACATGACCAAGAAAAAAACCCCAAAAACATGGTGGCTAAGTATTCTTCCCTTTTCACTCATCATGTCTGTCTGTTTCAGTGATCCTGGTCACATTTTTTGGCACAGAGCCTTGAAAATTTACATGTGTAGTCTAGTAGCCACCTTCTAAAAACGGGTTTTTCATTTTTTGAAATTCTTCTTTTTTTTTTACTTTGTTTTTTTGTTTGTTGCTCGATTTACAATAATCCATTGCTTACATAATGTTTTGCACTTGGTATAATTCATGATGCAATTTTTAGAAAATATATTTCAGTTATTTTTTTGATTTGTTAATCTACCTCTTATAGGTCAGTAGTTACCAGGCAGTAATCAGACCGACATAGGTTTGCAAGTGTTTCCCTAGCTCTTCATTTGATTATGATGAGCATAGGTCACGGGTTACTTAACTAAGCTAGTCAGAGGTTAGTAGGAGAAGGTGTAACTGAATTTGTCCTGACTTGAGATTTGGAAAGCAATGCTGTAACTGAGCCAAAATGTAACCTAGAACAATACCACTCCTTAGTAATTTATACTCTTATATACCAACAGTATATCATGGCTGTGAAATTGTTAATATGGAATGTAATATTTTAAAAATTTTATCTAAAAAGTTGGCTGCATTATTTTCATAACATTGACTATATAGAAGTAATTTTTATGGAATTAAAAAAATTATCCATTCATAATTTTTGCCTAGTATTTCTTTCATCTTAATTTTTGTTGCTTTTCATCACAACTACTCAGACCATCATTCTACAGCAGTGAGCAAACAGTGCAGATCGGAAATAAAGAATAAGCCCTAGGCGAGACTCTAACTCGCATCCCTTTTATCTCAGGAAGATTTAAAAAGAATGCAAGATTAAAAGAATATGCTTACAGATGTTATTCTGTTTCTAAAATTTTTTTATAACTAGCATGAAAGTCAGACCATAGATGTACTAGTTCTTTTCTTGTGAGAAGATCTAGTAAGGGCAACTTGTTGCCAACTTTATTTTCAAGTTTACATGTAAAATTAAGACAAAAAACATCTTAAAATACCTAGAAACATCTAGATTCTCCAGATACATATCTAAAATCTAGGAATAAATTAAATGTGACTTTAATCTTTATTTATTTTCTTAAAATATTACCTAATTTATTAAAATATTTTATTACTATAAATTAAATAGGGATTTCTGACATCTAGTTGCAACCAAAAAACATCTAGATTTAGATGAAAGACATCTAAATTGGCAACACTAAGCAAGGGACATAACTAACATTTCGATATGTCAGTCAGTGATAGCAAACAATGCTAAAGGTGCTAGCACATCTAAAAAGTTATTTTTTATTGTTATAAAGTGTTAATTTGATCCATTCTAAAATGGAGACATTAAAGTTTGATAATTGTTCTGAGGGCTCCCTCCAGTAATTTAAGTAATGTAACTAACAAAGGTTATTAATGATCAAAAGATAAAATAATTATCTAAGTTTTGGGTATGCAGTTGTGATAAATTGATCAGGAAACTTCCTTGCTTAGTACCAGGTCACTCATGAACAAAATCAGCCTTCTGATTCCTAAATAATGGAAAGTGGGAAGGTCATTTGACTGTAAAAATATATGCTCTTTTAAGTCAGACACACAGGTAAATCATGACTAAAAGAAAAATCCATAAGTAAATCATGACAACAAAAAAGCTGACAAATGAGGCTGATAAACTGATTTACATACTTTTACATGTGTTAACCATTATTTATTATTTAGAATTGAAAGAGAAACCTGTTTCCTCTGTGAAAAGAGTTGATTTACTATTAAGCTCAGGCAAGCGTGACCAATGGGATAGATAATCATTCATAGATGGTTAAATCATTCAGCTGTAGCAACTGGTGATTATGCCTCCTCCTCTTCCTTGCCATCATTACTTGTAGCTTTGATACTTCCTTCAATAAAATGAGTCAGACTACTAATGAGTATAATAGTCTTTGAATTCCTTAGATGAAGCATTGTCATTAGTATTAATTTTCGATGTTGTTAATAACACAAACAACAACAAGGAGTTCAATCGCCCGAAAAACTCTTTGAGTATTAATGACCCTTCTCAAAACTATAGACAGTCTCTCTTTCATATTCTGTTACTTTTTAATGAAACTCAGGTTGTTATTCTACGACTGTTAAGCAAGCCGCATGGATTGGAAAAAAGAATCAGCTGGGAGTTGTGATAAAAAGCGATAGAATAAGATGAAATAAATACTACTCAAAATAATAATTGACAATGTTTAATCTAAGAAATTCAAAGACCATTACATCTTAACACTACTAGTGTAAATAAGCAAAAACAACATGGTTGCATAATGGAGACTGGAGAAGAAAAGAATATAGCTATGGCTAATTTGAATACTGATTGAGATTTCATAGCCTAATCTGTAAGGCACCGTTGACAGGCTCCCTAGGATAAGGTATGCAAATTCAAATCTTGTTGGAAGCTTATTCTTTATTTTCAATCCGTGCTTACTTAACCCTTTATAGGCCACCCCTAAAAATATTTTAGATATCAAAACAACCTTTTTGTATGATAAATACAAGATGTTTTCTGAAATTCTTTTGTTTATAGGGACAAAACCCTCTCTGATAAAGTGATCATATATGGTGCCTCGACCAAAAATGGAAAATATAAAAAAAAGTAGAAAGTTAAATAAAACATAGAATTAAAGAATAACATTCAATAAAATAAATAGATACAAAAAATTGATATTGACAAAAAAAATAATACCTCCGGGTTGATTTTAAAATTTTATTGTGCGGGCTAATTTAATAGGGTGTGATATGCCTCAAAACAGTTTCTGTCTTTGTTCAAGCACAAGTGTACTTTGCAAAGCTTGCAGACCACATTGGTGCGGATTATGTTGTCTTTGTTGCTACAATATTTGCATGTAGCGGACAGGTCCTCGGGTGATCATATATTGTCACTTGCCCCATAAAGGGTTAATGGTTGCAGATAGCGTATATGCAAAAACAACTTTAGAGTTGCAACAATAAGATGAAAGAAATTCTAATGGAGTGTATATAAAAAAAAATATATTTCATTTCAGAGTTCAATCTATCCTGCAGCGTCTTTGATCTTTATTTCTTGAGTTCGTTATTGATCGTTTCTGTTGTTTTTTCTCTTTGATCGATGGTTGTATTGCTATCTGATGAACTGAAGGCTCATGGCAGTTAATCATATACAATAGACCAGAATATTTCAGATTTTGCTAACTGAATGTCTGATCCTTTCCTCAGATGTAGGTTTCGGCCCTGTTGGCTGGGGCCTAGAATATGCTGACTGCATCCCCTGCAGAGGGGTAAGACCCCCCCCAAACAGGGGCCACCTGTTCTTTCACCAAAGTCGCAAGACTATTAAAAAAAAAAAAAATACCCTATCACCAAAGTCGCAAGACTCTATTAAAATGTGCCTACATTAATTTGCCTGCAATAGTCTGACTACTAAAATTTGTCGACATAAATTGTGTATTCAAAAAGAAACCGAATTCGGCACTAAATGACCAAGCTAGGGTTGATGTACTGTTAAACAAAACAATCAATCAGATGTGGGTTTGTTGGTTCTCATCTCTGCCTTGCATTTCAGTTCAAAATCAAGTTTTCCCTCTATGCATTACAATGTTTTAATGTGCTTGTATGGGTGAAAGTTTTTTGAGTTGGATACTTTTCTAAAGGCATTTGTAGTAACATTTAACCTGATACCTCTTAGCCACCCTACCACTCTTATACATAATGCTGGAATGAATTACTGCTTATGAGCCTTATTGTGCAGTGTATATTTCTATTGTTTTGTGGTCATTAATTTTGGCCAGTGCTTAATCTAATTATTACTCAAAGTCATAAACTGTTTGTTCTTGCTGTTGAGCCAAGTTAATCAATTGATTCACTTATACATGACTGGTAGAAGTGTGTGCAGATGTTTCATACAAATCAACTAATATATACAACAGAATATCTAATAAATGTATTTATATATACATAGATGTATGTAAGAGAGAGAAAAAAAGAATAACACTTATCTTGTCCGTGGCACTGGACTGATGACTCGTCTTAACGAGTTATCTTGTCCTTGGCAGTGAACAGGTTAAAGGTATTGATTAGCAATTTATGGAAACATTGTTGATTCAGTTTTAGATAGTTCCATCTTATCAGTTAACAGGGTTTATTAAAACAAAGTGTATATGTATATTAGTGGTACTTGTATTATGAGAAATCCGATATATGTTGTTGAAAATATTTAATTCGAATGCTTGACATATGGAAAAGTTAATTTTATAATTAACACTATCATTTGGAGCTAATATTGAAACAATTTATACTGGGAGCTGACTACGTTCATTTCCTGCTCCAGCAGATCTTCAGGT
>VCCN01001036.1:2174249-2192830 GCA_006491835.1 Architeuthis dux | reverse complement strand
TGTAGCGAATCCCATAACATATATAAAAACTTTATATGCTGTTTTATTCACTAAAATATTGAACACTATGTACATTCAAGATATTGTTTCTTTAAAAATACACACACACACGTGTGTGTATATATAAAATAAGTGTCTGCGAAATATATTGTTGAGTTGTAACTGTGTATCTAACTCCATGATCCCTGTGACTATATGATCTGGCCTGGTTCTGGAACCACACACACACATACATATATATAATATATGTGTGTGTGATTAAGATCAGTAGAATATAATCAGACAAAAATAGTTACAAGTTGTGGATTAAAGGAATGGAGCCAGTGTGACCGAGATGGTAAAGATATATCCACATGGCTGGGATCAAATTGACTGATATGGTTATGTTTTTTAGTCTTATCACTAGCTGCTTTATTGGTGTATTTGTTTATTTATTCCATCTGTATACTTATACATGCCCTGTAACAATAAAATGGGGGCATAATTCAATTTACAGTGCCTTAAATGTGGATTCACACACAGATCAGTTCTATATGCTTTATTATTGATTATAACAACTAGAGTGGAGTATGATATTGCTATCACATTGTGAACAATTGCAGTACAAAAACATAACTGTTATAATTTATAAATCAAAATAAAACATTTAAAACCTAAAATTTGTATATGTAACAGTTTCACATACAAATCTCATTATTCTAAGAAGCTTAGAAATCCTTAGAAATTTCTTGTTTAATGCCAGATTCTTTCAAATCATGTCTAATTTAGAAAAATTCCTTTTATATTAAAATAATAGTATATATTTTTTTAATAATAATGATATTTTATAATGATAATGAAAAAAGAAAAAATTGACTTTTTGTTAAAAAAAATATTTTCTTCCATAAATAGGTCAATAATGTTTTGATTCAAGTTTATTGCGAAAGGCAACATTACTGGAACTACTGATTGATTGCTTGCAGCATTTATTGGTGCTTTAATGTATTGGTTACTTAGTATCCAAATATCAGTTTCTTTCTTAAATAAATTGATAATCTGTCCCTTCCAATTGCCCTTGCTTTATTTAATGAAGTTCTTGTTTTTGTTTGTCAACTCTTCACCCTCCTGCCCCCATTCACTCCATTACTATTCCCCCCTGCTTTGTTTGAATTGGGGTCTGACTTTTAGTGTTTGTTGCTAGTCTGATTTATAGCCCAATCTTTTGGCCTTCTGCCCAAATATTGCAGTTGGTCTCAATAATTCTTCTGAAATTGGCTAAAATAAATAAATAAGCAGAAAGTGAGTGCAGCAATGCTACAAAGATGGTTGGATGACATTTGCCCTCCCCCTTTCCCTACTGGCGTAAATAACCAATGCTCTTCACTATTGTGACAATATTTTGTAACGTCATTGCTGGGCTGGGTTGTGAGCATCCATATCCTTTACCTCCAACCTCCATTGATAGTCCAATAATCCAAAGAACAACCAACTCAAGGCCTTGGGCAAACAGACCACCCTATACCACTAAAGATATCTTCGCATTTCCCCCCCTCTTTACAGTTTTTCTCTGCCTTTTCTGATGTTTCATTTTTTACCTTCTTAATGTTTAGTTTATAACCACTCGTTCTCCTTTTTGTACTTTACTTTTCTTCTTTTGTCTCTAGTTTCCTATTTCTTCTTCTCATTTTCTTTTCAAATCTTTGTCTCTCCTTGTTTTCTTTTTCCCCCTCTTCTTCTCTCTCTCTCTCTCTCTCTCAAAAACCCCACTCCTTTCTTTTCCTGTCTCCCTCATCTTCCTTCTCCGTTCTCAACTCCCATGTATGTTTTGAATTATTTGCCAGCCATTTCAGTATATATCCTCTTGTTTCCATTCCATGCATCAGTATTTGCTGATTCACTATCAACTTGGTCATCTTCATGGAACAAGATCCCTTGACTTCTAGTAAATGACCTATGACCTCTTCTTTCTTCTGATCCTGACTTTGTATGCTTTTTACAATTATTTGCACAACAAATTGAGGTCAATATTTTCAGTAAAGAAACAAAAAAGTGAAGGTTTAAAATTTAAAATAATTTTGTAAATTTAAAAAAATACTTTGTGTAGTAGATGTTCATGTGGAACCCATTTTCTTAGCTTCTGAATTTTTCCTAAGGCTTGTATTAAACAATGTACCAACGTTGACTGGTTCACCTCTAATGTTACTGAGAGTTCAAGTGTTTGTGCTTTATCTCATTTTATATGTTCCTCCAATTCATCAGTTTTCAAGTTCTGTGTTTTTGTCCTTGAGCTCAAAATCTCCTTTTTGAAACATCACAAACCATTCCCAACACGTGATTGCGCCTACTGCACCATTTCCATAAGATTCACTGATTGCCTAGCTTGTATGGCCTTTATTCCTAGATTCAACATGAAAGATAAAGAGTCAAATATGCATTTTATAGTCTGTCATGATTTTCACTAAATTAAAATAAAATTATAAACTTTCTACAAACAGTCCCTAGAGAGTATACACACACACATGCAATAAAGAACTGAGTAACTTTTAAAATACTAGTAAGATTTCCCTGAACAGCATCATTCATCATTTAAACACTTGTCTTTCTCTTGCTTGACACAGAAAAAAGTAATTTTTGAATAAGATAGTTACTTTATTACAAGGATAAAAAAAAAGAAATTCGTGACTAGATCGATGAGAGCCTTCAACATCTCAACCTAATTGGAATCTACTGAGGAAAAAAGTTCTTATCTGTGTTTTGAAGTATTCAAAGAGATTTCTTTAGCATGAATTGCTGGAACCTGGACATACTTTTACTGTGCAATGCTGCAATTGGCTCATTTGAATGATACACTGGATCAGAAAAGATAAGTTAACCAGTGATTTTGTTGCATGACAACCCCTGTCCTCAAGTTGCAAACGTAATACAGCAATCAATCCTGGAGTTAATATGGTATATTCTCCAGACCTGTCACCTTCAGACTATCATTTGTTTCACTGCATGCAACACACCTTGTCTGTTCAGTGGTTCTAACAACTTCAAGATATCGAAAAATTCCTTGAATCAAAACTGGAATCCTTCTTTTATGATAGAGTACACAATTTATTTGAAAGGTGGCATACGGTCATAGAAAGCCAGGCAGAATACTTTGATTACTGAATAATGAGGCTATGTATTTATATGAATAAAAGGTTTTGTCAAAAACTGTTGGAGACTTTTGCATGGTAATAAGTTAAAGAAGACTATAAATAAGTGATGATGTTATAATCTTGATAAACATGGGTCTTGTATTTATGTAGTTAAATATACAATGAATTATAATGGTAAAGTTAAATTTCCATCTAATTAGAATGGTATGTTTCTTTAGATTGAAATATGCTAAAGTTTGCAGGCAGAATGCAATGTCATATAAATCCTGTGCGATTTTGACTGATACTAAAATTACCATCTGTTATGTTCCAACCTACTTTCTTGGTGTTGGTTGGTAGTAAGTAAAACCACTATTGAGAAAAAATTCTGTCCTAGATTTGCCACAAGAAACCACCATTCATCTACCGCTAAATACTTCTCCAATTAATCTGTTGGAATTATTTTTTCTGACCACTGCAATGGTATATACTTATGGGTTTGGATCAAATGGCAGGGAAGAGAGCATAGTCCAATGCCTCTGAAAGTATATCACAAGTATAAGATATTTTACTGTAAACTGACCTAATCATGACTTTTTTTTTAAAAAACAGATCAAAATGCCTTTCAAGTGCTTGGCCAAGTACTTATAAAGTGGTATACAATATCATGTTGCAAATATTTTTTAAAAAAATGGGTAGCATCCCTTTGATTTTCTGTCCATTCACTGTTTTGTGACTAGATTGCACATTTTCTTCCTCAGTTTTTAAGAACTTTCAAATTCCTGTTGAGAATGCTTTGACTAAGCAAAGCTTTGCTTTATTCTGGTTTGAGTTCAAATCTCACTGGTTGCTATCTCTTTTCTTGTTCTTCAAATAACTTCTGCATTGTTATTTAGTCCATCATACCCAGCAAGTGCTAATGTTAAAAACACTTTACTTTCCTAAAGTCATATATTTTAAAAAATCATTTTTATATAAGATCCAGTAAACTTACTGATGTGATAAAATCAGTTCTGGTGTCAATACTTTAAAAATTAATACTTCATGTATATTCAAAAATGCTTTTCAAGTTCAATGGGGTTATAGACTCTACAACCAATTCGATATTTAGTAACTGAATCTTCACACCTGTTTTATGAGCTTGGCAGGTGTAAGGTTCTGATTGCCCAGACATCTGGGTTGGCTGACCTTTCCAAAGCAGTTCTCTTTTTTTTCTTTTCTTTCTTATCTGCCTGGTTACTTTTCTTTCTGCTTATTTCCCTGTGATAACTTTCAGCTTGCCTTCAAGTCTTCACAATTATTTCAGGATGTTTATTCTGTTTTCTTCCTTGATTCTTGACCTTGCTTCTGTTTTTACTTCTGCTCCAACTAATTGGCATAGCAACTGTTCATTGATCTGTTTGCTACTGTTATCCTCTGGTGTGTGTGTTTTTATTTTCTCCAACTCATTTGAATTGGTGTGCACTCTGATCCTTTTCTTAATATATGGGTTAAGACAAGTTAAAGTAACTGGCATAATAAGAACAGTCTAAATGCCTATTATAGCACAGTCCCCACCCCAGTTTGGTTTATTGGATCTTGTTTATTTTTCTGGGGACATTTTTAACCCTTTCACTGCTGTGTGGAACTTTATTTGGATTTCTGAGCAGGTTGCCAGCTAAGTAGAAACACCCACATTATTTTGTTTAGTAAGCTAGGATGAGGTTTCTCAATTGGGTTGAATAAACTTACTCTATTTTTTCTTGAAAATAACAAAAATCAGTTCAGGATAAAGTTTCTTTTAGTTTGGGTTTATTTAAATAGAAGTTAAAGGTTTTGTGCTGACTGTCTTGAAATGGTATATTTTATCCTGACAATTTTGCACTGTGAGTGGGATCTAAACTGCGGACAGATTGGCAGTGGAATTGTTAGACATCTTTTTCTTCATTGTATTCTGTTCTGAACAGTGAGGCCAAATACAGGCTTGATAGTTAAAAAAGATTAATGTCAATTTATACATTTCACTCTTCTTGACCTTATTCTTTTTAATTATTTGCATCATGATATTTGTATAGAATGGTGTTATAAATATAAGGCAGTAAAAACAACAGTTGAATTTAAGTTTTAAACCAAATTAGGAATTTGGACTTTTGATGAAATTTGTATTTCTCTAAGCCCCACTTTTTTAAAACATTTACTCTTTTTCTTTATGTATGCGTGAATGTTTTGTTCATCTAATTCAGTGTATGGATGTACTTGCAATTGTAACTCAAGAGTTACAGTATAGCTGAGATTGTAAGTTTGTAAAGCTAGTTAAATCCATTTAGAAACAGGAAAATCTGTTTCAAATTCTGAAGCAAAATAGCAGATTTTAAAAATATTAGACTGACTACTAATGGGATATTAGTAGTCAGTCTATAATTTAAAAAATCTGCTTTATCCTCCGTTTAAATATTAAGAACGGGATCTGGATATGCAGTCCAATGTCTTGAAAATAAGTCTTGTTGTCTACTAGGTAAATTTTGTATATATAGAGAGATATTATTGAAAGATACCAGTATCTTACTATAGCTTTGGCATCAGTCCAGGGCGATCCCTACTATAGGGATTGCCTTGCATCAGACGTTTTAGACCACTTTCTTGGAAATTTCTAGGGATCTATTGCCAACATTAGAGTTGCTTTAGCTGACAACAATATTTATATGAAATTTAAATTTTGAAGCCAAGAAAAATAATTGCCTACCAGAAAATTTATTTTCTTGGCTTCTTCTAGATAATTTATATTTCATATTTGAAAACTATAACTAATTTGATATCGATGATTTTGAACAACAGTGTTAAAAAAAAAACAAAAATGGACGAAGATTGTAGTCAGCACATAAACCTGTCTGTTGGTGGCTGGCTCTTTATCTTGTGCAAAATTATTTAGCAATAACACATGCGTGAAGTTATCATTTGTTTGTCCTGGCTGATAGGTTATCTTGTATAATAGAAAATTATACAATGAAAAAACTTAGTTTCTAACAACATGAAGGCTCACTCTTCAACTAAGACAATATGGCATATCTTAGCTATCTTCTTCTATTAATGAATGGCAGTGACTCCTAAAATCTACCTTTCTCAGTACAGTTAGTCTGTAAAAATTTACTTGAGTCATTTACTCTCTATTAATTGTGTGAATTTTTGCAAATTTGTTTTTAAATTTAGGAGGTTTACTTGGTTATGTCTTGCTTCCTTTAATGCTTGTCTGGATGGATGTTCTTCTCAGTACATCTCTTGTGATATGGCAATAACTTTTCATTGTTTTTCATGAAGATTTTCTACAGTTAGAAGGCATTTTTCTCTGTCCACTCTTTTAAAAGGTGGTATCCTCATGAAAAAGATATACTTATTCACTGTTTTTTATTTGTCATGAAAATTTACTATATTGAGGCACTGTTTGAACACGAAGTTGGGTAAAAAATTGAGTTATAGTTTTTGCAGATAAACTTTAACCTTTATATTTCATTGGGTACCTGTAACTAAATGAAAGTATATTTGTTATATACTTTCATTTAATTATAGGTAAAAGGCCAGGGGGAAAAAATCTTTCAATTAATGTTAAGATAAATATACATAATGAACAGGTCTTTCATCTCTTTTTCTTTATAAAAATTATCTATTATTTTCTATTCCATGTCTCCTTAACTTGCAAATTGGATAAAATAAAATTTGCAACAAATCTTAGACGCTTTAAAAAAAACACTTTGGCAATATCTTATACATATTTACTAAGCTTAGCCTGGCACAATAATGGGTCACCCAATGAGGATGGAACTCTATACACTAGATACAATCTGGGAGATTAGCTTGCTAACTTTTGCCCTATAGCAGGTAGTTCTTTGGCAATATCTTATGACTACAGAATAAAAACTTAGTTGATTCATTTCTGAAGTACAAAGTCAGATATTTTCATCCGGGTCATAAAAGGGGCCGACTCTAATCCAGTTCTCGTTTCTGCATTCAGTAAACCAATATCTTTAGATTGTGTATAATCTTCACTATCATATTACCTTTTTTCTCCCTTCCTTTCCTTTTTGATTTAAAAAAAAAAAAAAATTTTTTCCCCTGCATTTTGGGGTCAAAATGCTGGTCACTATGTGGCTTTAAATCGTTTCCTAAACTACTGAAATGGTCATTTAAAGGGTTGGCATTTCCTATGACATTCCACTGCAGGCATTGACTCTGTTTCGCTGACTTGATTAAGGTTTTCCTACCATTCTGGTTACAGTTTAAAGCACTTCCTCTTCTATTTCCTCTCCTTTTCATTTTTTTTCTCTTTCCTTCTGTTTCTCTATTCAATTCCAGCGACTAGGATAACATTTCTCTCTGTCTCTCACTTTTCCTTTCCAACTTTTCCTGAATCTCTGGTATCTTTAATTCATGTAGAAACAAATTGAACAATCTGACATTGTCTCGAAGACTTGGCTATGTGGCCCCCCCCCCCATTTAAAGTCAAATGAACAGATGTTCTCTCTGTATTCCTTTGTAGCATTTTGTCATGTTTTTTTCCATTAATGTTTAATTAACTTTTTTATTTAAAAAAAAATCTCTCACACACAAATATGTATGCATATGTCTGTAAATGGTTACATGGTATTGCCCAAGTTAAAATAGCTTCCACAATAAATCTGCCTGGAGGTAATACTAATTCTGAGTATAAACGTTAAATGGTTACATGGTATTGCCCAAGTTAAAATAGCTTTCACAATAAATCTGCCTGGAGGTAATACTGATTCTGAGTATAAACGCTTATATTATGGCCAACATCGCACCACTTTCTTCTGTCTGGAGGCATTACACATGCTTCTGTGTTAAATCACCTGATTCCATTTCAGTGATGTGATTTATTTTTGATAATAATGAAAGTAAAAACAACTCCCTCAACCCAGCCTTTTTTTTTCCCTTTTATATCTAAGCATCTGTTGTTTTTCACTTAAAAGAAACATTTGAATTTTTATTTGCTCTTTGGGATTAAATATCCACATATATGTAAGTAAAGTGCTTAGCCCTTGTTAACAGGAACACCAATTTCCTATTTAAAGTATAAAGAGCATATGGTGTCAAGATCTAGGTTTCTTAGTCTAAAATCTAAGCATCATTCAGAAGGTTCTGTGTGCCAAATTTTTGCTTGGGTTGCTTAAGAAATAAAAATCAAATAACCAACCACATAGACTCAGTTTCACTATATGTATCTGAAGAATAGATCAAATTAGACTGCTAATTGAAACAAACTCTTTGTTTGTTTTCACTCTAGATATTTGGGAACTGTACTGATATATTCACTTCACCTACTAATGGTTGTTAGTAGATTCTCTCAATGTTGAATGAAAGGAGCATGCAGCTTCTTTATTTTAAGCTGTGGAATCTTGTTAATGAGACTCCCAAGACAACTGCATGACCTTCATTCTGAGCAAATAAGTTTTGCTTCTGATAAATGGTTCTTCAGATTCTGCTTTCTTACTCTCCCTCACATAATCTTCCCTCTTTCCCTCTCCAGGATCCTTTTTAATTAGATGTTACATCCTAGCTAGTGAACAGTTATTGGCCATACAAATTTATACTTAACCCCCATAATGTGTTTATTGTATCAAGTAACATTTACAGACTACTCTTGAATTATTTTAATATTTTTCCAGAATTTTTATTATTTTGTAAAATATTGCCCTATTTAAAGGTTTTGATGGCATTTACATGGCTATAGAAATTATATTAAACTAACCCCTTTTTATTGGGGTAAACAGGTTCTGTTTACCCCATCCCTGAAGAAGGCCGAAGAATGGATCGGCCGAAGCATCGTGTTTACAACACAGACAACAAGGAGTCCAATCGTCCAAAGAACCATTTGAATATTAAAGACCCTTCTCAAAACTATAGAAAATAACCCCTTTTTGTTTTAATAGTCACTTTATCTCATTTTTGGCATCAACGTAAAAATATGGATTTGATCCAGTTTCATTTTATATTCTCCCACAGTGCAAAGAACAAACAAAACAAAAAAACAGTCACTTGGGGGTAAAGTGGCACAGTTATTGAAACTATAGACTTATATAAAGTTACTTTTAATGGCTGTTTCCTACTGTTAATATAAAAAAGAAATATAGGTATAATTTCAAAATACTATCATAAAAAATTAAATGATTTTAAGTAGTTAGTGAACATATATGAATGGGCGTGAGAGGTGTAATAAAATGGCACTAAATAACCAATTGTGTTGGAAATATGTTACCAGCCCAAACCTGATGGAACCACTAAACCAAAACCTAACGATCCTTGTTTGTTATAATATCCAGTTTATTTATTTATTTTTTTATTCAATTATCAATGGTGTTGCATTTAGAGAGAAAATGTTTTCCACTCAATCACTGGAAAATGAAATTTAATTTTTTGTCTAAAAAACAAAAAATAGTAGTATAAAGCTGCGAAAATATAAAATTATGACTGGAGACTTGTTTGTATTTGGTAACAATGCAGTGCTAAATTCTACAACTAAATGCAGTTTGGTAAAATAAAAAGGAATTATTAATTTGAATCATTGCAGCTATATTAAGTTCAATAGATTTAAAGCCCGACTTGAAGATATCAAAGTATCTGAAAATCTAGAAAAAAGGAAGAATGAGTCCATTTCTTACAAAACGTATACAGAACAAATATCCTATTAATTTCTAATCCTTTAGCTTTACATGCCCAGAAAATTCCATTTATATGTTCGAATACAGGCTGTTGCATTTTTTTCCTTATAATTCAAAGCCTTATTTTCTTGGCAAATATGTAACATCTCTGAAATGAATCTCACTTAAGATTGGCTAATAAAGCTGTGGAAAGTTTTTTTCATTCTGTTTACTGTTGTGGCCATCTGTTGAAAAGGGGCAGGGGATCTAGGTAGAGCAGTACATAGAAGGATCGAGTTACTCTGGTGTTCCCATTTCAGTGTCAACATCCTTGAAAAATTGGCCAGATGACATGACATTCTCCTTCTTGTAAAAAAAAAAGTAATAAAAATAAATAGATAAAAAATGGGGAGTTAGATGTGTGAACATCATATGACTGACTGCTTTTGAGACAATTAGGTTATTTTGTTCAAGTGGAGACAACTGCAGATATTTACCCCTTCTTCTCAAATCCAAAGAATTTCAGAGGAAACAAATTCAAGGCATTTTGTTTGAGAAGGATTTCTTTAAAATTACTTAACAGCTGAAAGAATTATTTTGTAGCATGTTTGAAAAATCCTGCACTCACTACAAATAAAAAAGAAAGAAAAAGGATTGCAATAATCCCAACCTCGTTAAGATATAATAAAATATGCACTTGGTTATCATATATTTTCTCTGGACCTGCCATGATGGCTGAGATAGTGTTGTATTTTTCCACTGGAAAACTATAGTCGGTTCTCAATTTCAAATGCTGATTTCAGTATTTCAAATGCTGATTTTCAAGGCAGGCCCTCTCTGCTAGGAAGATTGGTACAAGACAATCTTTTTTTCTTCCCTATTCCCTTCCCTATTTGACCTTGTGTCAAGCTTGATAAACATCTATACATTATATTTTCTATAAACCGCATGCACATATTTGGATGATCTTGACAAATATAGGACCAATCAGAATTTGAAGATCAGATTGTTTCTCTTGTTAAGGTGCCTTTTATTAAACTCCTAGTTATTGGGGAAGGACAAAAAATCATAGATAATAGATTTCTAATCTGAACTGACATGACACATCACCTGTAAATAAAAACATTAAATAAATTATAATTTGTTTAATACTTGAATAATTCTTTTCAAAATGAGCCATTGAGTTCACAAACCTTTCCTTCATTTAATTGAATAAAGAATAATTTGTATGTGATCTGTTATGATTGGGTGAACATTGCTTCTAATTTTATTAATATTCACTGAGTGTCTTAATGAAATTACATGAACAACACTTGCCAATACCCTGCATTTCCTCACAGAACAATTTCTTTTTATTAAACTTGTCAAAGTTAGATGTTATTTTGTTATTCCCTTTTTTGATCATCTCCATAGTTTTCTTGGGCTATTTCAGTGCATAAATGTTGTAGTTATTTACTAAGCTTAGCTTAGTTTTGGCACAAGGCCTTTAAGTGTAGGGCACCCAGTGAAGATCAAACTCACTAGTCAGTAGTAATGGAGTAGCTTGCTGACAATTACACCACGGCCAAGCTCCCATGTTAAATTCTTTTGTTGAATATCTTTTGTCTTGTATAGTTTCAGCTTCTTCTTGGGTATGTAGCAACTGATCTTCTCTCTGATGCTTATAAAATCTCAGGACATTGTTAAAAAATAAATAGAACATATAATTGAAAATCTGGAGAATCAGATTGCACTATTTGAGCACTATGGAATTGTCTGTTCTAAAACCATAGTTTGTGGGTTGGCAGGCAGCATTGCCCCCTCCCCCGATCAGGCTTTCTTACTTAGGGTGAGATGTTTAATGTTTAAAAGTTGGAACCTCATAAAGAATAATGGTGCTGTACAATTTATGTAACCCAAACTTAATGTACCTATATAAAAAGATGGTATTATTCTTTGCTGGTAACTGTATTGCCACTAAAATATATTTTTAATATCCTTCCTCTCCCCCTTTCTGGAAAAGTGGCAACAGACACCCATGGTTGGAGTTGTTTGTAATTCATATCTATGTTAGTAAAATCAGTAATATTCAGTATTGTATAGAACTGAGGGAAATGATGAAGGAAAAGTAATTGATATATATCATTTTCCCCTTAAGGTAGTTACATTTCTTTTACATCTTATTTACATGTCATGTCTGTTTTGAGGATCAGTGAATAGTCTTGTCTAAGCTGTCTTCAATTAAAAAAAAAAAAAAAGAAAAAATTCATTCCAATATAGTCAGTATATTTATATGCTTGTAAAATCTCCATCAGCTAAGCAATTATTAAAAAAATACCAAGTAACTGCCACACATGCCAGAAAGTTGATTCCTAAAATTCTCAAGTGTTAATTCATTTTTAGACCTACATTTGCCTGATAAGCCCCCCCCCCCAAAAAAAAGCCGCAACACTTCCATCTGGCTGTCTAGTTGAGTGTCTAAGTGGACTGGTATGACCCTTTTTTTTTCTTAACCCCCCCCTTTCTTTTCTTATACTTACAAAGTCTACATATATGCTGGTATGTATGTTAAATTTTCTCAGAGTTACAGATTTTATAGAGATATCTAACTCTTGGTTCAAATGTGAATTATCTTACTGGTGCTTGTTCAACTCAGCTGATGTTCTCAGATAATCAGAAACAGATTTGGTTATAGTTCTAGATTTTCATTGATTTATTTTTTTGTTGCTGTCCATCTTCAGTTGACATAATTTCTGTCCTCATGTTAGGCAGATTAAACAAATCAGTTCTGTGATAAGTGTTGCCAATTCAAAAAATATTTTTGCGCTAGTTTGACTGCCAAAAAGCGGTAAATGTTTTTATAATAGCCCAAAGTGGCCAAAAAATCACTACAAATGGTAAAAAATGGCCAGAATGTTTAAGCGCAAATGTGCTAATTTAGCGCTTTTTGCATTGCTAAAACAAGAAACCTGCCGAATCTAGCGCGATACGTGCTAAATCGGCAACACTGTCTGTGATATCAACTGATGGGTGCTGAGAATATACTTTTATGGTCACCTAGAGGATGACCTGCTTAAAAACCCAAGGTTCTGTTCAGGAGACCGGATTAGTGAAGTTTATTATTTTCCATTAATTTCTTTACTGGTCAGTATTAAAAAAAACAACCCATTATGATACACTGTATATAACTAGGAGGTGCATAGTGGAGTAACAGTTACTGGCATGGAAGACGGAATAGGCGAACAGTGTTCGAGTTTCCAGCTGAGGCTGCTTGAGTTCACATTGCACATGCCCTCGGGAAAGGCATGGATCCCCCCCCCCGCTATGGGTAAATTGCAGAACAGTTGGAGTTTTTTTTATGCCTATAAGGCAATCCAACTATGAGAAAGTTACACTGACAGGAAAAAAAACCTATAGCCTTGGTGTGGGACATGTAAAAACATACTTGCTACTGAAACCATAAAATGACCCATAAGGAGTCTATAAACAAATATATAACTACTGCATATCACTTGAGTGTGTAAAACATAACAAATGTATTGTCTATAACTAAGTCATTAACATACCAAATTTTGTTTGGACAATCTAATCTCTTCTTCCCATCTTTGATGTTGACAATGTTTTGGCCGATTCATTCTACAGCCTTCTTCAGATGTAATATCTGTATTATTATACCTGAAAAAGGTTGTAGAATGAATCGGCCAAAATGTTGTCAACATCAAAGATGGGAAGAAGAGATTAGATTGTCCGAACAAAAGTTGGGGTATAAAAATAACAAAGATAAGGATCAGGGAGGAGAAAAAACAAATTATGCTGATAATTTGTTTTATCTATGAACTGTACAAATATTAACCTTTTGAAATGTAATTCAACAATATAAATACTCCACCACCAGGGTTGCAGGATATGTCCATTTTTTGCCCTGTATGTCCGATTAAAAAAAATTTTAAGACTCAGACATCAAAAATTGTCCGCATTAAGGCCTCACTCAATGTTGCTTTGATATTTTATATCTAAATTTAGATATTTGTTATTGCGTTTAAATATAAGAAATTTTTTCTATATCGGATATCAGTTCTAGCCACTTTTAGCTATTTCTTTTCATTATTGTGATAATAATTTAGCTACTATTAGTTATTTGTAGCCATCAATCTTTTCTGTCCAAATTTGACTGATTTGGAGCAGGGTTGACCGAGATTGTCTGGGTTTTGGAACACTTTTGAGAAAACTAATCTGGCAACAGTATCCACCACCCCCAATGTCTGTGGATTCTTCATCCTAAAGCTACCCGAAAGTTTGGATGTTCATTGTGGCCTACACCACTTTCCTATATCCTTTAATTGCAAGTCAAGTTTGTTCTTTCCATTTATCACTATCTTATTTTTTTAGTTTTTATGTTAGAATTTTATAACTAGATATCTCAATTGACACTAATCTACCTGTTAGAGGCTCTTCTTCCTGGGTGAGCTCTATAATTTATCACCTTTTTACTATTAGGCACTCAGACCACAGGACACCCAGTGTGGGTGGCTGAACATTCTAACCTATTAAAGTGTGAAAAAAAAAAAAGAGCCTGAAACCTAAGAAGGTATTATTATTTGTGTGAAGTGAACCTTTAGCTGAGTTCAAAGAAGTAAAATGTTTTCTTTTTTTTTCCTTTTACAAAGTCTTGCAGTTTTATCTACTAGCAGTTAAAGTTGTGAATTAACTGGAGTAAAGGTTTCATGTTATTGCAAGCATTGTGCTGGTAATGTTTGTTACAAGTTATGTAAAAGAAGGCTTGACTCTGGTTACTGCAGCAGTGAAAGAAAATAATAGTCCAAATATAATAATTTATTGCTCCTTAATAACTGATGAGGACCTGTCAAATGCTTTTTTAGGGAAAGACTTTGGTTTTTCCATAAGCATTAAGCAGCATTTCTCAACTTAATTAAAGTTAACATGATTTTTAGATGCAGACAGAACTTAATTTTTACTTTTGCAATTACATTAATCTTGGCAAAAATCATTATAAAATTTGAGCTCTTTTATAGTTAAGTAAGATGGGGTTGTGTACTAGCAGAAATGTGTGCATCACCAAATGTGCTCAAATTCTTTGTACTTGAAAATATCTGAACTGCAAATAAATATTCACTTTCTAAAATCAGAACTCATTTGACCAGAACTCCTGATTTAAAAAGTTATAACTCTAGTCAATGTAGGTGCATAGTTCTTTTCTTTAATGTCAACAAAACATATTAACTGTGGTTCGATCACAAAATGTATTTGGTCTTAGTATATTATCCCTGCATTTTTTTGTTTTCTTGTCAATATGCTTTGAATATGGAACATTTTTCTTTTTACATGTGTGCATATTGTATTGGTTTATTTGATGGCACAATCAATAATACTATTAAAAGAGGAAGTGACCTCAAAAGATGAATCATTTTGTAAGAGTGTTCTTACAGGGATGATTATAACTGGATATTTGAAATGAGTAATTGTATTTGAGCATGATTGGGTTGAATGTATAGGTAATTATAATTGTTTGTGAGCAGATAATTGTTTTTGGAAGTTGTGTGAGAGAGAGAGAGAGAGCAGACATGAATAATTGTATTTGTGTGTAGACATTTTCTTAATGTGACAATGTATTTACATAAATGTGGTTAATTATGCTTTTGCCTGTTCTTGACAATGTATGTGTATGGAATATGAAGAGGATTTTACTTGTTAGCATGTAATTTATGTACTTTTGAATTAATTTGCGTGTGTGTTTAATATTAGTACAGATTTTATGGTATGTGTATGAATAATGTGTGGGTGGACTTGAATGTATGACTATTTTTATGTGTGATGGACTGTTCTTATGGATGTATGAGTCATTGTACACAAATGAATTATAGCAGTTCTTGAGTATGTCAGTGTGGATGACCGTTTTGTTCTGAGTTTGTGTGAAACAATTTTCTAGACTACATATGTACAAATCCTGTTTTAAAAAGTTTGATTTGTCTCCTCCAGAGACTACAAAATCAATGACCATTTTCCATGGCACATTCATATTTACTCGACAAATGATCCAAAAGTATCACGTACAAGTAACTAATATATAATATGAAATCAAGGAATGGATAATTTTATATCCGACAGAATATGATAATTATAAAGACAATTAATTGGGAACCCGTATCAGCCCGGCGTCAGTGTTAGCGATTGCCACTCTTACCACTGAGCTAATGGCACTCTCATGAACATACACATTCGCTCGCCTCCTTATTCTAACCGATCGTATTTTTAGGCACGTGGTATGAAGTAGCTCCCTATGTCGACAGTATGAAATCAAGGAATGGATAATTTTATATCCGACTGAATATGATAATTATAAAGACAATTATTAATTATATATATCAGCTAATAATTGAATATTCTAAAATCTTATTTGAAACAATAGTCATACAATAAGTGTTAATGATTGAAGAACTTTTGCAAATTAATGGATAAAATATGGCATTTTTGATAAAGAAATTTTTAAAACTTCCAAATTTTGGTTGAAATCACAAATATTAACTATTTTTTGTAAAACAAACTTTAGAGTATTTTCTTCTTCCAACAGGAAGAAATAAAACTAGATCAAAATTTAAATTATAGCATTGAATTTTTTTACATTTTCATTGTCAGATCCTTTAGTATTGAGTATACTTGATTAGGATTCTATAACAGGTGTTTCACTCTGAGAACATATGAAATATTCCTTAGACAATATATCCAGGAGTGAAAAACACCTGAAAATCTTAAGTTTGTAGACCATTACTGCTGTAGTGAGTTCAATCCTCACTGGGTGTCTGTCGTACTAAACAAAGCTTAGTAAATACCTATAAGAAAAATCCTAATCCTACATTGTGTTCAACATCTATGTACAAAAAGTATTCCATCCACGTGCACGCCTCGGCTGCTTTTTTAATTTTTTAAAAAGTTAGTAGTGTACGTAAATTTAGAAGTATGTTTGTAACCTTTTTAATGTACATTAGTTTGTAAATGAACGTATTTGCAAATAATGTACGTGAATACTGAAATGAACATGACTAAGTTAGTGAGCATATGAATTTTGAATTTGTATGGTGTGACTGTGTGTGATACTGCTGATACTATTGGATTGCATGCACGCGACACCGGATATGCCTGCCATGACCTGCTCCCAGTGTATGTGACTATTCTAAGTTATGATGGAAGTCTGTCACTGGTAGATCGTATTGCCCGGATTTTCCTCCTCCTCCTCTTCTTTTCCTCTTTGTTTTCTTCTCGTTTCGTCTTCGTCTCGATTGTTTCCTTCAGAGACCGACCCCCCCTACCCCAGTTCTCCTTAGTTTGTTACTTCCACTCGTACTTCCCTCCCTCATCAACGGTGTACGCCACTGTTTAACACTTACATTTTCTCGCTCAGTGTGTTTTATTTGTACTTGTTTCTTTTTCATTTTATTAGCAAGTCAATTGATGGTTAGGAAAAAAAAAAGCTAACCTATTTATTTTTGTTTCTCTTCTGCGTACCCTTTCTTTGCTCGTTATTCAAGAACTCTTGCGTTGGGTGTCGCGGAATCTCAAATATTTGGCCTGTTTGTTATTCTGTTTTTCATTATTCAATGGAGCTGTAATCTACTCTAATAATATATATATATTCGTTTGTACTTTGTATCTCTCTCTTTTACACACCCTGATGAGAGATAGATAAAGTCTGTGTACACTGTTAATGTTAACTTTTATTTATTAAAAATGCAACAAAGACAATTATTTGCAAACCCATAACTTTACCTCTTCGCCATCTCCACCTGTTCTAGTATTTATTCCCCCTCTTTCAGGTTATTATAATCTACTTATGTGATTGGCTATATTTTTTGTATGTAACGTTTGTCATTTGTCGAGGGAGATTACTCTTTAATTAGAATTTAATATTTGATATTTATTTCTCTACTCATTGAGAGGAGTGTGTGTACAAAATTTCAAGTTTCTACTATAAACGGTTAGGGCTGGGAGAAGTCCGGCTACATAGATAGATACATATAAATGTGAACATATGAATAACTTAAACGTAGCAGTGATTCAAAAATGTAGAGCAACATGATGCTTTTGATATTTTTTAAGTACAGTGCAATCGCAAAATCATTTAAATACTGCTGTCATTTTTTGACGGTATGGGTAAACTAGTCATTACGATAATACACATTAGGAAAGAGCATACATTGTTCTATCAAAGACTGACAAAGATGTAAAACTTCTTTTCTTACATAAGAAAGTAATCATTCCGTGGTTAGAGGATTAGTCTTGAGGTAGTGAAATCTACTGCTCAGATCACTTTAGAGAATCAAATCTTTTAATTTTAAACATTTGTCAGGTGAGTCCGTTTTAAATAGGAGCCACTTGGCTGCAAGCAGTTTCAAACAACTCTTTTGCATTCAACAATCTATGTTAATCTTTATCTAAAATGTAAAGAAAATACTCAACACTATATTCCAAATTTTCAGCCTTCGTCGGGTGTATAATCCGTAAGAAAAGAGGAACACTTATTTTGTCAGAAAATAGCAACAGAAAGAAATCTTTTTTTTTCTTCTTTTCTTATGGATCATACAGGAGTTCAATTGTCCAAACAAAATTTAGAATTTTAATGATTCTTCTCAAAGTTATAGACAACAATATAATTTAAGAGATTTTGAATCACTTACAGAATTTTGCAGTGGGTCTACCAAGAGTTTTTGAAAAACAATCCTGTTATATTTTCATGAATACTAAAAGTACTACAAGCTGAGCCTTAAGTATTATACTTAAAAATCCTTTGCTTTTCTTTAAAAGAAAAGCACAAGGGGTGTGTGTGTGTGTGTGTATATATATATATATATATATA
>VCCN01001036.1:2149276-2165689 GCA_006491835.1 Architeuthis dux | reverse complement strand
AAAAAAAATATGAGTTTAATATGTTCATAAATTTAATATTGTTGAAAATTGTCAAAAATTGTCATTGTTGACAGAAATTTGGATTGGTGATCTTGAGTATAATACTTGGTATTTGAAATGTAAAGTTTGGTAGCTTCAGCAGATTAGAATGGGAAGAACATCCAACTGCAAAAGAAAGTTCCTCTAGAAATTTGTTTGACTATTTTTATAAAATACATTACGTAAAGTGTGAATGAGGTTAATAATGTACAACATATGTGAGCAATCAGCAGCTTTTAAACCTTCAGATGTGATTTAGAACATATGTGTTTACCAGAGTGTAAAATGTATTAAAGAGCTGTTGATCAATTCTTTTAAATACAGATTGATAGTAGACAAACAGCTGGATAGTGAGTAGATTCAGATTTGAATTGGAATGTATTTGTATGCTTACTGGGGCAGTTACAAGAATAAATTAATATCTTTATTTCAGAGGTTAACCTATAAAGGAAATCTGTTAATCTTAAACCTTGAATAAACGTTACTTTAATTTTTAATGAGTGTAGATGTTTGAATTTAATTTCTGCTTTTTTTAAATGATTATAATTTTATAAATCTTATTCTTTATGCTGAAATGGTTCATACCATAAATCTTATGTATGCATAAGGCATGCTCACTAGGTTGAAAAAGTGGACTTCATGAACATTTTTAGTACATTTTATTTTTAGTGTGAAAAAAAGTATACAATTTGTATATACAAGCACACATCATAATCATATTTACACAATATTTAGGGCCTTAAACCTTTGTGGTGGTGTAATAAACATCATAATCTTTTATAAAATCATTTGCATCTGTTGATAGCACTACATATTCTGGTAATCTATTCCAAATTCCTACCACTCTATTGCTAAAAAAGAATTTTCTGATATTCAATCTACTTCTATTTGTTTCTACCATATAGGTGTGACCTCTCAGTCCCTTGTACTCCCTTCTAGTAAAGAATACATCAGGGTTTACTACTAAACCATGCATAATCTTGAATATTTCTATTAATTCTCCCTGATCAATCCTATTTTCTAACTATATTTATCCTAACACTTTTAGATTATCCTCATAACTCATTATATAATACCCATAAAAAATGACTGGATTATTTACATGTGGATTTAGGATCGGGTGTAGTATCTGTGTACTCTTTGAAAAGTGTTACGCACAAAAAGTATATGTATATAATATATATGAGATACATATTGTGTTTTATATATGTGTATGTGTGTGATGTTATAATGTTACAAAAGTCAGCTAATGTATTTAATAATTATACTTTGAGCTATGTAGCTGTACCATTATTCACAGGGCTAACACAATAAGCCATTTTCTGCTCTCAGAAAGGGCATTAAAAAAAGAATTATGTTGCCACCTCTACTAATTCTCCATAGAAAAGAATGTTAACAAATGAATAATGTTAGTTTTGAGGAACAGCATTTATTTATTCTTTCTGAAAGACAACATTTCTTTAGTTCTTATAACTTATTACAGTTATACTTTTTTCTTTCTTGACTTCAAAGATATCAATTCGTATGGATTCGATACACTCACTTTAGTATTACTGACGTTTGGAATTTAGTGATGCACTAAATTGGGGTTAAATTGTTTTTTTGGAAAATCCATCTTATTCAGTTATGTATTTCTCTCATGTTACACTGCACATTCACTTTTTGCTGTCATGAATAATTTTGTATTCAGTTTACAAAATTTAATCGCTGAAGCTTTCAGATTTCATTACCGAGTTTTCCCCCACTTAAAACGATCTATTCCCCACCCCTGACTTGACTTACGTCACCTGTCCATGTTAATGTTATACTGCCGTCACTCTAACATGTTAATCTTTTGTGTTTGAGCCGAGCAACAAGATGTAATGAAAAGGTACACAAAAAAGGGGTGGAGTCTGGCGATTAAGAGGGCAGGGTAGAGAAAAGAAAGAAGGAAGGTGGGTGCAGAAGTTTGAAAAATGTGTAAGAATAGGACGAGGTTGAGTGGTAGACAGAAAAGGGACAGAAAGGATTTGTAGAAAGAATCAAATCAAGGCAGAGCAGGGAGTGATGAGAGTGCATCTGAAGGGATCGGGGTAGAATATGGGTATGAGAATGGGTGATGACTGAAACAGAAAAAATAAATAATAGAGGCAAGGGACAGAAAAGGGAAGAGAAACCCCGTTTCTGGATTGAGAGGAGAACATTGTGAGAAAGTGAAAGATTGAAAACTTTTTTCATTCTGCTCTCTCCAAACACACACACACACACACACACACACACACACTTCCTTTGGGAACAGGGACACAAGTCTAGTTCCAGGGCACCCGCTCCTCCAGGCTGCACCTCCCCATTGCAATCGGAGGGATAAGGTCAGGGTTAATGCCTGAAGCGTGTCAAAAGGCAAGTGCCGACGAATGTATAATATCTGGCGCAATCCACATGTAGTACACTTGTGGGTCCCCCACATTAAACACGACCGTGTGTCATATTCTGCTCTTGTAGCGAGGTGGATAAATACCCTTCCCCAGAGACACACTTTAATTAGAAATACTACAGACGGTTAAAAAAAATTTACGCAGGGAGGAAACATAATTCCGTAAGATGTGTTTGATCTCACTGGTTTCTTTGCCACAACTTTTTAAAAAATGCAATACTATTGACTGCCTGATAATGGTGAGTAATTATCTCTTTAAAATTTTAGATTGATTGACTCTATGCGCCTTTTCATTACATTTAGATGTTCCACTGCTCCACTAACATGACTTCCTCTATTGTAGTTGCTGGTTAACAGATTATATAATTAGCAGATTGCTATTGTTGTTGACAGAAGGCCTTTAAAACCTTTTAAGTGGCGTACTTGAGGAATTTGATTATTTCACACTTGATTTCCTCTCTTCTTATACTCCTTTCTTGATATTTCTTTAATATTCACTTCAATTTGAAATATCAATGTGTCCTTCATGAAAAGTTTCTTTGTATGTACTTTTTAAATGTATGTGGCTTATTATTGGTTATTTTGAAAACTTATTTTTATCTTTGAAAGTTCAATATCTGAAAGTTAGAAAAATCTTCATTAACTAACCCATTGATTGACAAATCTAAAGAAGCTTGTTTTGTTTTTGTTTTGCAACATGCTAGTAACACAACGATTAGCAATCGTTTCTCGTTGTTTCAAAGAAATGTTGGAGCACATGTTTTGTAAATTAGCTCATTCATCTTTGAATTTTGAAACTGTTTCAACCATTTCCTTTCCAGTCATCTGCTTGTTCATTCTTATATAAAAGCTGTTGTCACTTTTTTGTGTGTTTGTTGGTTTTCTGTCATGCTAAAGTAAACAGAGAGGAAGGAGGTACTGCGAACACACACACAAAACGGGTTGCCTCTTCGCTGAAAGTATGCTGGCAACTGCTGCTGGTAATATCACTGCTGTTGTCTCAGTTTTGTTTTTTACCCAGTTTTGTTGTCTTGTTTTAAATTTATTAAAAAACAGAAAATATGAAGAGTTATAGAAAATCAACAGAAAAATAAATTTTGTTCAAGTTATGTGTTTTTTGTTTAAATACATTTATACTAAAATATATATTTGAATAATTTATCCATATATAAATAATCCCATTTTTTACGGGTGCTATGTGAGTGACAAACATTACACTTTTACTCGAGATAACAATAGTGAAAGAGTTTTAGATTTAGTGTTTTTAATCAAGTTTAGAAAGTTTCATGAGAAATATTTGGACAATGAAAGAAAAGGAAATGTATTTCCATTTTTATAAATTATTTGTGTGAATTTATTAAAGTTTCTGGTTACTGAGACGTTTGATTCCTTTCTATTGTCTCAGATCACCCCAGGGCTTAAATATATGAATTGATCTGAATAATATGGATACAATCATAGAACACGTCATCTCATTATTTTTTGCGCTTCCTTAACGTCTTTATTTTTTAAATTGATCTCTCAGATGTATCAGAATTCCATCAGTTATATGTAAGTTCTTATTCCAATCATTCTTTGGTATTGTTAGTGAGAAAGTAATTCCTTTCAATATGTTGTATACAAAAGAGCTAGTGTTGTCAAATTGTTTTTAGAATTAAGGTTATGACAATTTTCAAGCAGAAATTCATTTAGTTTTATATAAGAATTGTTCTTATAATTTGATTCCTAATATCTGATCATCAAATCATTTGGGTAAAGAACAAAACCTTGTTTCATTAAAAAGCATTCAGTCTTTTTAAAAGTTAGTTGAAACACCTTCATAAACTACCAAAGATATAAATAGGAACTGTAAAAGTTATTGGATAGTAATGAGGAAATTAAAGAAAGATCACAATTTCTGATAATTGATCTTCATGCTTCAGGTTACAGGTAAACATTCTCTGTGATTAATTGCTATCTCTATTTAATCTTTGAAAGAATTTTGGTCAGCTGATAATGCTTTTAATGTAAGTTACTTGAAAAGCCATTAAAAAAAATGGTAAGATTAGATCATCTCTTAATTTGACCCAAAGCATTGCTGAGAACATTAGCACATATTAACACTGTCAATACAATCTTGTTCTTAATTCAGATTAGTAAAGATCTGACACAAAACTGCTTCTGAGACTAATGATATTCTTTGTTGTTTAAATTTCTCCTTTCAAATAACAAATAAACATGGAATAGAAAAAATATGTAAGACTTCATTAGAGTCTATTATTGAAACTATGTAAGCAAAACACATTTTATTCAGATTTTTGTTTGTGGCCAAAGAAAATTAAAAAGAAAAGGTGTTTTATCTTTGTCTCCTTGTGGAGTATTGTCTCACTAAAACTAAATAAAATGCAAACTTATATTTTTTTGTGTTAGTACAGGAAAGTTATCTTATAGTTATACTCTTATATAGACAAGTTTTCTGCATACCTCAAAAGATACAAAGACAGCACCTTTTTTAGTACCTGTTTAGTTGCAACAGATTATGAAGAAATGCAATTGTTGGCAGTTTTCCAGAAAGAGATAAACCTTGTGAATAAGAAACAACAATCAGTTTTGGATTTAATGTTATTTTCAAAAGTTTATAGAGCAATAAGTGTCTTTGTATCTTTTGAGAGACCATGTTTTTTTAGGTACATATACCTGTAGTTCTGCACAAAATCTCAAGTGTTGGACACTAGTGAAGATTGAACTTGCTACAAATAGTAATGATCTACTATACTAAGGACCAGGCCTTTATATGTCAGAATTTTATATACAATGGCAAAGAGACTGTTTAGAGTTGCATTTAGTCTAGCAAAATGAATTGATTTTATTACATACTAGCATAGTACCTGTACAAAATGATGAGATTACTTACGTACATATGGATGAATTATACAAATATATATTTTAGTATAAATGTATTTATTGCGAACAAAAAAAAAAACACGTAACTTGAACAAAATTTATTTTTCTGTTGATTTTCTACAACATTTCATATTTTCTCTTTTTTTTTTAATCTTAAAACAATAAGACAACTTGGGTAAAAAATGAATTTCTCTTTTAATAACATCAGTTTTATTCATAAAAAATCTTAGTGGAATTGTTTTCCATGCTACTACTAAAGCAGCAGTAGTAGTGATGTAGATTTAGCATGATAGAAAACAACAAAAAAGTGACATGGGATTTTATATTATTAGATTGTAAAGAGAAATGAAAAAATGAATAAGGATAAAGTGATTATATATATGTATTAATGAGGGATTTCTAATTAAAAAAACAAAACTGCCTTACTATTTTGTTTTCTATAATCATTGACAGATGTTGGATCATTAAGCTTCACTGCAACTTACCAATTGATGCCAAATGTGCACCCACCTATTTGCCACTTGTGGATTAGCACCAAACTTGTCCGTCTGCCTTGATTTGATGCCATATGTTTTTACCTGCACCATTTCTAGCTAATACCCTACCTAATTGTAATTTAATGAACACTTTGATCCTAGCTTCCTTGTGTAAATAATGAATGAATAAAAATCAGTATCTAAAGTGTGGCACTTGTTCACTACTTAATCTTTTATAAAACCAGTGATAACAGATAGTCCAGTATTTAAAGTTTGTCACTTTGCAAATATACTGTTACTTTGCTAAGTTATAACCTTTATGGTTACCATCTTGTCAACATTGATATTATATGTAGATCATCTTACAGTAACATCTGCTTATATTCTTCCAAGTCTCCTGATTTAATACTGTAGATTCCTTGTTTTCAAGTTACTTTTAATAGCAAGATGCTGCTAGATTAGAAGTTGATTTTTATTCTTTATAGTTATGTATGGCATTGACACTTCTAGTATCAGTTTATCAGTCCACTCTGCCTAGGATCAAAGTGTCACTCCCCAGCACTTCTGCCTAGGATCAATGTGTAGTATCTGTGCATTCATTGAAAAGTGTTACACAAATATATACATGCACACAAATTGCATTTTATATATGTTGACTAATATTTTTCTTACATAAATAAAACAACGCTCAACAGCCAAATAAGGAAACTAGGAAAGATGTAGGAATTTATTTTATTAATAAAGTTAAAAAAGATATTGTTCACTCATATGAATGCAATAATTTTTCAATGGTTTATTTTATTGACAAAGTTAAAGAAGATATTGTTCATTCATATGAATACATAAATTTTTAAGTGCATTATCGCCAAATCTGTCACACCACATAAAATTTTGTAGGCATTCCTTTAAAAAGAGGGTTATAGTTACAGTTAGACTTTAAAAGGCAGATTTGTTATTTTACTCATGGGGTATGCAGTTTTAATCTGTTTTTGCCAATAACCTTCCTATAAAATAAACTATGTATGCTATTCTTTATTACAAATTTAAAAGATTTTTTTCTTTATTTCTACTTGCATTTTATTTACTACATTTGGATGAGTGTACTGTTCACATAAAATTGGCTCCAATAATATCTCATTCTCCATTAACATTAGAAATGTGGTCATAAGCTTTACCTGTACATCAATGAATAGAATGTACTTTTCCGCAATGTCTGATAATTCTTCATCTATTAACTGCTGAAATCTCAGTTGAATAGTGGTGACAAGAAACTGACCTAAAGTGCACAGCATCTGCTCCTACTCTTGCCTGAACTGCCAGTCTTTTTCTGGTGGCTGAGTTAATGTCTTTAACCAAATGTGTACATGTCACTTGTGCCATTAATCTAAATAAAGTGGACAGCTTGTTTAAAGCAATCAGTGTATTGACATGTAATTAAAGGGTAAGTTTCGACAGAGGAATTGAGTAGGAGAGAGGAGAATGGAGAAAGATTTTGAAAGTCAGACCCTAGATTCGCTAGTTCTTTTCTTGTGCAAAGAGCTAGCAAGGTCAGTGTTGCCAACTTTATTTTCAACATTTTAAACATAACAGCAACAACCTCTTTGTAACAAAGCAAAATGATAAAATACTACTAATAATATAAAAGTACTCACAGACTGGACATCACTGCCATAGCACACACTGATCTGGAAAGAAACCAATGGAACATAAATCACACCCCTACCCCCATCCACTTAATAGCTGATACACAGAACCACCCAATCTAAACACCCCTACCCTAACAGCTCAAAACCCTACACAGAACTTTCAGCCAAAAACTTGGTCACCTGCCCTACTCCCTTTCCTCACCAGGAACAAAAACCAAATACTCTTTCTCACTTCATTAGGCTATCCCAACATGGATGGCTGCACTTTTCTGCAGTGTTCAAACTTCTGATGAAAAGCATAAATGCTTAGCTTCATGATAATAAAAATGTTTGAGATGTAACGCGCTTTTCTCAATCTTTCATTTCCACATTGTCAAATTTCCTCTACCATTCTGTCGGATTTCCTTACATCCATATAACAAACCATAAAAGTACAATAATTTTATCAATAGCATATTGACTACAGAAAAATTTTGTTATTCATTGCAGGAAACAGTTTGTCTCTGTGTTAGGTTTGAATTTTCACCTTGTAAGAGACTTGTAATTCCCATGTTTCACTTTTACTACTTCGGCCACCTGAGCATCAGACTTCCACCATCACATCCATTTTGTTTGGCTCTAATGATTAATACTAGAGGGTCAAGAAACATTGTAGTAAATGATTATCCATGATAAAAACTTGCCTTTGTGCACAGTTAAAGATTATGACAAGTTTGAAAAACCTCACCATGTTAGTCTCGGCTTTTCAAGTGATATAGTGACGTAATTTAAAGAGACATGGAATAAGAACTACTCCTCACACAAGAAAAAGAATTGTATCTTTATAAATAGGAAAGATTAAATGTTGTTTACATACTAATTCTATCAAAATAGCTTAATAAATAAGTGAGATGTTACAGGTTTAAATTGGATGGAAATTTCACTATTTAGCCACTTTTCGCAGCAAGGTTTTGGATAACTAGTTATATCCTTGAAGTTTTAAGACTAATCACTTTTTAGTAATAGCAAATATTAACAAAATAACAGAAACTCAACTGCAGTGTGTTTTGGTTTGTGTTTTTTCAGTAACCTGGTAAATGCAAAATTTTACTCCATTAATTAAGCTTAATAGTGCTTGCCTTGTGGCTGAAATAGTTATGTATTTCCTGCCATTGCCAGGGATTGTTGTTTAAGCCCAGTTAAAAACCAGATTTTCGAATGCTGATTTTCAAGGCAGGAAGGCCTTCCCAATTTGGAAGATTGGTGCAACGCAATCTTCCCACTCTCTATCTACTCCTTTTGGCCGTGTGCTAAATTCTATATTACTGATTCATGGTGTAAACTTGTTGGTGCTGTATTTTAATATCAACCTCTTAGCAGTAACCTTATACATATACAGTATATGTATAATCTGTAAAGGTTGATACTGAAAAATAGTTTCAGACAAGTCACAATGCCTGACTTTTGAAGAAAGTTCAACTTTATCTTTACCCAAAAGCCAACTTGTAGTTATTTTAAACTGAGAAGTAATAACAAAATTACCATGCTACCATTTTGCTTTAAAATGCTACTATGGTAATTTAATCCCAGATTACTATTAGTCATAAAAACTAGTCAAAATAACATGATGCATGCCGTAATAGAAAACATTAGTCATTGGTAATAATAAGAGCGTAGTAATGGCAGTAATAATTACTAGCTAGACCCGTGGAATTTCCATTATCCATTATCTCTTGCCTCTGCTCTTCTCTCTCCCTATCCTCTCATCCTCTCCTTTATCCCTTCCCCACTTCAATGCTGGATTTTATCTAAATGTTATACAAACATGGATTAGTTTCATATGCAAACATTTTACCAACCCCTCAGTAAACTACCTAACTTTCTGGGTGGGGGGCAGAAAAGATGGATTCGTGCCTTTCTCAAGGGCATTAGTGCGAGTGAACATAAACTGTCTTAGCCAAAGTTTGAACTTGGCTTGCCTATTCAATTCTCTGTCCTCTTAACTGTTTAGCCACTCTGCACCTCAAATATAAATATTCTACTTGTAAATTTAACATTTGGTGTCTGCAATCCAATAAAATTGGTTGTTTTGTAAAAATTGCCTTTTGGTAACAACCAGGGCTTGGAATTAACATTAACAGGGATGGTAAAAAAGTGTTCGGGATGAACAAATATCTTCTCCAGGATGCCTGATTTAAAAAAAATCTTTTTATTATTATAAATTTGATGAGGATTGTTCTTGTTTTTATTAAGATTAGTTTCATTTTTAGGTTGTGTTTGGACTGTCTGGACAATTATTTATTTTCTCAACATTTTAATGGTGTTTTTATTATGCTACTAACAACTATAGATGATAATAACAACAAATAGTAAAGAAACAACATTTTGATTTTGGGACGGTTTACATTTCCTTCGGATGGTTAAAATTGTTTTTTGGGACGGTTCCGGGACAGTAATGAAAAAAGTTCTGTAGCCCTGATAACAACACATCTTATTTGAAAAATGCATATTATCAGAATTTAGTATTGATCTCCCTGCATCTGATTGATCCAAAGGTGGGCTCTATTTCTTCATCGGTGTTCTAAATAAGAGGCAGAATGTCGAACCTGTTTAATAAATTTAGCAAACTTATGGAAAGAAGTTAAAATGTAGAAAATTGGAACTTAAAATTGGAATTGGAAAATTGGAACTTAAAGTCTCATCTCCCTAGACCACTCTGAAACTCTCACTACCACCAGAATGTAATTGTTATTGCCACTAACCACTACCACCAGCCTAAAATTATCTCCAACACAACTCAGTTATATCTTTCACATCTTATTACTATCACCACCATTGTCCTTAATCACCACAGAAAGGTCACTTAGGGTCTTGACATTTTAAAACTGTGATCAAGTTTACTTTAAGCTATTTTTAGAATAGGCAATGTGCTACCTGAGTAGGATTTTTATATTTATTTAAAAAGTTGTTTACTGTTTATTTTATACATGGTGGGGGAATGCTAATTCCAGGGTTGCCAATTTCAATGTTTTTTATTTTTTTATTTTTTTTAAATTTTTTTTTTTTTTTAATTTTCAATTTTCAAATTTGGGAGTCCAGTGTTTCTTCCTAATTTTTTGAATTTGGAAGTGCTTTCCACGTTCAAAACATTGAAAAAAAACATCTAAATTGGCAACTCTCAAAGTGTAAACTTTGCAGATAGGTACTTTGATCTGTCTTGAATCTCTAAGCCCTAACTGTTCATAGTAGAAACTTGAAATTTTATCCACACACTCCCCTCAAGAGTAGGGAAAAAGCTTTTTTGTTTTTGTTTTTTGGAAATTCCCCTCTAAAATAGGTTTATAATTTCCCATGGATTGCTATTTCTCTTTAGGAAGCCAATGATTGAAGTTTTGATAACAGTATGTTTGGCTTTTTCTTTTTAAGAGAAATCAGTACAATTCTACAACATTTGTTGAAGGTTAAAATTATCAAATATAGAAAAATAGAATTAGTTAATGGACAAAGATTTTTCATTGTGTATCCACCGCTCTCCGTCTCTGTAAATAGATAATTTTGCATAAACTAATTGAAATTCAGACTTCTATTATTTTAGATATTGGATATATCCAACTTAGTCACAGGGTTACATTAATGGAGCATCTAGGGAGGAATGAACTAGTTTCCATGACTAGCACACTAATCGTTAAATTATGTTATGTTTTTTTTTTTTTCTTTTCTGATATAGATTAGTAAATAGAAGGAAGTTTAAAACCCGGTTCCATATCTGTGTTAGATAAAATAGTAAATTTTAATACTGGAAGGAGAGAGTAAGCAGATGATGTATATGACTTTCTTTCTAAATATTATCTATATCTTGAAATTTTTAGGACCTTTTTTTTCTTACTTCAAATAAAAAACCAGACCCAAATCAGCAATACCAAAAGGAAAAGGGATCCCTCTAAAAACTCTGTGGATTCCTGGTTTGCTATCATAATCTCACTGATCAGTTGTTAGCAAGTGATGTGTAATGTAAATATTTGAACAGCCAAGTGAGTCTGGACAAGGGTGGGTAAAATTCCACCCTTATCTTATTTTTTAATGAAAGACCAATCTGTAATCAAGTGCATTGAAATGTTATTGAGAAATGAACAGACTGAGACTGCCTAGTATCCCATATGTCCACCTCTGTTATTCCAAATAACTACCATAATTTAAAAAAAAGAAATGCAAATATCACACAGCGTCCAATGCACTGGTATTATGACTATAGGGCCATCTACCAAAGCTTGATATGAATAGTTATGGGGCTTGGATGAGTTGCAGTGAGTGGTAATCCTACAAATACACCAACCATTACATAAAAATGGCATGAATAAAGGAGTTAGAAACTAATCTCAAAATATAAAATAATGCTCAGATCAACTTTGTATATTATTATTATATTATGTTCAACAAAGCTTATTAATTGTGCAATCAGTCATCTGTATTACAATGTTTACAAGCAGTGTTGCTCATTTAGCACGTTTTGCGTTTTGGCACTGCAAAAAAGCGCTAAATTAGTGTGTTTGCGCTTAAACATTTTGGACATTATAAGCCAATTTTTGACCATTTTTAGTGTCCTTTTGGGTTACGGAACTTTCATAGCAGGCAATTTCATAGTGAAAATGTCTATTTCCTAGCCACCTTTTATAGCCGAAACGAAATGATAAAAACATCATTCATCTGATGTTGCTAAACTATGAAAAAGTTAAGATGTCTGTCATGTTAACTTATGAGTCCCATAGATTATTGACACCAGATGAAAAGGAATTCATCCTGCTTGCTTTGTTAACATGACAGACATCTTAACTTTTTCATAGTTTAGCGACATCAGATGAATGGTGTTTTTATCGTTTCGTTTCGTTTGGGCTATAAAGAGTGGCTAGGAAATAGCCATTTTCGCTATGAAATTGCCTGCTATGAACTTGGCGTTTTTTTTGTCCATTTTGGGCCAATTTGGGTTATTTAAAAAAAAATTTAGCGCTTTTTGGCAGTCAAACTAGCATGAAAATATTTTTGGAGTTGGCAACACTGTTTACAAGACTTAGAAACTTACAGAAAGGAATATTGATCAGTGTTTGAACACTGGTTTTTCTCTTCTTGCTTGTCACAGAAGAAAGTCATTTTAAAACCAGATCATCTCTGACAATGAAAAATGGATTTATTATGAAAATCATGGCTTGATCCAGGACAGATCATGCAGATCACAGAGATGGGATGGTAAATTCTTCCTCATGCCGTGTATTCTCCAGACCTGTTATCTTCAGGCTGTCACTTGATTCACTCCATAGTAAAAAGTAAAAAAACCTAAAACTACCCTTGTTTTAATGTATTTTTAAAAATGAGACAATTTTACATGTAGGCTTATTTAAAATATTTTAACTAGGTTAATTTCTTTATTCATCTAAGATCTAACTGAAGTTAAAAAGCTTCTCTATAAATTGCTTGAACTTTTAAAATAAAATTCAAACTTTGAAAAATAGTCACTACACATTGGTTTTTAGCGATACTTGTATCTCTCTGGATAAAGCACTGAAATGAACTGGTCTTTTTTTCAATTAGGCCAATATATTCTTTCTTATTTTATGTTTAATTTACTGCTCTGTGAAATGCTAATATGGGACTACAAAGCATTGCAATAATCTCAAAAGCTTATTATACCCTAAGTAGTTATTACTTAGGTAACATTAAAAAATCAATTTCGTAGTTCTCATTTTGCTATTAGAAATCCCTTTCCCCACAAACAATGGGGATAATTTTACCATTAAACCATGTTGCAAGCATTTTTTTATTGCTAAATATTGAATGTATACAAACATGTTTATTAATCAATCTTTATTATTATTGGATGAAGTATTGTAACACACCACTTTTTATTAAATTTGACTAGTTTTTACCTTCATACTAATTTGTATAAAAACAACTAAAATTAGGATGAAGTCAAATTTAATAAAAAGTGAACATGTTTATTTTCCAAAACATTTTTAAATTGAAAGATTAAAAGGATTAAAAAAACTCTTTTCTGTGTTCACTTTAAACTCAAAAATAAAGATTTTTAGAAATAAAATTTAATGAAAGACTGTCTTCAAGAAGTAAACCAAATATGGAGTAACTTAAGTCCTTTTATGAAAATAATTTCACTCTGCTTGATGCACTGCAATTGATTCTGTGAGTGAATAATGTTGAATAAAAAAACTTTGTAACATTAATGACATTTAACTGGAACTGACTGAAAAACTAGTGTTTTTAGATGCACAAGCATCTTTTAGTATTGATTGCTGTCACTGACTGACAGGCTGACACACCGAAAAAATCCCACCATCTCTGTTTTCCTCCTCCTCCTCCTTCTGAAAGTGCAAGGGAGGGAACTCGCATATCTATGGTCTGACTTTCAGGCTTGTTTTTCTCTAAAGGGTTAACTTTTTTTTCTCTTTTGGCAAAACATGAGAGAAGTTGGTTTGATTTTCTATTGAAAAGGAATTAAGCACTCTTTTTAAATTTGCTATAAAAATTTGAAAGGAAAAACACATACCTGAATTTCTTCACTAAGAAACACTACAAAAGAATGTTTTTAACATTCTAATTCTAAAAGAACTACAAATTGCTTATATTAATTTTTTTTAAATTATAAAATAGTATCAGTTATCGAAACAGGTTTAAATCTTGGAAAAATCTTCACATATATGCAAAATTGGAGAAATCTTTATCATTGATCAAAGTGTGTAAACCTTTTTTATCCTTTTGATACCACTGTAATAATATCCAAAGTATTCACTAAATTATCAATATTGTATATTGATCTTCATCTTTTTCATACATTTCTTTTGTTATTTCAGATACCCACTATGATAATTTGATTATCAAAGGACTGTACTACTTCTTGAGGATCATGATACTGACCCATAACTACTGATTTGTAAGTAACTGTTTTCTTTCATTAACCTGTTGAATTGTCTTTGATGAGTTGCTAATTACAGAACCCTCTAATTTGTTAATTAAACTAAGTGTTTTTAAGTTTAAAATTGAGAGAGTAAATGTTACAGTATGCCTCCTATAAACCACATAAATGGTTTCTTTAACTCTTTCTTCCCTGATAACACCACTAGGTGTGATAATTGATATTGAAAATAAACAACAAAGTTTTTTTTTTTTTAAATGATTAAAAGAATTACTAAAAAACGTTTAAATTTAAATCATACACTAAATTAAATCATAATAATGGTAATCAATCAATAACAATACCTTTATCAATTAACTTTTCCATGGTTTTATTTCACTGAACTTGGAAGTGATACATTGGAAATAATCACTGAAAATTTAGTAAGCATACATTTAATATTAAGAGATATAGCAATTTATTTACGGCCCATTGTATTTTTTGTTCAGCAACAGGCTGTTAGATTAGTTTCAGGGGAGAAGGCACATTGTTAGAGAAAGCAGTCGTGCAAGTAATCAAACATGGCTGCCAGGTAGGAAAGAGTTAAAATGTATTAAGTGTTCAACTTGAAGAATAAAAATTGTGTTACAGTTAATTAACTTGATAACAGTTTTTATTTATACTAAATTCAATTTCATGAACTGCACACAATAAATACAAAGCATCATTTCTTTAAAATAAATTTGACATTCATTAACATACTAATTGTAACTCGTGAACTGAATCATGTACTGTACACACAGTATCCTTTGTTTAGGGATAGGTTGTATAACATGCAGAAGTGTTTTTTAAAACCACTTTTGACAAAGCTGTTTGAGTGTATTCAGTGCTTTCCCAACAAATATCTTTTTGTCTATAATTTTGAGAAGTCATTAACATTCCAACTTTTTTTTTTTTTTGGACAATCCAATCTCTTCTTCCCATCTTTGATGTTAACACAATGTTTTGGCCAATTCATTCTATGGGCTTCTTCCGGTGTAATGTGTAATATGTAATATCCGTAAGGAAATAGTCTTTTATCTGTCTCTTTCTCTGGTGCAAAGCAAAAAAAACAGTATCAAACAGAAAATTTAAACATTGAAAGTTTTTTTTGCTTTGCACAACCACAGAAAGAGACGGTTGAAAGAGACTCTTTCTTTACAGATATTACATATTACACCTGAAGAATGTTGTAAAATGAATCGGCCGAAATGTTTTTAATATCAAAGATGGGAAGAAGGGATTGGATTCTCTGAGAAAAAAAAAAGTTGAAACATCTTTTTCTTGAAATCAGATGACATCATTAAAAAATACCACCTTGTTAATGAAATGCTGATAGGTCTTCATGAAAACTAATTCCTTTTGATTAAAAACTGTTAAGTACTAAGTTTGTTTACTCCTATATCTACTTTCTTTCCAAGCTTGGTTATTCTTTTAGATAAAAAAAAGTATTTTTCTTTACAACTCTTAAAATGCTTTCTTCTGATACTGACCAGACATTGTGTTTTCACTGTGCTCTTATTATTTAAAAATTGAACCAAATTATTTAACTAAAATTATAATTAACAGAAGACATGTTTGGGTGACTTCCTTAAAAAAAAACTTAGTGTCTTCAAAAGTTCTTAAGAAGAAATCTTTCCATTTTTCTCTTCTTTTTTTACCAAGTGGAGGGATTAAGAAAGCAAGGTTTTCTTTCAAGCAAAGTTATTTTTGTTAGCTTTTCATAGGATTAAAAAACTACTTTCCAGTTTGTAAGCATTTATGAAACTTCATAGAATTGATCTGTTTAATAATTTAAATTCTGTGTAAAAGTAGCAGAAAAAGCTAAATCTCTCTACTTATATCTATATAAATGAATAAGAGGAAAAAGAAAAAAATCCCACTAGGAGATTAGGATTGTCAGTTCTATCTGTTTTGGCATAGTTCATTTCTTTTTGCAATGTGACATGACAGAAAAAAAACAATCTTAGTTTTTAATAAGTCTGGGATGTTCTTTGCAGTTGACTATAATAGTAGCATTATGTGGTATGATGTCATATA
>VCCN01001036.1:2126585-2137996 GCA_006491835.1 Architeuthis dux | reverse complement strand
ATATATATATATATATATATACACACACACAATTTCAGAAAAGAAAAAGTAGATTTAGGTTTTTGAGCCGAGATTATCTCAACAGGATAAGACCATACTTACTTTTCTCAGATAAAGTAAATCGGGGTCAAATAAACCACGCCAACTGTGATATTATTTCTTTCAGTGCTAGTGAGTCTGTTAGTCACATTTTTCTGCTTTTCCCCCTTTTTATTTCATTGTGATGTGAACTTTCAGTCAGAGATGTGTATTTGCTCACTTTATACTGGAGATCAGTAGGGTGACTGATCACTGGTCTACACTTTAGTTCTCTTTTGAGTTTGGGAAGAAATCTTTTAGCTGCTAATATCTAGGTAAAATCCTTCTGTAACCTAATCTTGGCTGTGTTTGAATTATCAACATATTTCTCCACCTAGTAATCAAGACATTTATTTCTGTCTGCATGTTTATATGTACATACAGGAAAATGAAAACATCTGTTGTAAAATTAAATTATAAATTTACATATTTTACTCTAATATTAAGGAGTTGTGCATTTTATATCCCGTGTATAATAAACATTGTGCACACACATACTAGCAGAACTTTTTTACTTTGTTATTATCATCCATAGTTGTTAGTAGCAAAACACCATTAAAATGTTGAGGAAATAAATAGTTGTCAAACTCCAGTCCAAACCTGGAGTTGACTTTGTTTTACTACCATAACAAAGCGACAAGAACAATCCTCACCAAATTTTTAAAAAATAGAAAGAAAAATATCTTCACCAGATGGCTCTGGGACGGAAGTGTTTAAACAAACAAAAAAAAAAAAAGAAATCATTATTTTTTTATTTAAAAAAATTTTTTTTTTTTAATCACTTCCGCCCCAGAGGTGTCCCGGGAAGATATTTGTTTGTCTTGAACACATTTTTACCATCTCTGGGACAACATTAACTTCGATCCCTGCATACTAGTATTTAATGTGCATGTGACTTAGTTTTATTTTACAAAATGTCTTCATTATACTTAAATAAACTTTTTTGGTATATTTGCATTTAGAGTTTTATATAGATTACTTATAAAATTTCAGTATGATTGGAACCATGAAAGATAATGTTAGTGAGTGTATTTTTAATTTTTTTAAAATTCTCTTTCTCATGGCAAATAGTTTACTTAACCAACTTGTATTTGTGGGCTTCCATCAATATTTGTTCCGGTTAAGGAGGTCACTTTCACTTAGAATTGCCATCACAAAACAATCTACATTCTCTTTTAAAGTGATTGAAGGCAGATGCCAATGAATTTGTTTCTGTCTGATTTGATATATGACTTAGTCACACAGTCATCAGTGATCTGAAAAATGATTCTAGCTTATAGGCAAGAAACTTCTCAGATTCTTCAAGAGGAATGAAATAAACAAAAAAAAAATTCAATTACTTTTTGATTTGTATTTGTTGGCATGAAGCAATAATAAAGGATTAAAGTTTCAAGCCAAAACTTCAGTTCCTTCTAAACCAATAAGCCTTATTAAAAGAAGTTGTTTATTATTCTGCAAGATGACGAAACTTGTATAAAAGTTCATTATCCATACCTGGACATCATTTACAATTAGAGTGGGAGACTTGTGGCTCTGGAGCCTCTATATTTGCGTATGGCTGTTGCATCAATGGTGTTGGCAATTAACATATTTGGCAACATTTGTTGCAATCTGCAAGTTTGATGTTAAGTGATAAGGCTAATCTTATTGGTTTCCTAATCGGCTATATAGTTGTCTAAACAATCTTGTTGATATTGTGTAAAGGTTGGCAAAATGTTCCTCTCACATTGTATTGTACTGATCTGCTGACCTGTCTACTTGAACCACATTGGCCATGTACCAATTGCAAGCCATTAGCCAAGAAGATGACTTCAGGAAGTTACTCTTAAAAGTGCTCTTCCTCTGTTTACAGTTTGAAGTAAAGGCTGCAGAGAGTTGTTTGAAAGGAACACTTATAGTCTGATAATTGTGAAACTCAGCCTGATAATATTTGCTTCATATTTTATAGTATTTTCATAGACTTTGATTCATAACAAAACTTATACTTGTGCTTAATCTGTTTGTAATATGTTGAATTTTAAACCAAAACATTTCCCAGGTAAGCCAATTTAAATATTTTGAATTATACTTATACAATTTGCAAATCATTTGTCATTTTGTTATTGTGATCCCACCTCCTCCTGAAACAGTCTTATTTCTGGCATGAATACTCGAGTGCCCTCTCATTGAAAAAAACATTTCTCTGCATGTTTGTTTCTTTATAAATAGTGTTGTCCAAATTTATTGTTTGGAGTCCCATTATTAACCATATTATTGTGGTGTATGAGTTTTTAAAGAGAGAATTCCTGAAAGAGACATTACAGAAAAAATCTACTGTAATGCAAATTCACTTAGAAATAAATAAACTGTAAGATCCTTTGGCAGTAAAATCCTTTTGCCATTTTTTCCCCCCTTTGAGGTAAGTTTATGATAGCAACTTTGTCTAACAAAATGAAACCTCAGACATTTTACTCCCTGCTTTACCAGTTAGCTATATTGACTCATGAAACCTCAGTCTAATCTGCATCCTATCAAGCCAAAAAAGCTTGTACGCTGTGTTTAAGGTGTTACTTTTACCTTCATTTAAAAAGCAAAACTCTTGAGATATTTGTTCATTCATTTTGGTATTGTGAGAATATCTCATTGTCAGTCTATCAGCTACACCTCCATTTATGTTTACATCTTACAAGTAAATCAAAGTGGGTTTTGTCTTCATTTTAAGGTGTGACAATCTGGTATTTTAGACTTTATAAATAGCAACAACTGCTTTACCTGGCATTCTTCAGCTTGGGGTGTTCGTGCCACTCCCTGTGAAAAGAAACAGGAGAAAGTTACCAACAAAGAAAAATTTGTTGTTCTTGCCCATTCTCAGATTTTTTTTTAAGGAAAGGCCATTGATTATACAAACAGACCCCCACCTCTGCAATCTTTGTAGTGTTATATGTATTGAAGGAGAATGCTTGTGTTTAATGACCAGATGTGTGATTCTACCACTTGAACATAATATGAATATCTTTTAGACATTTTTTCATTTCCCTCACTTAATTTATTCACTTTAAGTGCTTGTTGTAAAAAAATCTGGTAAATGAGGAAAATATGTTTACAATAACGGAAAAGAAAAGTATAAACATATGAAGGTCTTTCCTGTCTCTTTATCACCCCAAATCAGTTTTGGTGGTTGTAAATAGTTCCAGATTTCCTATGAAATGTGAAGAGTAATTTCAAACTTAGATATAGGGAACAAAATTGCCCGAAGCCATCAAAGAATTTTATGATTTTTGTTAGATTGAGAAAAAAAAAGACCAACTTTGATTGAAGATGTAACCCTTTACAAGTTATACGCTGATCATTCATTCTGTTTATAAGTAATCATACTGTAAATGTTTTTTTAAAAATTGTTTTCCAAAAATTATTAATTTCAGATCTTTGTGTCTTTTTTACTATTTTGTTGTTACAAAAGCCAGCAAGTGATTAGACTAATCACAATAGGCTTAGATTAAGCAAGATTTACTTTAAGCCCAGATAGCTTTTCTTTGGCTCTGTAAGACTACTAAGAATTGGTTGCTGGTCAGCATATTGGTTTTGATTTTACTTGTCAAATGCCATAAGAAAAAAGATGACATCTGATTATTAATGATTGAAATGACAGTTTTGTACAACTTATTTTCTCTTTCTGTCACAGAGAATGTAGATTGTTTCCTTTATTTTAATGATGGAAATGATCCTTTGCACAACAAAACGTATATCAGCATGACTTTTTCATATGTTTTGAGTTATGGTAGTAGTTGTTTACATCACTGATTTGAGATTTTATGAATACATGAGTGTACTAACTGCTTTGTCAGAATATCCGTCCCACTCAACACTAGTAGCATATCATTTTCTGGTTAGTGCATAAAAGGGCTTTTATCAAATCACATTAGTACTAAATAACCAGAAAGAAGGATCTGATAATGTAGTCAATATTGTACACAAGTTTACAATTATAGGAGACCAACAAAAAAGAAATCTGCTGCAGTGTGCATTTGCGAAATAATATTTTGGTAATGTGGGATGGGACGCTGATTGCAAGAAATGTTTAGGAAATTGTTTTTATTTTTTTGTTGGTCTTGCACAGTGCCATACTCTGACATTTTACTACACTGCACCATCCTGCGTTTCATCTTTACTGATCTGCCATTTAGAGGTAACTTTTCCTTTAACTCCTCACCTCCTCCTATTTGTATATAATTACACCATTCTTATCTATCTTATCTCTCAAGCACATGAGCATAAGTATTTGCCAGTCTTCCAGCCAATGTCCAACTTACATTATCAAAGAAAGAAATTCAAATATCTACAAACTTGTTTCTTTTTCTTAATAAACAGGATGTACAGTAAATATTTTCCTTTTGTACATCTTCAGATATATTACAAACACCTCGGCCTTATGAACGTCAGCATATATGTCATGCCGGCTTTTCTTCCTATAGATATAAATATGCACTACACAATGGATCAGCATTTGGATAAAATAAATATCTTGTTAATACAGATGTACCAATCTTCTTTTTCTTTAATCTGCAAGTTTTTTCTCCATCCAGCTCTCCATAGACTTAAATTTCCAATATATTTTCACCATGAACCTACATTAGATCAAGTATTACTTTTTTTAGTTTGTCATCATCAGCCTTTTTTTAGTGTCCGTCGTTAGACATAGGCCTTCCTCAAGATTTGCCAGACCTCTCCATCATGGGCGTCGCGGAGCCAATACTTTCTGGACTTGTCTAGTTTGTCATGCCATCTTATTTTTTGCTGGCCAGTTTTGCATATGATCTCTGGGGATCCACATTGTGAGTCATGATGTCCAGCGATTGTCTGACATTCTTGCAATATAAACAGCCCATTGCCATTTGAGTTTTTTAATGGTTTGTATATCTCTGACCCCTGTTTGTTTTCTAATATAATGTGCTGTCTTGTCATCTCTCCATGTGATGTTGAACATGATTCTCTCCTGTGCATGTTGCATGATTCTCAGTTTGAGGGCCAATCTCTGGTTAGGTTTCATGTTTCAGGTGACTATCGTGAGGATACATTGGTTGTAGACTCTTCTTTTTAGGATTAATGGGATTTTCTTGTTCTTGAAGATTGAGCTTGCTATACCAAAAGCTTTCCAACTTAGAGAGATTCTTCACCATTTGAGGATTTCATGTAGATTCGTTGTTCTAGGTAGATGTTGTGGTCTACTTCCTTTAGCTCTGTGTTTTCGATTTTGAACTTGTGTCTTTGTCCTCAACATGTTGTACATGCCATTTGTTTTACTGAAGTTCATGTGAAGATCAACTTTCTTGCTTTCTTCATTCAGCTTTCTTCATTCAGTTCGTCTAGCATTATTTGGAGATATGCTTTAAACCTGAAGAGACTGGGAATTGGTCAAGTTAAAAAAAAAAGCTAATGATGTTGTCTTCTGAATCCTCTTTGTACCAGTATCTCAAAGTACAAAATTGGGCAACATAATTCTTTTTAGGAGCATGAACTATGAAATTCAAACCAAACCTGGTGTTGGATTTTATTTAACAGCCTGACTTTGTTTTTATGTAACAGGACATTTTTGGGTACAATGGGTTTTTAAGAAATTTACGCTAAATGTAACTCATATGTAAACATTGGTTGAAGAAAATATAAATGAATGTGTAAATGAAATTTGTAGTAAAGTTGTCCATCAGCCCATATATTATGTTTTATCACTTGCTTTTCTATAAGGTTGTGATGTTGTGTGCCAAAGATTTGAGCTTGTAATTAATTTACGTATATTTCTTGTTGAACACTTTTATGCAAATGCAATGTGAGATTATTCCTTGTAAAATATACAAGTAACAATAAAACTGTTGTCTTCTACATAGATGGGTAACATGGTATTTTTAAAAGATTTCCTTTGACTTTAACTTATATAAGCAACTCGGATATTCTTCTCAATGTTATGAAAAGCAAGGAATCAGACCAGTAGTGCCACCTTGATTCACTACACTGTTCTATTCAGGTATAATCCACTAAAGGCTTTGGTAAGTAATACATATGATAGAGGATTCTTATAGCCTTTTGGCACAAGTAATTCAGTTTTTGCTCAGCTCCAGGCGGTCATGGTATTAATTATCAATTATACATTAATTCCATTGGTTACCTTTCCTTTTTGGCCCATTGTTATGTATTTAAAAAAAAAGGAAAAGGGACTATATCCATTTAAGCTAATCTGAAATAAATCAGAACCTAAGATTTATGAGAATTTAAAATGTATGTATTATACATATTACAATGAAAACACACACAGGATTATTCTGCTTAATTTGTGTTTTAAGGCATTTTTTTTTTTTTTTAGATTGTGAGAGTTAGTTTTGTTTATTCTGTAACCAGTAAGTTCAGCTGTTTCTTTCATTCAGTACTTTATAATATTAATATAGACAATACCTAAGTAAGTTTCAGCATTTTTAAAAAAGCATATGTCATTAAATACATAACAATATCTTTGGTTATTTCTCCTTTCTGCACATCCATTGATAGTTTCTTAGTGTGGAGTGAGAGACCCCCCCCAAACAAAACAAAAATACTTAACCTCTAGCCAAGCTATTTTTGGATCCATTTACACATTAGGGAATTAATAAGAAGCTTGTAACAAACTATGAATAAAGTTAATTAACCAAAAATACTGCTGTGTATTCAATAACATGTCAGTTGAAACCTGTAAATACCTTCATCATGATTAATTTCAGTTACAAACACACACAGACACATCAAACAGAATTACTGTATTTGCCGAACTATAAGATGAATGGTTTACATGGGTATTTGGAGGACTAATGCTCACTGCAACATCAAAGCCTCCAAACTTTCCATATTGACCTTTGATAGACAGCCCCCTAGTTATAATTCCAGCTCATTGGATGTAGTGTAAAAGCCCTGTCCTAAATACTGGCATATACAGTATGTCAAGTACATAGAGATTTACACAATTAATTAATTCACATATAAAATATTTTGTTATATACTTCTTTTTTGTATGTAATTAATGCATTTTCTTTGCACATACAAAGTTATAACTTTTTTAAAAATACATCTCTCTCTCAAAGCTAAAAGGTGTTATTTCTTGCAAAAGGTTATGATATACACACTCGTATGCACATGCCCAAGGTATAAAACTGTTTAAGCACATCTATACATCTAAGTGCAGAGCCCAACCTCGTATTATTGTAAAGACACTTTTGTATTCTGATTGATTATTCACTACATTTTGAATGATCCTCATGCTGGTTATTTCTGGAAAGTTGTAATTATCACCCTTTCATATCCTCTTGCCACTCCCTTTTCTGGCAGAGGAGTTGCAAAACAAAACACTTCTAATATTGGACATTGGATTTTTTCCCCTTTCAGTCACACCACGCTGGTGGCAACTGATCCTTTTTCTCCTCATCTAGTTTGATGTTATTTTTGTGTGTGTGTGTGTGTGTGTGTGTGTGTGTGTGTGTGTCGGGGGTGTCTGTTTTAGAATGTCTGTAAGTTTGATGTCTGGGCTGCAAGTTGTTTCCTGCTTTTACAATGCCCTAACATTTTATTACCCAACATTTCTCAATAATCAAACATTTCTAATTTAGAAATTAAAAATTTTGTGATATTTGTTGGTGCCAGTGGCGTAACGATTAATGGCGCAGACAATGGAATTGAATTCAAACTCAGGTCAAGGCTGTTTGCATTCACGACCTTGGGAAAGGCATAATCCAATCCATTCTCCCTGCAATTATGGGTAGAATAGCGAGGCAGACTGGGTTCTCTAGCCTTGGCCAGCAATCTGTCTAAGGGAGGGTCCCTGACAGAAACTACTTTACTAACCTGCAGGCCAAGTGTGGTGAGTACAACACTATCCTTAGTCAAAACCACAATGTCACCAGACATCTGTGGGATAAGACATGAGAGGGCTTCCTCTTTCAAGAGTGAGAAAAGTCTCATGATGATGAGTTAACTGTTAAACCAGTTCACTGGTAGCAAACAATTCAATTTTCTGTTGATTAGACTTGTTAATAAATGTTTGAGAATCTGATTGGAAACCAAGGCAAAGGGCTCTTTTTTACTTGTAGTCAGTGTAGTGTTTGCAAAATCTGCAGTACTCACATTGGATAGGTTTTGTTCTACTTCTTTAAGATTGGCTGACTAAAATAAATTACTATAAATATTTAATGTATTATGAGATTGCAGTAACTTCAATTGATGTCTGTGCACATTTTGTATATGATCAGAACAGTTGCTCTGGGTTTTAGCCATTTCCTTATAAAACAGATCTCAATAAAATCTTCTCATTGATCTTCTAAGCCAAGTTGTGAGCTTAAATTTCAAGTTAGATTTGAGAATGATTTTAAACATTATCAGTGACCATCTCATCCAATTAAATCTTCAGCATCATATCTTTTTTCCTCAGATTCACCTGCTATGTAAACCTTATTACAGTGCAACAAAGTACAGGTATTCTTTGTACTTGTTATACATATATTTCTATTATTTTTCACACACTTAGGCTGCTTTTACTTATTGGTACATCTGTACTATTACTGTTGTTACAATTCTTTTGTTATTACTGCTATCAGTTTTATTTAACTTGTATTACTACTATTTATTATTTATATTTTTCATGTATTTTATACTTAGCTATGACTACTACTAAATCGTTCAGTGATTAGAGAATAGGGCTGGAGGTCCCAAGTCTCTGGTTCAATCTCAATTAGAGAGTTTTATATGAGACCAGTCAATACTTTATGACAAAAGAGGCTTAAGTGAGGGAAGCCATGATCTTGTGTTACTTTATCTGGATTAAGTCACTTCTCCTTCCTTTATTTTCAAGTGTACATTATGATCAGATTAGTTAAGAGTTTAATATGATTATGCAAATAAAAAATGTGTCCTACTTGTAGTAAGCTTCTAAATCGGAAAGACCCTGTTTTCACTTGTTCATAAATCATTTAAGGACATAATCTTGCCTTTTAAATGATGGCCTGTGGAAATTTTCAAATTTATCAGAGAAAAATATGATTATTATTTAATTCCACTCTTAATCTGTGACAAATCCAAACTGTGTGTGTGTATGTGTAAAAACTCCATATCATTTCTAGGATACTGTGTATTATATATAAAACTACATACATACTTTGGCTGTGTGTATGTATAGTGTGTTTTTCCTATATGCAAGTGCAAATTATTAGACTTAGCATTGGCAAATTCAGCACTAGGACATTTAATAGGAAGATTTGATTTATCAGTAGGATGTGAAGCACATCGTTATTTTCCAGTTTTCATGTTATTTTGATGTAATTAAAACATGCCTCAGTATTCTTCACACACAAATCTTTCTCTGAAATGAAATTCATTTAGCATTTTTGATAAAAACTTTGTTTGGCTTTACAGATCTGGTGTGCAATGCAATTTATTGCATGGCACACCATGAGAGAAAATGAAGAGAGTATTCTGAAGGATGTTTCAAAAGTAGCTTAGAGATTGTTAGAGTTTTGAACAAAGCTGAGGAAAGAAAAGACAAGCATTCCAAAATTTCAAGTTTCTACTATAAACAGTTAGGCCTGGGCAAAGTCCGGATACATATAAATGTGTGAACGCATGAATAACCTAAACCTTTGGTAGCAGTGATTTAAAAATTCAGTTACACATACAGCTCCTTCCTAGGATTCACTTGATCTATTTTTAAATTATATTTCAGCACATCTTGAAAGCTTGTACCAATGTCATCAGCAGTATTGGTCATTTTCTGATTGCTTTTCAGTATTTTGTTGAGTCAATTTTGTTTTCATTTTCTTCATTCACTTGATTGTCTCTACTAGATCCAATGGCTATCCTACAATTCCTTCATTTATCAAGATCTTCTAATTTGATATTTGCCATTTATCATAATTTCCCTTTTCCTTCTTTCTTCCCAATGATTTCTCCTAATTTATTTTTTTAAAAGAAAAATAAATTGATTTTTGATTTCATCAATTTGTATTTGGCCTGATGCAAATTGCTCAGCAATGGATCCTAATTTCCACAGGTCCAGCTAGTATTTTAGTAAAGGCAAGAGAATATATGAATAAATAGAACTCAATTTATTAAATGATATGAAAACCATCTTTTATTTCTCCTCTATGCTAGATCATCTCTACATTGCAGTTTTGTTTCTCCCTTTTACCAATTCCTTGGCAATATACTTTTGGTTTTGTCTATTTTCAACTAAACAGACTAATAATCCATTTCATGCTAGTAGTGTTGGTAAAGTTCCCCTTTCAGAAAGTATATCATAACAATGTTATTAACATCTGTGTTCTACTAAATTAGCTAATATCCCCTGTTGCTTTTGGCACAATTAAATTTTGACTTTGAGGCAATAAAGCCTCTGGTGTGGCACACTGACAACTACTTAACCAGAACCAGGGCTTGAAATTAATGTTGTCCCGTCGACGGTAAAAATGTGTTCAAAAAACATATCTTCCCGGAATGGAAGTGATTTTAAAAAAATATATTTTTTTTAAAATCACTTCCGTGCGAGAGGCTTGCAAAAAGTCTTTTTGTTATTTTTGTTATAGTAGAAAAATAAAGTCAACTCCAGGTTTGGACTGGAGTTTGATAATTATTTATTTCCTCAACATTTTAATGGTGTTTTTATTATGTTACTAACAACTATAGATGATAATAACAAAGTAAAGAAACAATATTTTGATTTTGGGACCATTTACATTTCCTTTCGCGACGGATAAAATTGTTTTTTGTGATGGTTTACATTTCCTTTGAGACAGTTAAGATTGTGTTTCGCGACAGTTCCGGGTCTGTAATGAAAAAAGTTAGTCGGGAGCCCTGAGAACCAATCTATAGTCGTGTGTGTGTGTATACACACATCTTTTATTTCAAGTTATAAAATAAACACAAAAGACCTGCAGATGGAATACTTCCACTAAGACAGCTAATCCAATAAGTTATCCTGGTGAGGAACCTGAAGAGGTGGCTGCACTTCAGAAAAGTGTAATTCAAAACCTAATATTATAAATCGATTATTGGATAGCTATATTGATTTAATTTCTCTTAGTAATGAACACTACTTGTTATGAAGTGCATTTTACACTCTTTATTCAGATAGTACCAAAATGCATCAAAGTTTCTCTTTACCTTCATGCTTGAATAGAATTTCATTCAACAATTCATTTGATGCATGTCTTTTAATCAACAGTGTTAATAATAACTGGAAGTCAAAAGTCATGCACTAATAGAATAAATCACTTCAACACATACTCAATATGACCTTAAGACACTTTCAAAGTATTCAAATGGTTCTTTGGACGATTGAACTCCTTCTT
>VCCN01001036.1:2104032-2118917 GCA_006491835.1 Architeuthis dux | reverse complement strand
ATGAGTAAATACATAGTTTTATTTGCTAATTAGGCAATTTCGTAGATTCGGCGTAACATCATTTTGTTGTTTAAGAGCAAGGTCTCGGTGCTCTTTCGTGCTATTTCAGTGTATTTAAATTAATTGCTTAACAATAATTTTGATTATGGATACTTTCTCTTGTACCAGATACCATCATTGAGTGGGGTTCAACTGTAGTCTTCCTCTTTATTCATGTCACTTTTGAATGGAATAGACATACACTTGACTTTTTTCTTTCTTCTAATGCTTTCAACTTCATCATTGTGAAAGAAAAACCCCTGATGACATTTCCATTGCAGGTTAGGTCTTTGTTTCTGATCCCTGGTTTGTACTTGTGTAAATAAATGATTCTATTAGCAAAGGTGGGATTTGAACCTATAACTCATGATCAGTTTCATTGGCTTTTTAATATATTTTATTTTTGTGTAGATATAGAGTATTCAATTCACTCTTTGGTAAATAATCAGTGACCTCTCATTTTATGTACATCCAACATATAAACAACTCAATTGAGATTAAGACCAAAGTTTTAAATGGAAATCCTACTGGTTACTGTCTTGTATTAGTATTTTTGTCATACACTAAAAGATGATGTAAATAACCTTCTTTTGATATTGTAGCTTTTGTTCATTATGGTGACTCACACAAATGCTGCCTTCGGTGGCCATTAAGCTTGATGTCAATCACTTCCTATTTATAGAAATTATACCATAATTATTTATAAATAAATAAGTGGAACTAATCTATAATTAGCATTTAATATACCTGGAGTTATCTCCCTTGAAAGATCTGATCATTATAATATAGATTATCAGGTTGAGTGTGAAAGCTGACCCCACACTATTACTTAATAGCAAAACAGATGCCCCACCATATGTCAGTTATGTAATCTATAAAAATGAGTTTTGGAAAATAAATGTACATAAGTGAATATTATCCAACAAGTACCAATGAGTAAATTATACTTAAAAAAAGAGATTTTAAGCATCTAGGTAGTTTAATATTGAATTAGTAACAAAACCATCAAACTTATTATCCTTAATATATAAACCTGTGGATTTCAGTTATAAAATATGTTAATGCTGTTTCATTGCCAAATATTAAATTTCTCATACAATATTAAAGGAGACATCAATTTAGTACTCGATTAGGAATAAAACTGATCCCCAATTTTATGCTCACCAGGTGAACCAACAACTATCATGAAGATCATATTTGAATGAAAATGCTAATGCTGCCACCTCATCTCTACCAGAGCCTGGCTGCCATATTGCTGTCCACGGATCAAGGAACACTGGCTCAGTTTAAACTGCTGCTGCTTCCAATCTGAAGAAAGCAGAATTTTGTTATCGATTTTCCTCTGCTCACTCCAGCTGTGTGTGTGTTTGTATTCTGACAGTCATGTTGCATTAGCATATTTTGCACAGCATCAACAGTTTCATCATTTTTTTCTTTTTTTGGTCTTCCAAGCCACTGCTGTCATTATTTTTTTTTCTGATGCCAACTGCAGATATTTCCCCAAATTAAGCAGTTGAAGGAGAAATAATAAAAAAAGAAAGATGAAATAGGAAAAAAATGAATATCAATTTGAGGCAACCGGATGACTTAGTGAAACTATAGTTTCTTGAAAAATTAGTAAATAAATAACCTTCTCACTCACTCAATACATGCTGACTTCGGTGTCCATTAAGCTCGATGTCAAGTCACTTCCTATTTATAGAACTTACCATAATTATTTATAAATAAGGGAAACTGATCTATAATTAACATTTAATATACCTGGAGTTATCTCCCTTGAGAAATCTGATCCTTATAATATAGATTATCGGGTTGAGTGTGAACACTGACACCAAACTTATTATTATTATTAAGTTGCAAATTAGACTGGAAATTGCTTTAGTCTCCAAGTTAGTGCAGTACTGTTAAAATGCTCCAACAAAAACTTGCTATGATGTGCCATTTTTGCTGTGTTATGGTAGCAAACAAACTTACAGATGTTGGATCCTCATAATGCAGATGCTACATCATTTCAGTAATGATAATAAGGACAGTGATGCTAGTAATATTAGCAATTAATGAACACTTGAGTAGTGCCCGTTCCAAAGGTGCATGTTTGGAAGGGGCTGGACTTCATGGTGTGGAGCAGCCTGCCATAATTGTCATGTAAAATAATTTTCCGTTTGTCGTACAAAACTATGGCTTCAAGGTATTTCGGTTACTTCTCTTCAGTATTGCCAATTTAGATATTTTATATTTAAAGTGTGGAAGTCAAGGGAGATTATTCATTGAAACTGAAGAAAGATCTATAATTTTTAATGTTTTATTTATTTTTATAAGATTTCTTGAGAACCACTGATCCAAAAAATCTCAAACTCGACACTGCACTGTCGTGTGTACATGTAGAGATTTCTTCAATTGTAGTTAGATGGCTATAAAAGTGGAAAAGTTTTAAGAAATTGTGCTATGAGCTACTCACCACTTTGCCTTTTTTCCATTTTCTTCATTCTGTTTTTTCTTTGCTGATAATAGATTGGGTCTTCTTCAGTGATCTTTTGACTGCTCATCATAAGTTGTATCTTGGATCTGGCTTTGTTAATCTTCACTCCTGCTTATTCTCTGAGAAATAATTCTTAATTCTTTCTGTTGGTTGCATGTGTGGGGAGGATGGGATTATCTGAATTGTAACGTAGAATGCAGTAAAGGAATTTTTATCAGCTGTTATTACTTGTCTGGGATATGCTATTCTTGGTAGATTAATTTTTGAATTTCCTCAAGCATATCATCTTTGTTGCAGATCTTGTACAATATTAATGAAGCTGTCTTTTTTTAATAACTACAGTTATTAAATATATTTATTTCTAAATGTTTATTCTTCATTTTTCCAAATCATAGTTAATATTAGAAACAGTCAACCAAAACTGTCAACATAGGTTTCTCCAGTTTTTAAGTTGGTCTGGGTATGTATCCTGCGTACAGGCCACATCAACAGAGCTAGGGAGCTGAAAATTTAAGCATTTACTCCTTATGTCTAGAACAAACTTCTTTTTTTGTCAACCCTGCACCCTCTAAATATGTTATTTGCAATGTAAGCTTTTGCTAAATTGATCCCTTAGTTTGAGTCCTGCAGCATGCATGCTTGTTTGAAAATTCAGACTTTTTTTTAGTGATCACTGCCTAACAAAAGGCGAGAGAAGTAACTTATTCATTGATCACCTTTTTCCAATTTTTTAATTGAACGCCCTCAACATGGCATGCTGCCAAAAGACGTTGGTCATGTGACAGTTTCTATTGAGTAACTAACCAGACCTGTTTACTGGTACAATTTATTGGTCTTTGAAGGTCAGTGGGGCATATTTATTGTAAGGAAAATTTACAAATGAATCCCTAAAAATAAAACATGAATTCAGTTAGTATATGAGATCCTCAAAGCAGTACTTCATTGTGTATTTTTTGTCGGAAAGAGAATAGAAATTAAATGCTTTCAGTTTGTTGAGACAAACTTTTCTAAATCTAAAAAATCAAAAAAATCTATAGTAAGTAAAAAAGAAGGAAAAAAAAGATGTATGTTGCATTTTGTGTTTACTTATAACTTATTATTGAGTATTAACCACAATAATTATATATCATTTTCAGTCTCATTCTCCATGTCCTGTTGTGCTGTGCTAATGTCAATATGATTGTCAGTAATATTACTAGGCACAGGTTTGGCTTCATACCTTTCCCAGATTATAAGCACAAACTGATTCTAACCAATAACCAGAATTCAAAACTGTTATTTATTGAATTTTCTATCTGTCCATTTTAGAATTGGTAGTGTTGTATGAAACATTTTGAAAAGACTGAAGGAATAAAGAATTGCTTTGGGTTTTAGTGAGCAGAGTGGAAATTAAATGATTTGTTTTGCTTTTGAAATAATACTACAATAAACTCTTGTGTATACTTTGCTGATTTTAGTTGAGTAAATTAGCTGGAGAGACTGAAGTGCTAGCCTGTCTTATGGCTGAGGTAGTTGCATACTTCTCACTGGGGTCATTGTTCAAGCTCAGATTAAAGCCAGAATCTTGAATGCTGATTTTCAAGGCTGGCAGGTCTCCTCATTTGGAGGATTGGTGCAAGACAATCTCCCTGTCCCCTTTGTACTGCGCTGAACTTAGTAAATATTGAGAGACTGCAATAGTAGATTAGATGAATTAGCATTTTTCTCTTTTGTTTGACAAGCAACTCGCATTCACTTAACTTCAGCAGTTTCTGATTCAATTTGTTCACAGTGTAATTTAAGAAGGCAATCAATCACACGCTGTTAGAGCTCCTGACCTCATGTCTGGTTGAAATTGACCTAGTTCTAGCCAGTTTGTTTATGTAGCTTTCGGTATAGAAGATGCATTTATCTATATTCTCCATGCAGTGTTTGTCTAGGTCCCTGGTTCTCAGACTTTTTTGTCGTCGACGCCCTTGACTTTGGACAAAATCTAGGCCTCAGACCTCTAACTCAGATATTCAGAAACCATATTCCTAATAGACATTTATTTGGATGAACTTAAATCTTACAAATCTCTCAGAAAAACAGCACAAAAGGTAGTGTTAGTTGCTTGTTTGTTTATTTTTTTTATGAGGGTTTTTATTCGTGGCGCAACTGACCGTGCCACTGCCAGTCTCATGTCACATTCTACATTAAATCTATTGCGCTGCTTAATTTTTATTAGCGTTAAAGCTGAAAATCCAGCTACGCACGAATATGTTGTCAGAAATGGAAGAATTTTCACTGCTTGCAATGCAATGGCTTGAAAATTTCAAGTTTCAGGCGTTTTAACGGCAAGTTTGCAGAGGATGCTACTGTCAGACAAGTGTCAATATTCTCGCACAGTGGTAGAGTAAATCATGCGATGATGCATAACGTATCTTTTAAAAAAAAAAAAAATTTTTTTTTACCTAAATTCATGTTCAACAATTGTGAATTCAATATCCACACTTAGAAAACTGCACTACACTTGCAGACTGCTAAGTGCTGACCTAAGTATGTATTTAACAGTGTACAGAAACTCAAAAGTAAATAACTAGTGTGCACCATGAGATAACAAAATCACGCATGTTAACCAGTAGCGAATGTTTGTTCACTTTGGCACATCTATCATGCATATCGCATGTCAGTGGAATTAATAAGAAATAGAAAGCTGTCAGCGTCTTTAGTGTACTTCAGAAAAATAGATTCACTTCACACCATTTATGATTTTTGGCAGCTGCTTTCCTTATAATAATTTTCATTCATTCAGCTTATCCAGATACCCCACCCCCCCTTGAGAACCAATGGTCTAGGTGATTAATATGCCACCTGATGATGATTTTAGGCTATACTGATGGAAATAATGATGATAAAATGTAAAGAGATAATATTAAGTCATCATCTTGTCTTTGGAGAACAAATCTAATGCAAATAATAAAATTAATTGTATGCGTGTCCTCAAATTCTTCCTTATTGTAATGGTCTAATGAGGCAATAATCTTTGCTCTCTGAATATAACCCTATATCGTTTGTTATAAAATTTACAAATAAACTAAGATCAATGCACATTATTATTTGTAAGTACTAAGACTGATTGCTTTGAACATTGAGGTGTGAAATGCTTCCACTATTGGGATCTGGGCCAGCTGTTTTGTTTGGACTGCCAAATTTTTGCATAAAGGTACATTTCCGGTATATCCAATTATTAGAATCAAAGTCACAATCTATTAGCTTACTTTCTATTGTGCTAGAGTTGGATTCCCATTGGGAACCGCTAACCATTTAGAGTCGAATTAGATTCCTCTGCTTGATATCAGAATAAAGATGCCAATTATGTTTTTACTATTATGTGATCAATAGTATAAGACATATATACATACATCTGGCTACATTATTTATTAAACTTTAGTACTGGTTATCCTCCTAAAACAAGAACGACTGCTTGTACTTAAAATTCTCAAATGAATTACCATTCAAAATCCTACTGTGATCAGTAGTTGTTGACTTGGATATGGTATCTGCAGATTTCTACATGTTTTATCATGACTAAAAAATATAATGAATAATTCATGATTTGCTATAATACTTTCATTTGAGGTTTCGGTTAATTATTTTTTGCCTCGTTTGTCAATTACAATTACTTATTTTTTCTTTTAAATTAATTTTATATTGGTTTCACTGTTGCTGAAATAGGAAAGGATTTTTTTCTTGGTTTGAAGTCTGTTTTAATCAGTGTACAATTTAATAGGGACTTTTGTACTTTGACATATGCTTCATGCAGTGCTAAGCATCAGCATTTTATTAGCAAGATATATTAGAGTGAGTAATTAAAAAAATATATGAACAAACATGCCTGCTCTCTTGTCACCTTTTATGAACTTGATAAATTTACTGGGCAGGATTTTTTGTTTTTTTACTATTTTTCTTGCAGGTTCCAATGTGAATCTGGTTGGAACATTAAGACTTTGTAGTTTATGGTCAACTGTTCTACTAGTGAGCCATTTAAAAAAAATGTATTAATGATTTTAATTAACATTTGAATGTTTTATCTGCTTCTCTGTGTTCTATTTTCTATTATATCTGATTAATCTTTGGGAATAATGTAAAAGTAAGGCATAAAGAATATTACTTAATATTTTTTTATTATCATTAAAAAGAATCATTTTTTTATATTTTAATTCAGATTAGCTGACTAATCTTTTTTTTTAAGGAAATCATCTGGAAATTATTCAAAGATTTGATAATTGGAGCATTAGTTTAATTTGGCATATACACTATTCATACACGTTCAGTTTTTTGAGGGTGTTGTAAAAAGATTTGAAATCAGGAAATTAATCAAATTCAAACAAAATTGCACTTTTCAATCTACTGAGCAACCAGTACAAAACACTGAATTCTTTTGATTTTTTTCATGGCTTTTCTTTTCTCCCCCATTTTTGTTGGATTCGGGCAATAATACAATCTTTTGCCTTGACTCTGCTATAAATATAAAATAATTAAATTGATTAACCTCTGACAGTATCACATTTATTTGTAAGTTAATCCAAGTTATATAACACTACTTGCCACTCTTTTACTCCCAGGAAGTAACATCAATTACTTAATGTTTTTGTTCCCTTCATGAAACAAAATTGTTCACAATACAATAATTATTTTAATGCTGTTTCATTCATAAGAGAATTTTGAAATCAGATCAGATCATGACATTTAAAAAAAAAAAAAAGTTTTAATATCTAAAATTAGTATTGTAACTGAAATGGGTGTCCGGGTAATTTGTGTTAGAAAATAGTTATACACTTTGAACTAGGCCAAGGTAGGATATTGATATAAGCAGGCATCTATCTATATTTGGTAAGCTTTCCACATGCTCTTGGCAATCAGCACATTCAAGTACTTGCAAAATCAACAATACTATCATAATATTACTGTATGGCCATTAGGAACAGACATCCTGTTTTAAGTGTTGCTAGTCTTATCTTATAAAACCTGCAATGTTTTGATCATACTAATAGACATGGATATTAAGTATGATATTTTAGAAGCGATATAGAAAACAATTGAAACCAAAAAACAAAATTTTTCCCATCTCATTGAGGTGTGTGTGCACGTGCAAAATTTCTACTATGAATGGTTAGGGCTGGGTGAAGTCCGGATAGATACATATAAATGTCAGATCACATGAATAACCTAAACCCAACAACAGTATTTAAACCAGTGTTTAACTAGCATTTCAAGTGAAATTATGAATCACCGCCACCCATGCTGTGTTGGGAGTGATCAATGAATAAGTTACTTCTCTCTCTCCTTTTGTTGGGTTGTGATTACTAAAAAAAGTGGGCACAAACTTACATTGCATATTGCACCCCCCCTCTAAAAACCTATTTAGTGGGGGCATTTTCAAAAAAAAAAAAAAAAGAAGCATTTCATCTACTCATCTAGGTGTGTGTGTGTGTGTGTGTGCAAAATTTCAAGTTTCTACTAAGGGCTGGGCGATGTCTGGATACATAGATACATATAAATGTCAGAACACATGAATAACCTAAACCCAACAATAAACCAGTGTTGTGGGTAGCAGTGATTAAAAATGAATTACTAATATAGTTACCTCTGTCAACAAAGTTGGACAGGTTATGTATTCACCCATGTTTCTGTCTGTCTGTTTGTATGTTTGTCTGCACAATATCTCCAAAACTTCTTGCTGAAATTTTTTTGAAGGGAACAATTGAGTAAATAGTGAGGTGGATTGAGGCATTTTGTTAACATTCCAAGATTGGAGAATTTTTCGGGTGTAATAACAGTAATGATGTCATCATAATGGAAGTGTAGTTCTAGTATTAATGAAAGTGGTATGCTTTTGCTGATAAAAACATTGTTTTTTCTAAAGCTACTGTGTTGATAGAAGCAGACACAATCAAGACCTATACCTCTAGATATGTTGTTCACACTTGTCCACTACAATGTCTCTCTGCCATTATAGTATGAATATCTGGAAAAGAGCAGGTTTTCATTTCTGGAGTAATGGGGAGCTTTAGGTGAAACGGACAAGCCATCTAGGTAGGAAAATTAGGTGAGACTAGATCTTTTGCCATGTGTGGTACTCTTTTGGACTAGCAAGAGATTTCAAATAATGGATTCTCGGTCTGTATATTGGTATGTGGTATGTGCCACTTTCCCGCTTACCCTTTCAGGCAGGTTGAATAAACAGTTTGAAAAACAATTATAACAATGAAGAGGCTTTAAAAGATATTGTGGAAGAAGACATTGCATTTTTGTTTTTATTAAACAGCATGTTTTTACATTTTGACATAAAAATCACCTTCTCCTGTGTTTGTTCAGTTGTAAACTGGGGATTCTTAAGAAAATTAGTGTCAAATCTGGCATTTGTTTTCTTTTAACTATTTTTTGTTCTTTTGTTGTGCAGTTTTTGTTGTTTGATTGATGATATCTCTAAAATGCCTTTTGTTTCGCCACAGTCGGGGTGAGGGTTTAAAGCTAGTTACAAAAATAGCCCAATCAACTTTTCAGATAATTACTTGTCTCAAATTTATTGGGTGCAATTATTATTTATAAAAAATAAAATTATTATTATTATCGTTGTTGTTGTTATCACCCTCCTCCTCCTCCACCACCACCACTTTATAAACCCACATGGCCTCTAGGGGTAAGAATGATACTTCAATAGAAATTTTATGATTTCACTAACACCTCCTCACCCCTGGCAACAAAGACCAAAAGACATAAAATGTAGTGGGCTCTACACTTAATTAAAGAAAAAAAGCTTTTGAATAAATCAGTTTTATAATATATAGTTTGTCTCAGAAAATTGCTTTTTATTTTCCCCCTTTTTTTTCCTTTTTTCCTTTCTTTCTTTTCTATCACCCCCCCCCCCCCAAATTTGAAAGGAAGAAGGTTTGTCTATAGAAGCAGCAGTAGTTTTGTTGATAGTAATTTTAATATAGGAAAAACTCTTACTAAATTGATGGTCATATATGTAGGTACTTCCATGAGTTTGCAGCCCAATGAAAAAAAAGCATTCATTTTACACAACAGATATTCTTCAACATAATCTCCTTCCTTGTCAATGCACTTAGTGGTGAATATTAATCACATATTGAACATTATACAGTGACATTTTTGGATCAAAATTCAGTTTAATGTTTAAATCAATACTGTGATAATAATGGAAAGAAAAGTTTAATTTCACAATTCCTTATGTAATTAGTTAAAGCTATACTGAAGGTAGAATTTTGTTAAATTTTTGCATCAGAGGAAAAGGTAATTTCTGAAATAACAGACAGTTTTGAGTTCTGATTGTATTGAAATCAAGCTAATAATCGTTTGCAATCAAAACTTCATTATTTTTTTATTTCTAATATTAATCACTGCTACCCACAACAGACCGGTTTGAACACCGTTGCTGGGTTTAGATTATTCATGTGTTCTGACATTTATATGTATCCGGACTTTGTCCAGCCCTAACCATTTATAGTAGAAACTTGAAATTTTGCACATACTCTCCCTTCAATTAGTAGAGAAAATATTATTTTTGTCTTTTGAAAATTGCTTTCCTAAATAGGTTTTTAGTGGGTGCTCAATTTTCAATGTAAGTTTATCCTAAATTGATCCCTTAGTTTGTGTCTGGCCGCATTCACGCTTTTAAAAAAAAAAATCATGAATTTATGGTTTAAACCTTACTGGTAGCATTTTCATCAAGGTAACTTACGAGGTAAAAAGAAGCATATATGGGTTGGTGATTCATAATTTCCCCTTGAATGCTAGTTTCTTTTTTTTCTCTATTTCTAATATTTTCACTACTATTCATTCTAATTCCATTTTGTATTATTTTAATAGATTATCCTATAACCTCTAGACTATTTCATTTTCAATAAATAATGAATGTAATCTAATTATCTAACCAACCAAAGTATATAAAGTGATTTTGAATATTTTTTATTCCACATGAATTGATTATTAAGTCTTGTCTAAACCCAGGATTTGTACTGATTAAATCTTCTGACATACCAGTCCAATGCTGTAACCACTGAGCTCTTGCCCTGGGGAGGAAGCTAAATATAGTTGTTTGTTTGGGTAATAAAGTACTACTCTATGAATATCTATCTGCAGCCTGACGCTTATCAATTAGTCTTATCAAAGCCTCAAATTCTTATTTCTTATTTCTTCTTTTTTCTTTGACTTCTTATTAAGATCTTCCGTTGTACTTATTATTCTAACTCTTGTGCTTGTCTCCCCATAACAAACACGCACTGTACTCAGTCAGGGTTAATCACGTATGAGTCTCTCTATTCACTGGACAAGGATTGGGGTTTACAGTCATGTACATGACTGACTTTTGTGTGTTTTGGGCCTCTGATCATGCACATTATGGCCGTGTCCTTAGTGACAAGCCCAAAATATCCAAAGTGATGAATAACAATAAACTGTTAGATTTATTCTTGTGCTCATTATTATTTCACACTCTTGGAGAAGGTACTTACTTTTTGCTGAATGGAAATCCATTCAGAACACTCTGATGACATCATCAACATCACTACTAACACAAGTACTACCATGACTTATTAGTAAGCCCTAGCAACAGAATATTGAATTGGTAGATGAGAAATATGAGATTCCATTCTAGACTGGTCATGCCAACAAGCAGGAAGTAGAAGAATCTTATTTGATGCCTGGACAAAGAGCCTTTTCTCCTAGCAGTGAGTTTTGTAATTTCATGATTCTCCTCAAATATTATTTAACTAATATTACTACCATTTGCAATGAGCTCATACCATTAAACTGTGGGTTGTGAAATTTGAAGTTCCTTCCTAGGTTGTGGGTGGTACTTGTGCTTATTATAACATTTTTTATTACCGTATTTGATGGCATATAAGCCAATCGGCAGGGAATATTAAAAAAGAAAAAAAAATGCATTTCTGTGAACCCTTCTCATTTAACACTAGGTAGTCCAAACAATCTGTTCTTTTGGTGAACATGTGGCAGTAACGCTAATCATTCACTGTTTCTCAAGTGTTCATTCTCCATAATTTGGACTAAATACAAAACTGTTATGCAAGCCATAATAAAGATTGTCCAATTCTGAATCTGTTGGTGTCTTAATTGTCATTGTTTGACTTAAGATGAATTTTCAATTTAATGTGTTTATAGCGCCCAAACTATGCTGTGATGGTTTTTTACTGTGGTCGAAAAAAAGGTGTCTATAAATAAATGATTGCTGACACCTCTCCTTCCAATGTGTGTCTTTGGGACCAATATCACCTAGTAGATAAATAAAGGTTCTTCAGTTTTGTATAAAATTCAAGCGAGTACACAATGTATAAATATTTAAAAAATTGATTTAAAAACTTCGATCTGAAATTTCCAGGTGTTCTAATATAATAATAAACTCATGTCTGGTATTAATAACACCCAGTTTTTATAACTCCCCCACAAGTTCTGGCCAATGTGGGGCTGGACAACAAAGGTTATGTTTACCTTTTGAGCCATTTTTTTTATTCGGGGGGTGGGGGTGGTGGTATATGCCATCAAATACAGAAGTTTAAAAAAAAAATCTTTTTCAACAGAATCTATCTGAAGTTTAAGTGTCTCTGGTCCAATCCAATATAAATTAGTTTTTTTTTTTTTTCCTTCTGTTTTCTTTTTCCTTGGTGAATATGTGGTTATATCACCAACCTGCTGGACCTCTTTGGCATCCATTGTTCTTAACCTAAACTGTAAGTGCTGGTTATTACAACTTGTTGAGCACATTCATCCTACTTTCTTTGTGTTCCTTGGTCTTACATCCTCCTTTCATTTTATTCATTCATTTATCTTATAGTGAAGGATTTCTATCCTACATGTATTTCCTCAAACAAAATGGATAATAAATGTAATCTCCTTTGCGTTTTTCGTGATGCCTCCACATTAGCTAACTTCTAACTCCTGCTAATCCCAACATATTAACTTAAAGTATTCCAATATCATCCTGCTTTTGTTGCTGGCAATTTTTCATAGCCATTCTTGTCTGCTTAAGCTGTGTGCTTTGCGATTACCAAAGTGAGTTGTTTGTCTTTCTCAAAAACTTTGTTTGCTTCTTTATGCTTGGCCCAGTAAAGCAATACCCTTTTCCTTAATCTCAGGCTGCTGCTTCTTGGTGCTTAAAACCATTTTCCTTGTGTGTGTAATATATATATATATATACACACACACTTTGAACATCTGCTTATCTCTCAACCAAAAGCTGTTGCTTGTTTTTTGACCTCTGCCTGAAAAGCTATACCATTGCATTTTGATCTTCCTGCCAGGAAATAATTCACCCAACATTCACAGGTTGTTTTTGAGCCCTATGGAAAAGAATGTTACAAAAAATGTTTTGATTACATTTTGATCTCTTTCAGGAAACCATCTTAAAACATTCTTGAATTTTGTCAAAATAATATTTTATTAAAAAAGTATTCCTAACTTTAGATACTACCTTTCTCTTGTCATCTCCTAAAAGCCTTCCAGTTTATTTAAAACTAGCTTAGTACCCGTGAAAAATTATGGGATTATTTACGTATGGATTGGCACTCTTGCCGAGGATCAGTATTTGTGTGTTCTGTCTAAGATAAGTGTCGCTCCCCAGCCCCCTGCATAGGATCAGAGTGTAGTATTTGTGTGCTCTTCCTAGGATCTGTTCTGAATTACAAATTGAATTCATATGGGTGGTACTTTTGCTTATTATAACTTTGGTTTTTTGAGCTTTTGAGTTATCAACCTTGATCACTCAACAAGTGGCGTTCTTAAAGACACCATCATAAATTGACCAGTGAAAGAGAAGAGATGACAAATGTAGGATCAAACTTTTCCAGTTGGCGCTACTGGAGTACACAAAAGGATCAAAGTGTCACTCCCGGCCCTCTGCCTAGGATCAGAGTCTAATATCTGTGCTCTCTGCCTAGGATCAATTTTTCGGATTTGGGAATTGTAGTACAGGTACCGTATATAGTGTAGACAATTAAGTCGTTTGTTAACCATTGGGTGGGAATCTACAGCTCTTTTCAACATGTTCATAGTCTCCAAAGAAAAAGAAAATCACCAAAAAATAAACTATCTGTGAGCAGCAGAGGCATGTCTGACTAGTAGGAGCACTGCGACATAACTGCGTGGGTTGAGTCAAGGTTGTCTCAAAATAACTTCTGCTGTGCTCTACAAGGCTTGGTTGATCGTGGCTTGTGTTGGGTCATGTTTGGCGCCAAATGCAAGCTTTAGATCCATGGACATCCATGGCGATAATGTTTTCAGAACTTTTTGTTTTTTTCAGAATTTTGGATAAGTGATTGTTTTACCTGTAATAGAGAAAGTGAACCAAAGGTTGTACACCAACTTTTCTAAAGTTTTCTAAATTGTCAGAAATAGCAAAAGAAAAACTTGAAGGAAAGTAATATAAAATAATGTTGTCATGGGACCTTACATTTTACAACTGAAATAAACTTTCCAACTCTAGAATTAGGTGTTAAAAAAAAATGGTTGGATAATAATGAATGAGAATAAAAATTGTATATGTGCTTTAACAAACATAGGTAGAGTGGGTAAAAAAAATAGCATATACGCTCTAGTGCAAATCCACAAGAAGAAAACTGTTTTGAGATAGTGTATACATAGGAGAGGAACAGTTAGTTTTGTATTGGAAAACTTTCATTTTTTTTGGCATACTACAGTGTTTTCCCTTGTCACTTTAATTGCAAAAATGGTTGTACAGCTTTTACCTTCAATTTTTTTTCGACACAAGGTTGTAGAAAAACAATTGACGGTACTTCTCTTCACCTTTTGTTCAGTTGACCTGTCTGAAAAGTTTAATGTTTCTAGTATTTATAATTTGTTATGAAACAAACAGATAAATCTCTTCATGTTTTTCCCAGTCTTGTGTTCAGCTGTTCATATTGGTCATTTAACCCTCCATTAGTTTTGTCATGACAAAGTAATTTAAAAATAAAATATTCTAGTAACTTAAGTAAATTATCAGTTTGATAGTTTTGTTCTATTTGCTATGTGCATCTGATGTATAGACCCCCCCCCCGTGGTTATTTATTCTTCTAAATGTTTTTTTGATGCTCTTATAGAACTGAACTTCATCAATATTCTCTCTTATGATTGGCTGCTGCTGCTTTTTTCTTCTCTTTCTCCTTCATATTTGTCTTTTTATCCCTATTACTTTGTCTTTTTATCCTTATTTTTTCATTTTTTTTCTTCTCCTTTTTTGTTTTTAAAAAAAAATTTTTTTACTTCTCCTTTTTATTTCTTCTCTTCTTCCTTTTTAATTTTTGTTCTCCTCTTCCCCTTCTTTTTATTTCTCCTTCTCGTTCTATTTCTCCTTCCCCTTCTTTTTTTT
>VCCN01001036.1:2071380-2084926 GCA_006491835.1 Architeuthis dux | reverse complement strand
TTCCTTTCAATTGAACCTTTACTTGTCTGACATTACAAAAGTTTTAGCTATTGCCATCTTTACCACTGTTGGCTAAACTTAATTAACAAAATTACCGACCATCATTGACGTGATATGATATTTTAAGCTTTTGGTCTTTTAATCTATACTTCACTATTCTAGGTGCTGAATTATGACCTTTCATCAGTAATGTATCCTCTTAAAATAGTAAATTGCTATTACAATAGATGGACACACTGTAAGCTTCTGTCTAAAATTCTATTCTGTACTGGCTATCATTAGTAATCTATTGTCAGGAGAATTCAGTGACCATCTTTTGAAAGACTCAACTTTGATAGTCACATACTAATAATAGACTTTTTATTGTGATGGAGTTCCTTTTATTTTGGTGACTTTGTTCAGTCATTGATTACTAATCAATACACATGAATCATTCCTAAAGAAAGCACTCTCTCCATTTTGCACTACTTTAGATTCACTGTTATTTCTATTGTGTTAAGACAGCTGTATCAGAAATGAAATCAAGTTAAAAATAATGTATGATTTGCCTGTCTCTCTGTTCTACACACAATCTGTTGAGTTATAACTATTAAGTGTTGCATCAATTACTCTACTTCATGGCTTATTGTTAGCTACATCACTTTGAACATCGAAACCAAGAAGTTATTACGGCCCTGTTGGCTGGGGCTTAGAATATTCCGACTGCATCCCCTGCAGAGGAGTAACCCTCAAAACGGGCCCGGCCCTGTCGGTTGGGGCCTAGAATGTGCCGACTGCATCCTCTGCAGAGGGGTAGTACCTCCCAACCGGGGGGCCACCTGTTCTTTAATAAAAAAGAACCTTTCACCAAAGTTGCAAGACTCTTTTTTTTCTTTGAATTTTAAACTGATTTCGGCATTAAATGACCCATCGAGGGTTGATATACCGTTAAACAAATCAATCAATCAAGAAGTTATTATTACTTACAACTAGCAAAATTATATAATATTTGGCATTATTTTATAAATATAGAATATACAAATCACTGAATAATAAGTTCTATAATTATTCCTTTAGCAACGTATCTAAGAAATTGCAGGTTAGGATAACATTTTCTGTTCTTTGAGTTGAAATTTACAACATTTCCATTGCACAATTCTCAGTTATCATTGGAAAAGGTGGAGTGCCTGTCAGCCTTGTTATGGTATTTGGATATTTGATTAAAAACTGAGAATCTCCTTTAACCCTTCCAAGAATATTAAAGTGCTTAACTCTTAAATTTATACAAAGAAAATAGAATGTGAATTTCAAGGGAAATAACTTTTGATAGAAATTATCTCCCTTTGATGAAATTTAAAAAATTTTCTACTCAGTTCACTTGAAGAGTTCCCATATTTTTTATGCTATTCATTGAAGAGTTCCACTGTCAATTACAAGGAGTTTCTAAATTCAGTTTTTAAAAAGTTATAAAGAGGCCAAAAACGTGTTAATTTTTATTTAATGTTTGAAGAAAACTATTTTTTTTTTATTAAATGAAGAATCAAAAACATGCTGGGGATATATTTGTCCAATCAGACATTTATCCTGGAACATGAAAAACATGGAAATACCAGATCACTTCACCTACTTGTCTTTCCTGTTTAGTCATATAATACAAACCAATTTCTGTGTGGGTTTCATACTATGATGATGTCCTTGTCTGTGGTTGTAAAAGCCGGGAAAATCTCATTTTACTTTACTTTTCATGATAGATACGTCCCAGTAGACTTCTAAAAGGGATCTATGGGATATATTTATCCCGACAGACATAGAAACCTTAGGATATATGTCCCAGGAATGTCAAAAGGGTTAAAAAGGCATTCGTGAGATTACATACCTATTTTATGTTAAATAATATGAAAAATACAAAGGGAACTTAGATTGTTAAAAGGGAATAAATGCTTGGCACTAAATGACCCACATAGATCTTTATGTGCCCAAAATTACCAATTCATTTATTTGATATTCAGAATGTCAATGATGGTAATACTTGAGACTCACAAATCAGTCATAAGAATTACATATACTTCTAAGTAATGAACTTCTGTTGACATCAGTGCCTATGTTTATAGTCACCTCATGGGTGATTAGTATAAAGAAAGCTAGGTGTCATTGTAGTATCCTATTGTTAGTTGGAATCAGTGGGGAGTTACAGGGATTCTGTGCAATTTAATTGTAACAACTTGTAGAATGATGACAGCCATCTTTTCAGATTTAACTCATCCATAAATAATACAAAGTGTCTGCAAATTGAAAAGCTATATTGAATTTACAATTTTTTGTGTAAGCAAGATTTATTGGATAAACTTCACCAATCTCAGAAATATTTGACAGAAATCTAGTTTGTTTGGAGTTTTGTTTTGTGTTCACTCTAGTGGTTACTGATTTGATAAATGTTCATAGAAAACTTTGGCAAAAACCATGATAGACACAGTAATGGATTCTTTCAGTTTAGTGGTGTATGAGGAGAGCCAAGTCTTTCCCCATGACTGGTCATGGAAATACTGAACGCTTATACTTACTATCATTATCTTTTTTCTCAATGATTGATTTTTGCCTTTGTTCATTAAAACTAATAAGGGCAACAGAAACAGATCTATCATTTTATAAGTGAAATGTGATAAGTTTCTCGCTATGATTTACCAGTAAGCCTAATTTTTTAAATATATATAAATCTCATTTTCTATCTCTGATTTAATAAAACCTCAAACTATTGTATTGTATTAAAAATATGCAAATCTTTTTTTTATTTGGACATTTTAAACTTTGGATTGATATAAAAATTTGCTTTACATTGAATGATAAATGATATTGATAAACTTTTTAGAATTAACACAAAATGATTGTATTGCATTGAATAACATAGAATAATAGACTGAAATGAACAGGTCTCCCTGTCTCTATTACTTTTTAGTTCTTTTCTATGTTTATTTAACTATGAAGTTTAAAGTGGATTATGTAACGTCATCTGGTACTAGTGCCTTTGTTGTTATTTCTGGTTTAGCTGTGTGTAGTTTGAAACGCGTTTGGTTCCACTGTATTTAGCGTGTTAAGAAAAGAAGCTGAGAGACGAAACAGACGTGCGTTGACAGCGCTATTTGCCTGACCAGAGAGACCTTCCAGGCTCCCGTTTTTATGACCGGAAATGGGACAAATTTGCAAAAAGTTGGGTAAATTGTCGGCGTGTTTATTCATTTTAAAAAACGTACATATAGAAGCATAGATACATACATATAAACATTAGATTGAACCAAATGAAATTAGCCAGCAAAAATAGCTTATGATCCCACCAAAATACTCAAACCTGCAAATCCATGTTAAAGTTTTTATTTTGAACAGAAAAAAAAAATCTTCTTACATGAGAAGTTCTTTAGGAAAGAAAAACTAAATTGAATCTATAATTCATATAATCAGAGTTTTTATCCCTAGGTCAAATGTTTGTGATGACATGTCATGATAAGGAAATATTTAAATTATAAATCCGTATAAAAAGCCTATTGTTTATGAGCCTTGCTTACATTATAGCAGAAGTTGAACCATTCTGTCAAAACTTCAACTCCTTAGAATTGGTTATCTTAAACTGAATCAAGAAGCTGGCTTTGGCCTGCATTCACTTGAAGGTTCTTTCATTGATTTTTATCTCGAGTTCAGGAGCGGAGTTTGGGGTGAACTTACTCTTTGGAGAATATTCCTTCAAAGTATCTCAGCTACTTGTTTTATGAATTATCAATACTGCATTTGATTTTGGAAGAAATGAATGTATCAAGTTAAAGATTTATCATTTAACCCCCACATTCTGTTTCTTTTCTTTTCTTTCTTTTTTTTTTTTTTTTTTTTTTTTTTCCCCTTTTAAAAAAAAATTGTCTCCTTGTATATATTTAGTGACGGCTAAGAATGCAGATTAGTAACAAAAACATCTTTTGTGCTTGACACTTTCAACTATTTGTAGAAACATTATCAAATGACTCAGGATTGTCGTCCTTCAGGGTAACTTCACTTAATCAACTCATTTGTTGTTTTGAAATACTATAGTCATAAATAAGTGTTGGTTCGAGTACAAGCTTTTCGGATAGAAGAAATGTGTGTGGTTGGAAAAACAAACATGTTTCTTCTATATAATGGAATATAAATTTAGAGTAAGAGGACTGACTGATTTTTGTCTCAGATTTCTTCATATTGACCATAATGGAGAAATTAGATTTTGTGAGCTTGACACATATTAGTCATTTACAATGGATGCAACACTTGACAACAAGATGTATCAGAGATTAGGTCAGGGGTAGACTACACATGGCAAATGATTTTTGTCCTGAGCTACTAAAGATTAACTGTATTATAGAAAGTATACTGGTAAAGCCGATAGTACAACTAACAAAGCAAACCAAAGAATATACAGTTATACCTTGATTAGTGCGGTTTACTTATTCCAGATTTTCTGTACCATACCAAACCGTACCGTTCAAGGTCTTATTATAACTTAATGTGTTTTTTCTTTCAGCTTATTCTTAGTTATATTAATTTGTACAGCAGTACCTTAACTGTACTACATCGAAACCCGCACTAATCAAAACATTGCTGTATTTGTTGGAATTAGATGTTAAAAAAATGACGGTACTACTCTGAAAAAATTGTTGAATAATGCTAATTAGTGTTGCACCATTTTAGAATTGTCTGCAGTTGCATTAAAGTTTGTAAGACTTTTAATATATTCCAAAGAGAAAACAGACTTTGTGAGCTGGTCCCACATATTAGTTTTTGTGTGTTTGTATGAAGAAAGAAAAATATTGGTTGAAGCTGTCTGATTTATTCTTGTCTGGTATTGCATTTTAATTTTTATCTATTGCTGTTTTGTCATCCGAGCCATGATTTGTGTATTATTTAACCAGTCTACTGCAGAATTGTTTCCCGTCTGGAATCAGTACAATTATTGCTTAACCTTAAAAACTGCTACAAATCTTCATTCAAATGTTAAGGACACTATTATATTTCTGTAAACACAGACATCATTGTTCTAGCTAGAAGCCTCCCCACTATTTTTTTTAATAGTAAAATCTTTCTCTCTATTTAAAAAAAAAAAAAAAAAAAGAGTCTTGAAACAGCATGCCAATAGGTTAAAAAACACACGCTCTCTTTTTAAATGAAAAAGCTTTTTTGTTCTAAATATCTGTAAGTGGACTCTCTTGGACTGAACGATAGTGATATGGCTCCTGGGAGCAGTATTAACCTTCTTGAAGGTTGGGAGATTTCTTTTTGCATGGAGGGTAGACATAGATGTGGTGGAGGAAGAGTCTTATCCCTATCAAACAGTCAGCTATATACTAGCAGGCAAACAGACTTGGGTTCAAAGATTATCACACACTTATAAACATTACAGGCTCCATTTGCCAACCATTTAGGGTGGACTGACGACATAATTTGGTTTTGGATTTCTTCTTGAAAAAAATTCTTTTACTGGCTAATTGATTCTTTTTCTCCTGACTTTTTAAATTTTTAGTTATTACTGTATATTTCAGCGGATAAGGCGACCTTCAAATAAGACGTGACCCCAATTTTGGTCTGAATTTCATGGTTTTAGCTCAATGTTTAGTCACTGTTTTTGTATCTGGCCTATAGGATTACTGTTTTTGGGGTGTCTTTTGAATGCTTCAAGTGTTGTTTATCTGCTGAAATGTAAGGTATATTTTTTAAATTTAAATTTAAAGACAACTAAGATTGAATGATAAAGAAACATTTAGGAAAACACTAATTTTTATTGAAAAATCAAAATCTGACTTATAAGTACCGCCAGGACACGCAGGTCTCAAATTAATCGACAAAATATGTGTTACTTAAAAGTACTGTTAGTACATAAAGGCTTAAGGAAAATACGATGAGGCAGCTGATTGCAAACTCGAAAGAGGACTTTGCAAACTGAAAAGTGGAAGGAATGCTGATATAAGTGAGGTTCCAAGGGGGGTACTTTGAAGGGGACTAAGGTGCCATGTAGGGTATTTTTTCGTTAATATTAAATGGTTGGATAGTTTCTGGACAAACTTCATATACAGATATAAACTATTGAAATACAGGTATACCTTGAATAGTGCAGTTATTTCATTCCAGAATTTTCCGTACTGTTCATAACCGTATTAATGTTTTTTGGTTTTTTTTTTGGTTTTTTTTCAGCTCATACTTACACTAATTTGTACATCAATACCATAACTGTACTACATCAAAACCTGCACTAATCAAAACCGCACTATTCAAGGTATTCCTGTAATTAATTTGTTATGAAATGGTTTCTATTTCAGAGGCAAAGCAGTATGAAACATTATCTGCACCAGAGTTAATTGATTGATATGCATAGGATTGAATTAGATTAATTTCCTTTGTACAAGAAGATAAATAACTTAGATGGGATTCTGAATTATTAAAATTGATTTTAGTGGCTGGTGTTTGTCCATTGATGATGGTAATGGGCCAGGGTGCAGCGAATAGTAAACTGGTATTTGCAGATAGGTATGCCAACAACAAGGAACTGCATTTGATTGTTTGTACAGGCCTCTGCATCAACATAAATTATTTGGCTGCTTAGATCTTCTGCCCTTTCTGTCGTCTCCCACCCCCAACTTCTCTTGTTGTAGGAAAATAAGTTGAAGGTGACTGCAGATAAATGCAGACAGGTGTACATAGAAATAGATTGGTATTTATACGGATATAAAAGCACTGCTCAATCCCCAAAATAATGTTTATACACACACACACAAATGCATTACTGTTGTGTAGCATAGATGTAGACAGATTGAAAGTCAGCATTCATAGAATTAGGTATAGGACATTATAGTGTATGTAGAGAGACACGGGTAATAAAAAGAAAAGAGAAATATTGATGAGTTTCTCTTTCTAAAAATGTGTATATGCATGTTACAGTTTGCTGATTTGTATATTTGAGGTTCTATAATTGAAGAATACTGATACAATTTAGATAAGTTAAGAAGGATACTGGAATATTCTGAATCTTAGAATTTTCGAAGAAAGTAATTACAATATGTATATATAAATAAACCACTATGAGCACAAATGCCTACTCACTCACCCATACATTTATCATTCTATTTATCTAATAAAGATGACTAAAATGCTAAACATAGATCATTTGGCATATATGATAATTATAAAGACATTTAATTAGTTGGGAACCTATATTTGCTTGGCGCCGGTGTGAACGACTGCTAAACGAGCGGTTTAAATCGTAAATGTAAATAAAGAAACAAACGCAGTACAGGGATCGCACCCACGTCCACCATGGAAGCAACCCTGTATGCAGGTTCTGCTCTACCAACTGAGCTAACAAAACTCTCATAGTAGGCAGGAGTTTTTAAACTTCTGTTGGATATAAAATTATCCATTATTTGTTTTCATATATATGTGTGTGTGTGTGTGTGTGTGTGTGTGTGTGTGTGTGTGTGTGTGTGTGTGTGTGCGCGCGCGCGCGCAAAAATGTTTATAATGTATTTTAAGAAAGATTTTCAAAGAGTGAGTATCTCCAAACAGAAAGTTGAATGAATATTATTTTCAATAGACTATTTGTCTCTTTGTGTTATTTACTGTTGGCAGTAAAGATTGTCTTTTATTTGGAATATTGTGTGTGTGTGGTATCCAATGCTACTTTGAAGAATAGATTCCACTTTCTGGAAAGCTCAGATCTATTCTTCCTTTTTCCTGTTCTGTTATTCTCATTAAGGATATGGTTTGGTAATTGAAGACTTAACAACAGTTTCTATTACTCCACCTGGGTATGTTTCAATGTGTAAAATAGCCATCATTCGGGCATCAGTTGTTTTCTCTTAAGCAAGCCACTTGCCACTTAACCTTCATGAAAATATAAGAAACTAGTAAATACCCATGAAAAAATTCAAATATTTCTGTCGAAGAGTCCATAGTTTCACATGGTGGGTAGGAGATATTTTTATCAGCAAAATTGTTACCTTTAAATGGAAGAATCGATTGTTATGGACAGAGAAACCAAAAAATCACACTGTTCATTATATAAGTAGATTAAATTAGCACAAGTTTGTATCAGACTATCTATAGTGGGAGATCCAATGAGGATCGAAACCACTAACACTGGCCAACAAGATTAGCTCGATGATCATTGCTATACAATGTTTACCTTGAAGAGTTCATAGTTTCAAATGAGTAGGAAGTATTTTTATCAGCAAAACTTTTACCTGTGGAAGAGTCAAGTGTTACAGACAGCAAACCAAAAAAATCACACTGTTAATTATTAGAGTAGATGTTTCTTGTTTAACAAGATAGTCCAGTTGCATCTATATTAGCCTCATTGAATTTTGTGGGTAATTTTATCACATTTTATCACATCCATTTTTAATATAGACAAATTGAATTGACATACAATATAGAGAAATTAAGAGGGAAGAGACTAGCATATGCAATTCTCCTTTGCCTTTTTTATTTATGATTTTGTTTATATACAGTTAAAAATGCATTGGAAAATTGGAGATAAAATATTATAATACTTATGTACATATTAATAAGTCTGTAGCCTAATGATGAAAAAAGCATTTATTTGACACAACAAACATTTATTTTTCGACATAATCTCCTTCCTTGTCAATGCAATGTCTATTAATCATATAGATCATATATTATACAGTGAAAATTTCAGATCAAAATTCAGTTAATAAGTCAGGCTACAGATTTATTGATCACCCTAGTATATAATAAAAGCAAATATCTTTTTTCCCCCTTCTATTTAAGAATATCATTAAAGGCTTCTTTATTTGCCATTCATAGAAACAATATAATTCCCTGATGGTTTTGAGATAGAATTCAATTCCTTGTATCTCTTCCTACTCATTGTATATAATGGGAAAAGAATCACTTCAGCTTTGAGACTGCAATGGTTGCCTGTCAGTTGAAGCTGCTTGTGTAAATAGAGAATCAACTATGTGTTCCTTCTCTTTCACTTTATCTCTCAATTTTCCTCCTCCTCCTGATTGTCTTTTAAAATCAAATTTATTTTGTACTAATAACAGAAGTGTCCTGTTTAATTAATGGTATTAATGTGTACTAGTCCAACTGGATAAATTTTTATGGTTAAAACAGTGGACTGGAAACTAATGTTCAAGGATAAATCTTAGTGCACGAAATGAAGAGAGAAGGAAATTTCCAACATAAAAATGTAGATGAAAACTCCCAAATCCTTTTCCTCAGTTTTGTGAAAGTTTACAATGTTCAAATATTTAACAACACTATTTGTAACCTTATACCAAGAAAAATAAATCCAATACCAAACCTCCCAAAACACTCTCCAAATGAATTTATCAGATTAGATCTGAGAAACTAGTTTAATTTTTTTGGTACATCAGCTCTCATACAATATTCATGTAATGGTAAACATTTTAAAAGGAGATAATATATTGTAGCAAACACAAGGTTTCACACAGTAAGAATTATAATTTAAAAGCTTATACAATCTCTGCACATTTAATTCAATGTGCAGAGATTTTATAAGCTTTTAGATTGTAATTCTTACTGTGTGGCTGAGGAGTACACTACCTTGTCCAAGACTTGAAATCACACAAGGTTAGAGATATTTAACCCTTGAGGTATATTTCATGAACTTAGTTGTTCTCTTAGCAAGAATTTACAGATTAGACTGATGTATTCCAATCTGTAACACCTAGGATATCAAGTAGACCTAAAGCAGTCAAATTGGTGGGATTATTTAAATTTGTTTGACCTTAAGAATTATTGAAAGAAAATAATTATATCCTACTTTATTTGCTTACAATTCTTCTTGTTCACCATTTATTGCTGTGAAAGTACATTAATTTGTGAACAATTCAGTGCACCTCTAAGATGGTTGACTCGGTAAGGAGTAAATCTGTTGGTCAATAGATTTTTGGAAAGTAGGATGAAATGAAAGAGGAAGATAAAGTAATTCCTACTTTGCATTTGTTGTTGACCTTAGTACCTGAATATATGAATACATGAATCATGTTTTCTAATAAGTGAGAATGAATAATGCATTAAAAATTTGCATTTTTATTGATTTATTGTAAGTACATTTTTAGTCATAAGTTATCTTGATGTTTTCCACCTTTTCATCAAATGTTTATCTTCTGAATTCTGTATAATATGATTGCTTAAATCATTCTGTGATTTTAGTTCTACAGACAGAGACACACACACATTTGTGCTTTCTGAATAAATTTATATTAACTCAACTTGTGGCCTTCATATGTGCTCCTCTTGGCAATAACATTATTTTGGACTTAATAAATGTATGAAAATGATGAGGTTGTCTGTATTGGTAGTAGAAAACACGGTTTCATTATCCTAGTTTCTATACTTATAATTCCGATTACTTTCATCTTTTCTCTACCTTGTCTCTTGGGTGTTCAATGTATTCTTGTCTTCTCTCTTATATATTTGCCTAAATTAATTATAGATATATCTATATACATGTTTTTTTTGTGTTTGTGTATAACACTTTATTATGTAGATATACATTGAAACAAACAATGAAAGCAAATAATCCCAGGGGTGCAAAGATGGATATAGTAGCAGTAGAAATGAATGAATGAATTGATTTTTAACAATAAAACTAGAAAAGATGCACAATAACAACTCAAAGGATTTTATTTCCTATAAATGAATAAATGAAGACTAGCATCAGGACAGCATAACATTGAAATAAGAGTTAGAAACAACAGGATTCTCTTGCAACATTGTTAAAGGGAGAATCTAACAATTCAAATGAAAATGAAAGCTATTTGTGAAAGCCTATTAATGACCATAGTTTTGAAAATATACAAATTCATTTTATTTTGATTTTTGATTATTTCATGTATCATTGCAAATAACAATTCCAATGTAAGGATTTACTTTAATATAAGAGCATTTCCTCCTATTTTAAAATACATGTGGGGCTTTCCTTGTGTGTGTGTGTGTGTGTGTATGTGTATATATATATATATATATATGTGTGTGTGTATGTAATTAGGTAATATTGGATGTAGACCTTAGTTATGATCCGAAGAAAGCTCATTATGAAAATCTATATATGAAACCAGCAGTACCATTTGTAATGAACCATTAAAATTGATTCCCATATATATATATGGAAACAGCTGATGATCCCCTTTGTAAAGTGTGATCTATAACAGTAAATTTTAAAAAACTATTTAAATAAATAGTAGTAAAATCAAAATGTAATCAAAACTCTTTTAACACAATACATGATGGGGGCGGAAAACAACTGATTTGCAGCACATGGAGTCGCGGACACCTCGGTACTATAGATTTTATATCAGAACATTTCTTGTTACATTAGTGTTTTTTTTAATTAAAAAATACCCCCCAAACCAGAAAAGTTTCTACAGACATATATGTGTGTGCATATAAATATATGAAAAATGTTTACATGTATATTTATGATAATTATAAAGACATTTATTTAGTTGGGAACCTATATTTGATTGGCGGCGGTATGTGCGACTGCTAAACTGGCGACATAAATTGTGATTTAGGCTGCTCGTTTAGCCAAGCAAATTTAGGTTCCCAACTAATTAAATGTCTTTATAATTATCATATTCTGTCGGTTATAAAATTATCCATTTTTTGATTTTGTGTATATTTATATATAAAAGCTTTTATGTTAAAATAATATACAAGCTATTAAAGTGGAGTTGTTTGTGTGTGTGTGTGTGTGTGTGTGTGGCTTTATTCATTTGGTCAATAAGCCTCATATACATAATGAATGATGATTTGATTAATCTTTAATTCCCTTGTAAAAGGGCAATTTTCTTCCCCCTTCCCTATTCAACTGTTCACCCCTAACAGCAGTGACTGTTTGGTGGCTACCAGGGGCCATTGACAACAAGTGGTATGACTCATAATGACAATAGTGATTTCCTTCATATTCATACCATTAGCCTCAAGGCAATAGAATTCATCCCTCATTGTATGCCTTATGAATGAGCAGGAAAATTGTGTAGCAACATTTGTCAACAAGCATTTGCCCGGAGTCTGTATTTGCTGTCACTTTGAATAGCTCTTTAATAATCCTTTACACTACGGACTCAATTTAATAAAGTGATACTGTACATGTGTTTATGTAAAAACACTGATATCGAGCCAATTAAGAGATCTGAGATTCAGTTTTATGTAATTTTTGTATATCTTGAACGTATATTATTGTGAATGTGTTGGTGCATTTAAGTGCTTTTAAAAATATGGATAAATGTATGTATATATCAGTGGTGTATTGTATCTTGGGTGTGCTGTATGCTATGGATGCACAAAAGGACAAAAATGTTTTTGTGTCTGTAAAAAGCAACGGCCAGTAAAAGCCTTTTTTGCAAAATGTAGGTCCCGATTTTAAGTTGTAAAGTTTCACAAACCTCGTTCACTTTGTGTTACAAATGGCGAACAACAAATAAAAAGAAATCAGAATTAATGAAAGAAAAACAGAATTTTTGATTAGACACTATTATCAGCGGATAATTAGTGCTACTCCCATTGGGTGTCAATATGAAAAGGTTGTGTTTTTAGAATTTTTGTCTGAAAATATTTTCCAGGTTTCACACAATGTTTTAGAACCAAAACAATTAAAATCAATCATCCCTTTCTGCCCAAGTTAACCCTATGTACCAATTTACCTCCCAGAATGTAATTGTTTGGCTGTCATATGTCCAGAAAAAAGCTACTTTAATCCAAAACTCTGGTTACCTCCATTGACCTTGGGGGTCAGCACCACCTATCCTATCAAGTTTGACTTTATCTGCCCTACCATTTGTGAGATCAAAAACATTTTTGTACTTTATAGCAAACTCAATATTATGCCTGAAATTGCTTTAATTGGCCAGAAACGACCTCTGAAGTCAACCTCACATAGCGCATGTCACAACTTGATGTCTTCTGAGTCTACATGCCAAAGATTAGGTCAATAATTAGCATGAAAGTGGCACTGACAAAGTCCATAGCCAAATAATGAAAAAAGTATTTCTTTCATGCAACAAATATAAGTATTACAATGATTTAATGTGTTTTTCTTTTCTTTTCAGATCTACTTTGGCAATTTTGTCACTGTGGACACTATTCATATCCATCAGATCAAGGTAAGTTTTGTTTTATTATTTATTTGTGTTGAACAATCTAGATACCTATCTACCATTTTAGCTGAGCTAAAATAATCTCTGAAATATAAAGCATTCATATACTTTACAGGAAATTGTATCATGTGCACACCCATATTCTACATAAAATCATTAAAAAAATTGCTATAATCAGCAGTTTCTGACCCTTATATCCTATTTTTGTTTAGATTCCGTATTTACAATTTTATAATGCATATATTTATGTGCCTTATTCTTTTATCTCAACAGCAAAATGCCCTACTCAGTCAGTGCTAAAGATAACCGCAGGGTGTGTATGCGCGATATTCAAGGGCTGGCGATAGATGAAAGACAGCAAACGTTGTCTGTTGTATAAAAGTGAGATTTGAACAAATATACATAGGCAT
>VCCN01001036.1:2054611-2067840 GCA_006491835.1 Architeuthis dux | reverse complement strand
TGATTAGATAAATAGTGATACACACAATCCAGTCATATATTTATATCCTTTCTGTTTTCTCTCTCTCTGAACACTTGATCCTCCGGTGCTGGGTGAGAGAACTAACTATTCAGATTTAAATATCATTCTTTGGTCTAATGCAGACATTTTCGTCCAGCAGTTTTACCTCAGTTTTGTACATTCAGTAACAAAGTGTTAAAGAATAAATATTTCAACAGTTTCATGTTCAAGAAATAAGCTAAATTCTTATCTTTTATTTATCCCTGTGGGCTAGCCTTTTAAAATGGCTGCTATGGCAAAGACAATAATGATATTGTGTAGTACTCTCATTTTGTGTCGCTCACAGTCAGGCCAGTCAGAGGGTTCAGGGGATAGGAAAGGGGAGGGCGGGCCTTTGGCTTGTGTTATTGAGCTTAGTGTAGAGATCAGTCTCCTCCTTAGGAGGATCAATGGGATCACCACAGGAGGCTCTCTATATGATCCCCAGCTGCTCACGACACCCAGACGGTCATCCATCTTGGTACGGACCAGGCTTGATGTTGCTTAACTTTGGTGATCGTATGAGAACCTGTTTTTGCAACTCAAATAACTGATAAAATATCAAGAGTAAAACAAAATTTGTTGTGTTGGGTAATTGGGAAGATCACTCTCTTCCTCTTCTTTGCCACTTGCTCGTGTAGATATTTAAGTATTTACTAATACTAGACAGACAGCTAAGTGTAATGGCTTCCTTTCCATAGCTGGACTTATGGTAATGAGCATCTCTGACCTGGCACCAGAGATAGAACCTTAACATTTTCAGCTTTGTATTGTGACCTCTAACTGATAAGTTGCATCCGTAAATGCTTCCTAGTTGCTTTTGTTAATTACATTGTAAAGGTTTCATATATTTCACTAGTGTTAGACTGATCACAAGCATAAAGGCCTATTTAACGGAGTTTAAAATCAGTAGTTAGGTGTGTGTGATAATTAACTTTAACAACATAGGTATTGGGATAAAATCTCTGGCCATTAGTCCACTGCTTTACATTTAAACTTTACACATGTATAGTCAAGATCAATTATTAGGAAAAAGACATGTTTTGGTTTTAAAACTAGTTTTTTCTGTTTCTGTGTGGGGTAATAGGCTTCAACCACTTCTGACTAACAGTCTTTTACTAATGGAATGTTTAAATTTGATGATGGAATGTAGGTAGTAAAAATTAATCCTACTATATATAATTCACCAAATGTTTGTCCGTCTGACTGCATAACTCAGGAACCACACAACATATCCCCATGAAATTTTATGAGTGCACTAATGGAACCCCATGGCATGTTTTTAGCAAGTTAGTTTTTGAAAATTCTAAAAGAAAATATATTGTGGGGTTTGCGTTTGTGCTCACACCGATAATAACGAATTGATTTCTATCTATCTGTCTTGCTACAATTCACCTATCTTTTGTGAAATCACCACAGATATTTAAATTAAATGTGATCCAAGAGTTCTTGATGGCAATGATTTTCAAACAAGGAAAGTACATTGTTCAAATCCAGGATCTCTTACTGGGGCCACAAGCACCGTTTAGGAACTAGCCAAAAATGCACCCCAAGGGTGGGTTTTCAGCTAGTACTTCAAATGTAAAAATCATTGTTTTTAACAAAAAAATGTGAGAGAGAATTGTAGGGATACAGAGAATATTATTAACATATATGTATTGATACATGCTCTCTGGTTCACACAAGCTTGCCTCTCTTGAGAAAACATTATGGCCAATCTATTTTTGTGGAGTGGTGACTGTGTATAATTGAATGTATTTGCATTCCATGTCCACTGTAATCAGTATTGTATTATTAAAGTCACTTAACCTAAGTTATATAGATGTTTAAATATGCCTCCACATGTAAACATTCATACATGATACATTTATAGATATTTGTTTCATCCACACACTTAATAATTAGCAATGTATTTTTGTACTCTGTCATGCTGACATAGTAAAAATGATGAGTTTAAATATTAATAAAAACAAATATAAAAAGTAATAAAAATCCGTTGGTGGTCAACAGAATACTATTCTCCAAGCTCACCGCAATTCAATGTGTATCCATATATTTCATATACGCCATCATTCTTGACGGCATGGGTGAACTAGTATTACAAATAAATAGCTTCATGAAATTTAAAATTCAGTGTTTAATTATGAAGATTTGTTAATTCTCCTGTTCCTTATGAGTCATGATAGGGCTCGAGCCAGAAAGATTTTACATCCCTGATTCAAAGCAATTTAAATATTTAATCAGAATTAATATTTTGACTAGGATCTTAATGTCTACTCCAAAGATTTGTTAAAGTCCCTCTACTAACACCCGCCATCCCTTTCAGCTTATGAGCAACAGAAAGATCATGTATCTCTGATTCAATGTACTTTGAATATTTAATCAGAATGAATATATTGACTTTAGGATTTTAATTTGCTAAAGTCCCTAAATCAACACCCACTGTCCCTTTCAGCTGATGAGTAACTCTTTAAAAGCTGTCTGAAATACCAAATGGTGATATATTCCTTCTTAAAAAACTTGTTAGCTCATATTATTTTGCAATGATTTCTCTCGGAAAGAAATAGGTTTGAGCTGAACTGTAGTTTACCTCATAATCTTCTCTCTGATGACTTTTGTACTTTAAAGTCTACTGTTTAAATTCAAGTTTAACCACAATGTAAATACCTAATCAGAACCAAGCTTTTAATTATTTAAATAATTAATTTTTTTAGCTCTGGGGAACCCTGGTTTGGCCAAGTCAAGCATATGTATCACATAGAATCAATTTATGAATTCTTCAAAGTTTTTTGTTGGTTTGGTTTGAAAGTGAACATTACAAGAATACACCTAAGCCTAAATTATGCTTACCATAATTAAATCATTTACATGCAAGGATATTTATTAAAATGAGTGAATAAACTTTATTTTCACATGAAAGTTGCCAGATAGGATGCTGCTTGTAGTTTGAAGATGATTGTTAAAATGTTTTAAAAAGCTTTTGAATTATTCTAGATATATTTTGGCCTTCATCTTTTGCTGTTTTCAACATGTTTTGACTGATACATTCTTTAACTTTTTTCAGGTGTATCTTATGTCTGGTGTTCACTTGACTATATTTTTTTTCTTTTTCTTTTACTTTGTCCTTTTTTATCTTTTCAACAAGAACATACCAGTCCAATAGAATCAATTCCATGATTCTCTCAGCCTGATATATTCTAATGAAAGGCTTAAATTTGCAAGTGTATTGGCTCTCTGCAGATGCTTACTTTTTCTACTTCACAGACCTTGCTGCTTATAAGTTTTTTAGTTTTTAATTTCCTTCAGGTTCAAATAAATGAGATTAGCACCAAGACTACATGGTAGTAAGGTCCTTAGGTCATAGATCTTCTGTTGGCGTTTCTTCTTCCTAGGCAGAAACCTGAGCTGGCTGTAGAGGTTGGCTGCCCCTTCAAAGCAGTATTCCGACAGTATGGCTAACTTGAGTAGGTTGAAGCTCAGATCCTATACCCTCTGCAAGTTTTATAGTTTTGATATTTATTACTATTATTACCAACATCAACATTCATCATTACTACTACCATCATTATCAATATTAAGTTTCAACTTAGTATAAGTTCTTGCAGCCTATATCATTTTGAAATTGGCAGTGATCACTAGGAGGATCCCCTCTTATTTTTTTGGTAGTGATTATTAGCAAAGCCAGTTTGGGGTTGAATCAGTAAGCAACTTAAAAAGAGCCATAGACCAAGCTGGCTTAATAAACCATATTTCATTCTTACTGAATTGGTGCAGAAAAGATTGCTTGTAAGAAGCCCTGGTCATATCTGATTAAACAGGCCTCAGGTAGTTAAACAGCAGAGGATGTATATCCAAAGTTCCACACTTTTGTTCAGGTAGGATGAATTGTACAGAATAGATGAATGCTGTTGGGTAGCCATGATTGTTTGCTTTGGTTGACCTTTGCCAAATAGTGAGTTCATAAAATGCCTGTGACCTTGATTAGGTGAAATGCTGTATTTCATGAGAGTTTGAACAAAAATCCATCTCTATAGCAAAATTACTGGTGCTGTATGGCCCATGAAGGTATTATATATGAAAAAAAATATATTAAATTATGTATAGTGTTATGGTTTGGGATAGGTTCCTTTTTGAATATTTACAGTGTTGCCAATTTAGTGAGTTTTGCACTACATTCAGAAGATTTGGCAGTACAAAAAGTGCTAAATTAGTGCATTTGTGCCTAAAACATTTTGGTCATTTTCTGACTATTTTTGACGTCTTTTGGGCCATTTAAAAAGAAATTCAGTGCTTTTTGGCAGTCAAACAAGCGCACATATATTTTTTGAGTTGGCAACACTGGATATGCATTCTTTTTTATACTCTATTGCTTTTGTAAATATTTATACTATTGGGGGACTACTGATCTTGCAAATAGCAGACTGGCCATTGGGAGGAAAGGCTCTTTTATAAACGTTTCTTTTAAGCCGTTTTTTTTTTCAAGTCAGTTAATTTTTGGTAATCAGTCTCAGATATCTTAATTATCTGCCTATTGTTCTACTATTGAGCTCTACCCACAACTGCAGGTCTCTAATGGTTCTAATGTATACTAAGAGACTAGTTAAAATAAAAGAATCCTGCTTGCTGACTTCTACAGTGGATGAAAGGCACTTATGTAAGTAAGTAAATAACAGCATTGGTATAATTCAATTGAGAGAAGGTCTTTTAGCCAATATTGCTTTTAAGAGAGCTGTGCAATTTGCCTTAATTTCTAACAGTTTATTAGAGAGTAACCTATCCAATTAGTTTAGAGGAATAATTTTTTTTAGGAACTTTTGACAATTTCCTAAATTAAACAGCTAAAATTGGAAGGCCTACTTAGAAAACGAAAGCTATTTTTAAAAGATTTTTTTATTGTTCTTGGCATTATATCAGTGTTGATTAACTAAGATAAAAGCCAGCCATTGGAATTGTATTATCTGCTGCATGAAAATGAATGTGCATGTGTTTTTGAAGATAGTTTCATAGACTTATGGCCCAACCTTTGGTGGTGATGTTCTTCTTTCTTTTTTTTTTTTTTAAATTTTATTTTATTATTCATCCTGGAGAAAAACCGTTCATGTACGTGGAGGATTCATTTTGATTTAAAAAAAAATTTTTTTTATTGAATTTTCTCAGATCATATTGTCTTTGTTATCCAAGAGTTAAGTGCAGTCCACTGCAAGTCAATTATTTGGTTTATATTTAATGCTAAATCTTGATAGACATAGCTGTCTGTACTAGCAAAGACTGAGTAAAAAGAGAAAACAAATAGCCAGTAATATGCACCTCTCACTATATATTAGGTTGATGCAAAAGCTTTTATTCATATAAATTCATAGCATTATTATTCAGTCATTAAAATATTTTCCCTGACATTCTATGACTGTCTGCCAACTGTCACGTACAGTAAATTATGTATTCTATCATAAAAGAATAATTTCAGTTTTGATTCAATGAATTCTTCATGGAAGTTTTTGATATCTTCAACTTGTTGGAACTGTGGACCAGACAAGGAGTGTTGCATGGAGTGAAGCAAGTGAAATTCTGAAGGTGGCAGCTCAGGAGAATATGCCATATGTGGAAGAATTTCCCATTCCAGTTCCATGATTTTTTGCTACATTGCATTTGCATCATCATGATACACTGTCATGCAGTAAAATTGACTTCCTTGAAAAAGATCTTTTCAGGGCCAATGCACCATTCAAATAAGCCAATTGATCACTGTAGCATTATGCAGTAACAGTTTGTCCAGAGTCCAGCAGTTTGTATCAAAGAATTCCTTTTGAGTTCCATCAAACACAGAATGTTTTTCTCCAGTAGATTCCTGTTCTGTTGTTCTTCCAAAAATCCACCTTCACACACTGTGTTCCTGTGTTTTTCCACGATCCACCTTTGCATACTTCCTCTGTTCACTCTTAATCCTATCTACATTACTTCCTCTCTCTGGTCGTTTCATCTTTACTTCTCACCGTCACTGATCAACCTTCATGTGTACACGCACCTCAGGATCCAAGTCCCAGTGAGCCAGAATGACCAGCATTTATGCCAGTTCCTTCTGCCAATGCTAAATAGGTCGACTCAACCTGAGTACCTGATTGGCCACTTTCACTGGCTAAGTGGTGCCAACTTCTTTTGCTGGTGTGTGTGTGTGTGTGGGGGGGGGCATTTCCATTACAATTCCATTTAGGTTGGATTCTCGTAATAAATCCATTTTTATAGCCATTGATTATCTTGTCAAAAAATGACTCTTTCTGTGTCAAGCAAGAAGAGAAAGAAAAATTTTTAAATGCTGACCAATGTTCCTTTTCGTAAGTTTCTGAATTCTTTTCTAAGGCTGATAAATGAAATGACATACTAGAATGGACTAATTGCACAAGCAATAAAGAACTGAGTAAACTTAGAAGACACTTCTAAGATTTCTCTCTCATTGTGTAAAAGATGGCCTAATATATAATTTTGAAAGGGGCATTTAATATTCACATATAGAATCACATATTCTATGTAAAATTATTATATTTTTCTTCTGTGTATATACATTAAATGTATATATTTTTCTATATGTATCCAAACTTTTTATGGTAAAGATGTTATTTCTCTCATTTCATATTTACAGTATAGTTTGTTGGTAAAAGATTAGCTATCTGCTTCCCTCTCCCAATAAAAGCCAGTTTCAATTTGTTTTCTGCATGTAACACTTCATGCATTTAGTTTCAAGACAAACTTTGCCATTTGATTGAAAGAAAATTTCACACAAGCAATTTTAAAGGTTATATTGTGTCCAATGATGATGATGATTAGACCAGTTACTGATTAAAGTTTTGTACCAATAAAAGCATAAAAATCAGTGAAATAATTGGGAAAACTGCATTTGTCTATCCTAAACCGAATTAATTACATTAGATTTGAAACTTTTCAATAGATATTGATTCAAGAACTTTTGTCTACAAAGTTTAAAAGAAATTGAATTAACTCTCAATTTTTATTCAGGTCACTGTGAGCAATTTTAAGCATTTCTGCAAGTCTTCAATTATAAATTGCTTGAAATCACACACAAACACACACACATTTATATCTAAAGAGTGAAAGATGTCCTACAGAGACTGTACCAAAAATAAAGACGTTTGACTTATGCTAAATTCATTTAGAACCCGCATTTGCATCTCTTTGTATATAAAGACAATGCTACTTGTCTATTACAGTAGTGTGCTTTAAAAGTGTTATTTATGTGAGCTGTTTGATTTTTATTTTTTTTTTATTTTTAAACACCTTTAGAAAATAGACAAATGTTTTATATTTTTTTGATGAGAAAAGATAAGTGTGCCTTTATTTTACTTTGTCAATATTTAATTCTTTAACATCAAAACTTCTTCTTGCATTTTACTCAACACACTTTACCTTTTTAATAGATTTTTAACTTAGTATAATAAGAATATGAAAATAGTGATATGCCAAAGTTTTCACTGACTATACTGTATAGTTTGTTCCAGTAAAGCTCTGTCATAACTATACAGAGAGGAAGCCAGTTAGGAGGTTCATGTTTGTAATGTCTCTTTTGTTATATTCAGATAAATCATTTTCAAATATTAAATTCTTAACCTTGCAGCTGAACAGAATTATCATTTGAAACCTATTTGCAGTCTAATTGACCATTACTAGGCTTGAATACACACCGGTTGTTAGAGAATTTGTTGTCTAATTCTAATAATGCTTATATTGGAATGGGTGTTGTGACGCATATTCCAGTATGGGCTTTATTAGAACTAGTAGCATGTGCTACACATGGATCTTTTCTAAAAGGTGTTATCCTCTTGCTCATTAACAAATATAACTGCTACAGTATTCTTTTCCACAGACATAAAACATAATCTGTCTCAATAGTCATTGAAAAATACTGTATGTTAATTGAATGCCCCAAAAGATGGGAAAGGCATCAACATTAACTCCTTTACTTTGCATCAAAGCAGGTATTGAAGTAACCATATTTTTGCAGCTGCACACAACCTTGCACATCCGCTTCCCCTTATAATGTGAGAAGTTGGATAATCACAACAAAAAATGATTCCCAACATATATTTTGAATGATTTGGGAAAATCACTAAAACAGCTAACCTTTAGTAATAGTGTGAAGTATTAACAGTAGAATCATTTGAGGATATATCCCAGGTGTGCGTATGTGTACATAGATATAAATACCTACATGTATGTGTGTATGTAATGATAATTATAAAGACATTTTATTAGTTGAGAACCTATATTTGCCCGATAAATAATGAAATGAGCTCTGTGCGGGAATTGTACCCACATTCACCCTGGAAGCAACCTTTTGAGCAGGATGCTTCCAGGGTGGATGTGGTTTCGATTCCCGCACAGAGCTTGTTTCTTTATTCACATTTACGATTTTGGCCGCTCATTTTGCCGTTGTTCATACTGGCGCCGGGCAAATATAGGTTTTCAACTAATATGTCTTTATAATTATCATATTCTGTCAGATATAAAATTATCCATCATTTGATTTTATATATATATAGGCAGCAATTTTGAAAGCGTTAGAAGTCATACTTATGGACAATTTTATACACACTTGATCCAGATATTTGTTACCTTGTACAAAAACAGGAGAAATTTACCTAAGAATTGATAAAACGATCTTTGTCTGCTAGCTTTATTAAAACCTATGTATTTATATATGTATATATTCATGTTCAGGCCCCATGGACCTGAAAAGATATGGAAAACCATATTCCAATATATATATATGGGACATTCTGTGTCAAGTGGACCAGTGGTCCGCACTCGACCATCTCAAATTTTGCTGTAACTTTGCTCATATGTTCATTTGGATTTGAAATGAAGTCCTGTAAAACTTTAGCTCAATATCTTTACTTATTCAGTCACTATGGATCCAAGAACAAGGACTACTTTGTTCAAAGCGACGACGACCAAATCTTTTTTTCCATTTTCAACTGGCAACCATTCTACAACAAGAACTTCTACTGCCCTGAAAAATTTTTTCAGGGTCAACTTTATATGTAGATTTTGAAAATGCCTAGTTCTAGACAGCATTACTTTTTCAGAAAAAGATGTCAAAGTGGGCTCCAAATTTCATTGGTATTTCCGAGAAGCCATTTTAAAGTAATCATTACTCAGGACCTAGCCAACGTTGTGTGCTCTGTCTGGCAAGGGACAAAGTGATGTCAATGCACTACAAAATGTTATAATCTAGATCCTTCTAGCTTTTCTAGATCCTGAGATATAAGGTCTCAAATATGGCCCGAATTAAAAAATAACAAAAATGCACAAATGTACACATGAAACAAGCTGCACAATTCTCTACCAAGAACCACTGTAAAGAGCAATGTTTAAAATAATTGGCTAGATTTTCAATTGGTGTCTTGATTCTTTCATGTTCTAATCAGTGGTTGAAATGGGAGGGGGGGGGAATTGTGATGTAGGTATATGCTGCATATACCTACATCACAATTTCCAGGTTTTTTGTATATTCAATGTCTATTAATGGAGACTTTAACATATACCTAGGCCCCAAATTCCAACCTTACCTTATACCTAAACCCATTTCAATCACTGGTTCTAATAGAGCATTGAAATTTTGTTTAATGACATCGCAAATTTTGAATTTTATTTATTTGCAATCCTGCATGGTCCATGGTGGCTTATAAGCCACTGCAAATTCCTTTTATTCATAACTATCAAAGATAATATTTATAACAAAAATGCATATTTACCTGATTGCAGAGAAATTGACATCCACATCCCCAAATATAGTTTGAAGCTATCCATATCTATGATGATGGAAGAAATAACAAACAGACATACACTAAATCAAACTTGTACAAAGGTATGATTATGTACAGGAGTCAGTGGTTTTTGGACTTCCTGGTATGGGAAAGTATCTTCTGCTTTTGTAACATTGGTTTGTTCTGATTGACAATCACGGACTGGTGTAGGGCATATGACACTTGCCTCTTTATTGGTCCCTGTTTCTAATTACTGCCAAAGGACATACAGGTGTACATCCACCCCCCTTTCTCTTTCACCAACACAGAACATTAGTGGATGAAAGGAGAGAGAGAGAGATTCCTGAAGGGTTGGAAGATGTTGAATTGTTCAAGCAGTTGGAGGACCTAGCTTACCTGCTCATGCAAGTTAACCATTGACTGGAAAATAATGAGCCTGTGGAGTTGAGTTGGATGTTTGGTGAAAGACGGGAGATAATGATGATTTGGACAACTTCAAGTGTTCACAAATTAACTCCTGTCAGATCTGTGATCCCCAGGAGGACTTGTGACACAGAATCCAATCTGAAAGTGAACAAAAATAGCATGCATTTTTTTTTTTTTCTCTGGTTATTTTTGTTTTATTTATCTCTTCCCACTAAAGATCAAGACAAATGAATAGTAATAATAAAAACAAATTGTTTTGTTGGGGCTTTGGGGAATTTACTTGATTACTGATGCTTTTGTGTTTCATGCCACTATAAAATTAAGTATTGTTCCCTACAGAATAAGATGTTTTGAGCTACTTTGATAATCTGCTTTATCAGCTTTTTAAAAATAGAGAAATCACTTAGAGGGCAATACTTTGTGTAATAGGCCCTTCAGGAGACATTTACATACTGTTTTGGTTGATGATTGTGTAATAGGCCATTCGAGAGACATTTACACTGTTTTGGTTGATGATTTAGTGGTACAGCAGAGGACTGAGATCTGAGGTTCTATCCAAGGTGAATGGTTTCTCAATCTTTTGCCAATACCTACAAAAACTTTAGAGAAAGGAAAGTTTCAATACAAAGGACCCTCTTACTCTGTGGCAGTGTTGCCAATTTAGATGTTTCTTTTATTTAATTTTTTGAATTTTTGAGTCCCGTGTTGCCAATTCAGTTTATTTTAAATATTTTTTTGAATTTTCTAAAAAAAAAAGTTTAAATTCTTAATTTTGTATTTTACTTTGCAGCTAATTATTGAAAGACATTTAAAACATCTTTTTAATTTCCTCCTAAAATATTTATAGCCTTTTAATGAATTTACATCATATAATTTGTGTATTGCTGTGTTTGACTACCCTCACTGTAAATGACTCACACTGATGGAATGTCAATGACCTCCCTCTACCCATATTATGGCAGCTAATCTGACTGGATTCAAATTATAAAATCATTAGAGAAAGCAACTAGGAAAGGATCTTATTACGATTAATATTTCAACTATAAAACCTCATTTGTTTTGGAAAGGTAGCAAGTGTACTTGTGCAGTCTGTTGTACATTTAGTTGAGGACCAAATTGAAAAGTGGAGGTTGGGATACAAACCCCTTTCCTTTACAGAACCGGGTATCTGTAATATAATCATTCCTGTCATCATAATTGCAAAAGATCTGTCATGCACGCTATCAAATGTAGGGATTACTTATTTGTTTATTGGCAACAGATCTTACCCCCCTGCAGTTCCTCCCCTCATCCTCACTTTAAACCCTACATGCACGCACAGACAGGAGTGGATTAAAACTAACTGGCCACATGCAGCTCTATGATTTTCACTGTCAATCACCACAATCCAACCAACTGTGACACGTTGGCTTAGTATTGGTAGATTGTGAGCTCTTTGCGGCTTGTTCAAGGAGATATTCTTATAGTGACGGGCAGTGAGATTTAGGGGATGGGTTGTGGAGCAATGGTAGTGAGAGGATAAGACAGAGAGGGTGGATTAGGGAAATGTCTTCATAATCTTCTGTTTAAATTGTGAGAAGTGCATGTTGATCCGTTCAAGCAGTTGAGAACTGAAGCCAACTTCCACAGCTCTGTCTTTCTCAACACCCTCGTGAGTTTTCTCAACTGAGTGTATTTTTGTTATTAGCATGTTGCAACAGCTTTTTTTATAACTGTTTAAATCTTATCCTTTCTATTTTTATTTTTTGTATAAATAAGATGAAATAAAATGGTTGTGGCTATTACTTGAAATAGGATAATAAAGAAATCCAGTACCTTAAATGCATTTGTAAAACCTCAGAGTATCATTGTAGATTAGCTAATTAGGAAGGATAATAAAAGAAATGATATCAAAGCAAAAATTCAAATAATCCTTCTTGTTGTTTGTGTTATTAACACAACGTTTCGGCTGATCCATTCTTCAGCCTTCTTCAGGTGTAAAATCCGAGTGTGATGGGGTAAACAGAAGTTTTGTTTTTAAAGTGGGTAACACTTCTAATCCAAAGCCCGGGTGTTTCTGTGTCTTTGTCTTGTCGGGTTTAGGTCTGTTGAGAAGCGGAAGCCACATCGGGTTGAAATCCGCACTTGTCTAGCTAATGCATTTAGTCAACATTTTGATGTGAGCTGCTTCTTTGATTTTTCTCTGCTTCCAATATCAAAGAAGCAGCTCACATCAAAATGTCGACTAAATGCATTAGCTAGACAAGTGCAGAGTTCAACCTGATGCTTCTCAACAGACCTAAACCTGACAAGACAAAGACACAGACACAGAAACACCCAGGCCCTGCATTATAAGGGTTACCTCCTTTTAAAAATAAAACTTCTGTTTACCCCATCACACTCAGATTTTACCCCTGAAGCAGGCTGGAGAATGGATCTGCCGAAACATGTTTACAACACAAACAATAAGGAGTTCAATCATCTGAAGAACCATTTGAATATTAATGAAAAAATTTTTAAAAACCTTTGTCATGTATGTGACTTGAACATTTCAAAAACAGCATTGTTCATTATAGGCAGCTGATATACAAATTATTAGAATTATTGAATCAGTCTGGATATAGTCACTTAATGGTTCAGCTGTTTGAAAATTCATTTATAAGTTCAGCTGATGTGAGGAAAATATTTTTTCTTTTTTAGCATAAAAAGGAAACTTATTTATAGGTTTTTATAGGATATAGATTGACTTAGAATCAACTGAGAGGAAGAAAATTTTGGGAGATTTATTTTAAATATATAGTGGTTGTTTGATTCATTTTATTTACTTTTTGTTGTATTTATGAATGTTTCACAGTGAATTGTATATCTACATGCTTCCATATGTCCAGATAACCAAACAATATTTTTAAATGTTGGCTTAGAATGCATAGTTTTTACAATTCTAGTAGTAGTAGTTTACCAATCATGATCACTGCTACTCACAATACTGGTTTATTGCTGGGTTTAGGT
>VCCN01001036.1:2028536-2043254 GCA_006491835.1 Architeuthis dux | reverse complement strand
CCCTGCTGGCCCCCGAACTATATTGTATTTTAGTTTATTTCTAACATATTCGTTACTGTTGGCAGAATTTTCTCAATGTAAAATACATTACTTTCTTAGTCTATAGTATTGTACAGCTGCTTCTATTAAAAAGATAATTATATGTTAATTTATGCTGAAATTCTTGTTTGCAAAAAGTTTCATTGAATACATTAATCTGCTAAGAAGAATTATTAATTATGGCTATAGGTTTTTAGCTAATGATCAACACACTTGATTTCACCATTTCAGAATTCAAACAAGTAAAACCATGGAGGGAGGATTTTAAAAAAGTTATTTACATCATTCTATTTCCATTTAATAAAGACCAGTGGTCAATTGAGTGACTTCTCCTAGACTTTTATGTACAATAAATTGACAAGATTAATAAAGCTAGCCATTTTTACGTCTCTACATTAACCCATTATGGGGCAAGTGACTATATATGATCACTTAATTTGGGTCTAAAGATAGCGCATTGCTACATCTACTAAAGCGGCAATCAAAAAGTTTTGAGCCATACCACACCCCATTATAATAGCCTGTTTTTGGCCTGCATAATAAAATTTTAAAATCAACCTGGAGGTGTTATTTGTTTTGCCAATATCAATATTTATTCATTATATTGAATGTTATTCTTTAATTCTATGTTTTATTTAACTTTCTACTTTAATTTTTAATTTTTTTAATATTTTCCATTTTTGGTCACTTTTTGGGTGAGGCACTATATATGATCACTTCATCATAGGGGGTTTTGCCCCCATACACAAAAAAAATTCAGAAAACGTGCAACTAAAAATATCTTGTAATTAGGTCTAGTTTAACATACAAAAAGATTTTGATATCTAAAATAGTTCTAGAGCTGCCATACATACATACATATATATATATTGATGACAAGGCCAATATTAAATGTTATTTCTGATTATAAAATACATGCATGATTTACAGTACTTGAACAGCTATGTTTATGTATCCATCCAGGCTATTCTAATTATTTCATACATAATTCATCCTATTACAAGCTTTTTTTGCCAGTTGATGCAAACTATCTTTTTAATAATTCTCGTATTAATTCCTATTAATGAAACAAACATTTTGTATTGTTGTTTCATTATCATTAATATCATACACCATCTGCTTTGCTTAATATTAATCTGTTGACAATAATTTAGACTTATACCATTTATTAAGAGTCGATTTTTCAAGTCTTTAGTCTCCAGCTAAATATAATTTTTAATCCATCTATCTACTCCCTCTTTGACTTGCCTTTCTCTTCTATTTTTGACTAACTATTCTGTCCTTTGTCTCTCCTTCTCCAATTCTTCAGTCTTTTAATCTCTGATGTTTTCCTCTAGATTGTGACAACATATACCAGTGCTTTTAAAAACTATTTCAGTGTCATTCACCCTCGAGTCTTCATCACAGAATTTCATTCACCCACGATTAAATTTCCTTGTTTGTTTCCTCGTATTGTCCCTTGTGCATAATTTTGTACATAATTCATTTTGTATCCCGAGCTCGTCTGGTCTACCCTATAAAAGGTTCTACTAGTACTACAGCAAATTTTGGAAATATGTCTTCTTTGAAATTAGAAACCGAAGGGAAAGAGAAAAAAAAAAATCCAATTTCCAGCTCCACTCCTATTAAAAAGCCATAAGAGCTTACTAACTACTTTATTAGCAAAGCCTTTCTAAGTATAGAAAAAATATAAATATCTGAATAAATCAAGTCATTCACCAGTTTAGGAAGCACTTTTATAATATATGATATATCTCTATATGATATATCATATATTATAAAAGTGTTATTTTTGTGTTGAAATGGAAATTATTGGCTCAAGTCAACGATCTGGCTATTCATGGTTTACAAGCTTCAACTTGATCCTTAATAACTCTGAGCAGTGTACTTTGAATTCAAACAAATCTTACTAAAATGGCTTCCTATGTGTTTTACATTTATTTAGACTTTTTGTTTTAGATCTCAATGTTAATTTTGCTATTTTATGATATAAACATATTTGAGTTGCTTTAAAAGGTTAATTTGGATTATATTTTGATTGAGTGCTTTTTTTTTAAAAACTTTTTTTTTTTAGCAATGATTTGATTAAAACTCTTTTTAATTCATAGAAAACTCAAGTGGAATGTTTTTTTTAGATGCATCCACGGTCGCTTGGTCCCTAATATGTTAAATATCAATTTTCCCCGCCGTAATCATGTTGGATCGATATGAAACTTGGTCCCCAGACCTTCGGTGAACCATCCTGCTCTTCCTACCACGAATGGTGGATGCATTGTTGAACTTTTGGTTCTTCTTTTTTAATATATGTGAAACCAATTGTATAAAGGATGATCTAAAGTCATGGTAATAAATAGAATACATTTTTCTCAGCAGTTGTTACTCTCTTGAGTTAACCACTTTCAAAGAATCCAGTTATCTTTTTTAATTTAATCTGCTGTCTATTCCACTTATTGAAACATATCTGAGAAACTTCCTTTGAAAGTCTTGGGAATGTTTTTCAATTTGGTGAAATTTTCTTTGTCATATCCATGATTCATATTTAGGTTGCTAATCCTTGATCTTCATTTGATGCAAGTGTGTGTGTGTATGTATATATATAGTTCAGAATGAATGGATAATTTTATATCCGACAGAATGATAATTGTAAAGATATTTTTTGCCAGGAACATATGTGCTCAGCACCGATTTGACTTGGTAGCAAATCGAGCGGCCTAAGTCGTGTAAATAAATAAAATGACACTCACTCATTTATTTATTTATACAATTTAGGCCGATCGCTTCGCTACTGAGTCAAATCAGTGCCGAGCAAATATATGATCCTAACAAAAAATGTCTTTACAATTATATTCTCAATAATGAAGAATCACAAAATATAAGAAGTTACTGCTATGTTGTGATGTGCAAGAAGTTCTGATCCAGTATTACAAGAATTCAATTTATAAAACTCCTGATGTATAAAATACCATGCTCGCAAATGTAATGTTTTCATATAATAATCTAAATATGACTCGATGATATTTTTAGACAATTATTTTCATCCCTGTTGCTTTTATTATATTTCACCTGATCGATTCTGTAGCTTTTCAGGTGCATGGGGGCATCTGGTAAATATTTGTTCATAACATCAATATCATAGATGTTATTCTAGATCATTCACTGAATGCTCCATACACTAAGAAAAATGACTACTGTACAATTTGGCGGATAAGGTGACCTTCAGATAAGACGAGATCCTAATCTCAGTCTGAATTTCATGGTTTTAGCTCACTGTTTTGGTATCTAGTCTATAGGACGACCCCATTTTGGGGGTATTTTTTTGATGCTCCAAGTATATTCTTATCCGCAGTAATATACGGTAGCTGAAATGTGATAAAAATAGCAAAGATTGAATGATAATGATATTTCAACTCAGAGCTTGAGACAAAACCATGTACCAATGCCAATTACTATAGAGTCATCATCATCAGCCGTTTTAAGTCCACTGCTGGACAAAGGCTATCCCATCTCCATCCGTGACAACCTAGATTGTGCTAACCTCTGCCACGTCTTACTGGCAAACTTTTCTATCTCGTTCCTGCATCTTGTGTGTGGTCTTTTCCTACTGTGTTTACTGTTCCATGGGCACCAATCGGTTAGTCTTTTCAGCTCATCTATTGTCATCTCTTCTCTCTAGGTTACCAGCCCATCTCCATTTTTGCTGCTTTATTATTATTAGTAGTATAATATCCTTCACTCTAGTTTTCCCTCTGATCCATGTTGATCTTTTTCTATCTCTTAGAGTTATCCCTAGCATTGCTATTTCCATGGCTCTATGTGCTATTCTAAGTTGGTTTTCAGCTCGTTTTGTTAATTTCCATATTTTAGCATCCATAAGTCATGGCTGGTATTATGCAACTGTTGTATACTTTACACTTTAAGCACATAGGCAAGGTGCTCTTCAAAATGTCTCTATTTATACCAAATGCTTTTCAACCTATCGTTATGCATCATTTTGATGACTGAGAATTAGTTATGACAATGTTTGTTGTCTTTTACTGATAATTCACCTAAATTTTGATCGCCCCCTTGTAATCCTCATAAATTTGGAGAGAGATAAAGTGGAAATATGGTCACAACAGATTGAGATTGAGATTCAGTTACTTGGGATCTTAATTATTGTTGAGAAAGTGATCACTAGAATGGTTGATGTCTCTATATAAATTACATTAAGACTTTACTTTTAACATGTGATAAATCTGTAAATTGTAGGTGTCTGTTCTAGTGTTGCATATTAGAAGCCATCAACCAAAACTGTCAACATAGGTTTCTTCAGTTTTTAAGTTGGCCTGGCTGGCTAATTATGCACCACGTGTACAGGCTGCACCAATGGAGCTAGAGGGCTGAAAATTTAAACATTTACTCATTATGTCTAGAAAAAACTTTTTTTGTTTTTTTGAAATTCCCCTCCCCATAATAGGTTGTTAATGGGGGGTTCAATTTGTGATGTAAGTTCATGCTAAATTGGTCCCTTAGTTTGTGGTTGGCAGCATTCACACTTGTTTGTTGAAAATTCTTACTTTTTTTAGTGATCACTACCCAACAAAGGGTGAGAAAAACTTATTCAGTGATCACTCCCTTTTACAATTTTTTAATTGATCACCCCCATGGCATGCTGCCAAAGGAAGTTGGTCATGTGACAGTTTCTATTGAGTGACTAACCAGACCTGTATTTGTAACTTGTTGATATTTATCATTAGAACAGTAATCTTTTTATAACTACTTTATGGCATTACTCTGAAAAGATAAAAATTTGAAGGTGTTGATTTTTGACACCTTTGACTGTTTAGTGTTGAATATATGGGTAACGTGTTGATATTGTGGACAGTCCTTAATTGCTTTAAGGTATTACTCTGAAAATATAACATAAAAAATCTGAAGGTGTTGATTTTTGACACCTTTGGCTGTTCTAGTGTGATGGAACCAGTTACAAAATGATCAGTGGAAAAGAGAAAATGCCAGGTAGGGTATATTGTTTTAAATGTACTTTGATGAAGAGATAGATATTGGGAAGAAGAGATCAGCAGACTCCCCAGAGGACATGCAGGTGTTGCTAAATGATTCCACAAATTGAGCTCATCCTGTGAAGATATATAGGTGATGATACTGCTTTCCCTTTCTCAACTCTGCTAGTTTGTAATAAGCAACAAAAGACCAGTCTTATTAATCTTAGCTATCTGAGCCATTGAAGTTATCATCTATTTTATGCACTAAATGTGTTACTGTCTCTTGGTACTTGTTTGTGTAGAAGTCTATAATCATTGATCATTTTATATTGTCAGTAGGTAGGATAATAAGAAGACTTGCTTCTTTCTTGTCTGCAGGATTGTAAGAGTTGGTAAAATGACATTATGCTTTGTTATACTTTTTATTCCTGCGCAAAAATAAATATTGTCAATAGAGAATGAGATTATGTTTGGCACTGTATCTTGTAGGTGTCATTGTGTGTGATAATTATATGCTACACATGCACATCTTATACCCAAACCATCTCTATTTTATTTTAAAAAAAATAGTGTTTGTGTATTAGTCACTGCTACCAAAGGTTTAGGTTATTCATATGTTCACACATTTATATGTATGTATCTATCTATCTATCTCTGTAACCGGACTTCGCCCAACCCTAACTGTTAATAGTAGAAAATTGAAAATTTGTACATATACTCCCCTCAATGAGTAGGGAAAAGGCTTCTTTGTTTTTTTTTGTTTTTTTTGTTGAAAATTCCCCTCCAAAATAGGGTTTTGGTGGGGGGGGGTCAATTTTCAAGGAAAGCTTCTGCTAAATTGGTCACTAGTTTATGTCTGCTTGTTCTTTAAAAATTCAGACATTTTTAGTGATCACTGCTGAACTTTTTAATTGATCACCCCCAACACAGCATATGTTTGGCGGTGATTCATAATTTCCCTTGGAATGCTAGTTTAGCACAGGACAAGAGTTGAGAAAAAAAGTGAAGGTAACTGAACATTATGCTTAAACAATTTCCAATATAACTGGCCCGTTGATTTTCATGCCAATTATACATATTAATAAAATGAACAATATTTGTTTCACATGGCAAATCAGGGCTTAAAATTTGAATAGAGAAAAAGAGAGTTCAAAATTAGTATGCTTATTAAGGTTTTTAAAAAAAATGAATGAAATTGTATTGCAAATAAAAAATATAAGTTTGATACATTTTCTTAAATTTAATAATTTTGCTACTTATTCATGTTTTGTATTTATCATAATTTGTTGAATCAATTTTATGTTAAAAAATGTTTCTACTATAGCTCAAATATCAAGCAGTGTTTATTATGTTACATGTCTATTAGATTTAATGCATTATGTAAGGCTATTGTCAACATGGGCATATAGAGACCATATAACTCTCCATTCACTAAAATAATAAACTTATTTTTGAGATTCTTTGCAGCTATTATACCTGCAACAATTTGCCACTGCAAAGACTCTTTCATGGAATTCTTTGAAAATTATTTATAAGATTAATTGGCAGTTGATCTCTCAGCCACTTTTTATCAATCAGATTTGCTTCCTTGTCCATATGTGTAGACCTTGCTCTCTGCATGCAGATCAGCTGGTTTTTCAAGGCCCAAAGAACTGCTTTGCTTACAATCCAATAAGTTAATTAATCCTTCCATATGGAATTCATTGACTTTGGGCCAACAAATTCTGCTATTGCCACTGACTTGATGGATCCTCTGATAACTCTGCATTGTTGGCCTCGCCTTGCCCCTTCCTATCCCTGCCTCCTCTTTTTGTAGTTATTGGCATCATTTCTCCATTAAGACACCAATGAGCAGCACACATTAATAAAACCGCCTGTGGTGCTGTTAGCTCTTTGCTGGTTTTAATTGGTGGACAAGAATCTTTGCCCTCACTGGCCGGACATGCAGCCAGTACTATGGCAAAAGTTGAGAGGTGGGTAGGTGTAGGGGTTTGTGCCCTGGAATTTACTCTTGTATGCAAACCAGCTGCTTCAATTATTGGACCAGGGTAATTGCCTCTTGAGAAGTATTTGTTTTGGGGAATCCCCACTAATACTGTATTTAATGATGAGAATTTACAAGTATGAGGAAAAAGTTACTTTAAAAGTGTTTGAGATCAGAATTTTTCTATTGGATTGATTGAGTGATTTGTTTAGCGGCATCTCAACCCTTGATAGGTCATTTAATGCCGAAATGGAGTCTTGCGACTTTGGTGAAAGGTTTTGTTTTTTTTCAACTAGTCTTGTGGCTCTGGTGAAAAAACAGGTGGCCCCAGTTTGGGGGGGGGGGTCTTACCTCTCTGCAGGGTATGCAGTTGGCGTATTCCAGGCCCCAGCCGACTGTTTTTTTTTGTTTTTTTTGGGGGGGGGTTACCCCTCTGCAGGGAATGCAGTCAGCATATTCTAGGCCCCAACGACAGGGCCGTTTTCTATTGGAATATTGAATATTATTTTGGGTGGATTTTAGTGGACTTAATGCTGTGACCAGGCAAAAGGCTGCTCAAATTTGGGGCATGGTGTACAGGGGAGCCCCTATACAATAGGCTTAGTCATCTAGCAGTAGTAATAGTACTAGTATCATCATCATAACAATTATGTGTGCTTGCTATATACTTTCAAGATGTCAGCAAATGTTAGATGCTATATTATATTCCTACTGTAGTTTGCTATAAACCTTTTCCAGCTGTAGCCAATCATGGTGAACATGGTCTTCTTGGAAGGGAAAGTGGTTTGCCATTGTTTTTTACCAGCTTTGAACCATACTTTTCCCTTCTGATACGCATTCACTCTTGTTTGTAGGGATTGGAATTTCATCTTCTAATACTAGATTGAAATTATGTTGTTAGCTCTGTGTACCAACTACTAACCTACCAGTCTCATAATGAACCTTGAAAAAAAAAATGAAAGAAACAAATGTTTAGAATTGCACTTATGCTAAAAATAAAAATGCCTCAAATGAATTTAGGAGCCAGCAACCAATCCTTGACTCACTATAAAGAAGAAAACTTTAATAATTATATTTGTCCCAAGCAAGTCTCTCTTTTTTTTATCTTCATGGATGATTCTAACAAATCAAGATAGCATCCTTATTACTTTCATATATTGGAGAACACTTTTTGTAGTCTGGTGGTTAGCATGCTATTCTTTTACGCCATTGTTAATCAGTTTCTCATTACTTGTGCTCTATTAATATAGCCTTGTACCAGACTTGATTTTTAGTCCAAGTTAAACTTTATAAATACGGGTTTATTCATTATTGATTTATGGTTTATAAATACAAAACTGATCACTCTGGGATGGTGTGTTAGTTTTTGTTTATGTGACTTACCTACCTCAAACTTGGGAAAAAAAATTCTACACTTTTCGGCATTCAGCCTTCTTTACTACTGTTTTTATTTCATTTCTAGAGTTTATTAATACAAAACCAGTATTGCCGATTTTCTTGCTTTGGTAGTGCAAAAACGCCATATTAGCGCATTTAAGCTTAAACATTTTGGCTATTTTTTGGCTATTTTCAACCGTTCAACCAAATCAAAAAATAATTTCGCACTAGTTTGACACTAGTGTGAAATTATTTTTTGAGTTGGCAGCGCTGTACAAAACACATACACGCAGTGTAAGTTACACTTAATAAAATATAGTACAAACGAAGCTGCTTATCATAATCATGGATAATATCATCAAACGGTTATTATCAAAATCAAATGGTCCCAAACACATCATTTAACCATTTCAGTCCTGATTTTTTGAAAATTAATTTTCTTATTTATTTTTGAAGGTCATATAAGACAACTAGCATTGAATGATAAAGATTAATTTATATAAACAATAATTCTTATTGAAAAATAAAAACTTGTAAGTACAACCAGGACACGCATATCAAATTAATCGGCAAAACAGTATTTAAAAGTACTGTTAGTACATAAAGGGTTAAAGTGATCACAATAAGAAGCTTCCTCCATATAACCTTTGCTTAATATTATCAGCCTGATATTGTTATCTAAAAGCCTCTGTCCCAAAGTGATCTCAAAAAGTTGCTTCCTCTGTGTTTTTTAATGTTGAGATTTACTATGGTTAGTATGGCACGAGGCCACAATAATTGGACACCTGTGAAGATCAAACTCACTAGCTAGTGGTCTGACTAGCATGCAAACAGATGCTCTAAGCCTAGTGTTTTATTTTTTAAGTGTCTATGAAGTTTTATGAATCTTTTCTTATTTATTTGATTGGAATGTAGTAGTTTGAATTCAATATATTTTATATTGTCAGAGGGTATGTCATACAGTGCTGTACCGAGTAATATTGGTATAAGGCAGTGCATTGTTGGTACGTTTCAGTTTTGCTTGGGGGTTACCATCAGGTGTACGTAAAACGGCAGGTCATGCATACTGTGTATTGACTTGTAAGAATGAGCAACTTGTCTAGCAAAATCATTTCAATCTGATGAATTGTTGCTATTCCTTTTGCACCCCACCCCCAGCATCCACAACAGTAGCAGCAGTTAGAAGCCTTGATGAAGAAGGAAAAGAAAGCAAGGGTGAAGCAGAATAGATGGGGATGTGCTGGCGTTCAGAGAGCTAGCAGCTACTGCAGTATCACCGTTGTCATGAGCAACCAGAGGCAGTGGCATAACTAAAACAACAACGACAATAATTACTACTACTACTCCTAATAGTCGGATGACGTGGCTCATCTAGCAAAAAGTTTTTATTTTTATTTTTTAAACCAGCTGTTTTTAGTTGGAAATGAGAAGTAGGATCACCATTACAAAGAGCACAGTTAAAAATACATTATTGTAGCATCTTTTGTATTTAATTCTTAAACAATTATTTAAGCCTGTAAAGCGGCTTTTCTACTGAATAAAAATTAGAGGAAACTTGTTTTCTCCCCTTAGACTAAGTAGGAGTATTATGGTTGCAACCAAGTGTACTTTTGATGTTTTATAATTATTTATGAACAAGCATTTATTACAACAAAAATAAACATCTTATGGAATCAAGTTTTTTTTCTTTCCAACATTGTAAATAATTTTTGATGGATTTGGTGGTGGTCTTGAAGTTTCCTTGATATCATCCACTAACATATATTAATTGAGCATCAGTTTACTTTGACTTACTCAAGTCTAGTACAAGACTAATTTTCAGGAGTAGCTAGCTAGAATCAGACTTCCTATTGCAAAACCAGCACACTTCCTACTGCATAATGAACAGTTGAATACAGCAGTGCATTTTACATTTGGATGCATTTCTGTAACATTACTAATCACTTGATATTGGCCTGAAGCAAAAAACAAAACCCCTGAATGTCTGGTTTCCAGGGGGCAGTCCCCACCCAGGCTACACTTCCCCATTGCAATTAAAGGGGCAGGGTTAAGGTCCAGCCATGATTCCTGAGGAGTTCCAAAGGGAATTGCTGAGGGAACTAGCCATTTTCTAGCAGTACCCACACATACTCGAAGGGTCCCAACACTAAACTCGACCTTGTGTCACATTCTATCCTTGTAGGGAGGCAGATCCTATCACTTGATAAAAACTAAAGTCTTGCTGAATGGTTGTAATCAGATGAAGACAAAAATGAAAAGCATGTGCAGATATTCATCTTTGTGATACCATGAAATTGTTTTAGAATTTGTAAATTTATCTGCGAACTAAGTAGCCTTCTCATTTTAATTTGAACCCGTGTATGCAAATCCCAAAGCATAAGATTAAATTAATCAACTGTTAGGTTCTATCCCAGTTATCTGGTTTGCGATGCCTGTTTCAACACACCTGAGCGATACAAAGCCTTTTTCCTTTGACATATCCTATCTCTTTCCTTTGACATATCCTATCTCTGAGTAACCAGTTTTATAGTTGTAAAATCTGTGATACACTCAATATAAATTATTACAATTACTACAGATTTGGTCATTGTGATTTGTGTAAAGAACTGTAAAAATATGAGGTTTCTAACTTGTTAGAGTTTGACCCTAGCATTTAATGTCAGTCAGTGTCACTATTAATACAAATTTTCTCTATTAATACATTCCTCTCTTACTATTACCATAATTACAGTATCTGCTACCACTGCTGTTTATAATAGAACATGCTGGTTTGATGGCTTGGTTGGTGAAACCCATTACCAAACACATAGATATAAGAAAAGGAAAAAGTATTCACTTTCATCATCATCATCATCATCAGAGCATCTGTCTTTGGACCTAAACCTTCCCTAAGATTCACCAGACCTCTCGATCATAGGGGTAATTTTTTATTTTTTTTGTCTAAATCGTCACCATCTTATTTTTTGCCGGCCATAATTTCGCATATGATCTATACCTGTAAATAAAAATGTGTCTACTTCTGGTGCGCAGTATTGTAGATAAATACTCCCTGGATATTTGTAAATTTTACAAGCACTAGATTGTACCCGTTAAATAAAATGACTGTGGTTTTGAAATCAGAATTCATCTCCTTCACAAACTTGTGGAATACGTGTCAGGACCTAAGACCACTCAGCTTTCAGTCCTATGCTCCCATCACAGAGCCAGACTTGCAAGTGCAATGTAATTAATCTAGTGCTTGTAAAATCTGAGATATTCACAAGTAAAACTGCAACAAACTTTTTCTACTTGTCATTCTTGTCTACTAATGTTACTATTATTGGAAGTAGTATTACTACTAAATCTCTTGTTATTACCATCACCACGGCTACAGATATAGTTTACTAATATGATTACTAATGCTAGAACACCCCCTCCCCCTCTGGCTTCACCTTCCCATTGCATTTGAAGGAGTAGGATGAGGGTCAATCTCTGCGACCTGCCAAAAGGCAAATGCTGAGATAACTGGATAATTTTTGTCCCTACCCACATGTATGCGTGTGGGTCCCCCACACTAAACTCTATCTTGTGTCATATATCTTGCCTCGTGGGGAGTCGGATAAATAGCTACTATTATTTTCCTCTCCAACTGAGTGAAGTGAACATCCAGTTTCAGTACTCTCTGTAGTGAATAAAACAAGTGTACTTTGTCTCTTGGGAAGCTTATCACACTGCTTGCCAATTCTCTTCCTTTATGATGCATGCTTTAAGCATGACTTACTATACAAAATTGCTTCACTGGGTTAGGTCCTTTTTTTTATCTGCATTACCCTTCCATGGAAACTGAAAAGGGGTGGAGAACATCCAGGGGGAAAAAATCCTTTCATACTATGCAGAATATTAAGTTAGAAGTAACAGCCTCAAAACAAGACGACAAATTCAATTAGCGAAATTGCTTTAAGTTTTATGTCTGATAATTAATAGACTTTTTAAACATTTTTCATTATCAGATTAATTGTGTTTGATCACAACTTCATTCATGTGTCAGTAGATGTGTTCTTAAATCCTGTATGGGCAATCACATCAGTGTAGTGCAAATAACAAGATAAACCAATTCTCTAGAGGTACATTCTCATTATTTCCAAATGGGAATGTTTTCACAGTGATAATATGAGTTATAGCTTTTGCATTTGATCACTATAACCCCTATTCTAACTATCTATCTTTAATTTGTCAAAAACAAATTTTCTATCCTAATGTAAGTGCTTGTGCAATTTGAATTTTCAATACTTGGATCAAGTTTACATCAGGCACCCTAAGAATTGTCGAATCGAAAAGGGACACATTTTGCCACGACACCGGGAATGTTTGAAGTTACTTGCATTCGATAAAAAATAGGTTTTTTTTTTTAAACTAACAAATTTTCAAAGTTACTAAGGTACTTTCTTCTGGAAAAAGAAAAATTATTTTTTGTGCTTTCAATCCAACTATTCTTCATAAAACTATGTTTTGGCTTTTATTTAAATTTGTCATTCAGTAACTGTAACTGTCATCTTAGCGTAATAGAAAAATAAAAATAAGGTTGGACTGAAAGCACAAAAAATACTTTTTATTTTTCGGGGAGAAAATAGCTTAGTAACTTTGAAAATTTGTTAGTTTAAAAAACCAAACCAACCTATTTTGTATCGAATGTAAGTAACTTTGAACATTTCCGGTGTTGAGGCAAAATGTGTCCCTTTTCGATTCAACAATTCTTAGGGTGCCTGTTGTAAACTTGATCCCAATACTTTTATGTTAATCATGTTACTGCAGCTAAAACAGAATTATTCAAGAATTTAATAAAATCATTAATGAAATGTTTAATGATTTATTCAGTTTTCATCCGTTTTTCCTTTAAACGTGGTTGTGTTTGTTCCAGTCAAGTGGTTCCGTTCGTTCTTTTTGTATCAAATCAAATAAATCCTTGGCATTTTAATTAAACCTTTCATAAACATTTTTAATAAATCCTCTTTTTGCTAGAAAGATTATTAAAAATCTAATTTTACACAACCTTTACGTCATTCGCCCTGTATTTGATAATGAGCATGTCCAATCACAACCCAATGCCACTTAAAAGCAGGATAAAAATTTCAGGAGTTTTCCTAGCTATAAATCTTTACAATTTGATTAAAAACAAGTCTGGTTGCTGCAGGGTCAAACTCCACTCCTTTTCGTGGATATGTAAGACTTATCTACGACAGTTTGGATCAGCCCGTAGGAGAGTCGACTACCGATCACTTCATCGTGATTTCAAATCTCGGTAGGGAAATGTTAATTTTATAAATGTGTTTATTTATTATTCATAACAAATTTTTGTAGATATGTAAGACTTGTGAGTTTGGTTCAGCGGTAAGAGAGCCGCTTACCGATCAATTGGTCGTGATTTCAAATCATGGTAGGGAAATGTTAATCACTTCCTTTGTCTTACTTTTTTTTTATTCATTTCCTTTTTTTTCTCTCTTTTCTTATTCTTTCTCAGTTTCTCTTCGGTTGTCTTTTTTCCTTTTACTCATACTCTTTCACTTCTTGTTTGTGCTTTCCCTTTTCTCTTTCTATTTTTCACTTTCATTTTCTCTCGCTCTCTCAATAATGGGATTTTCTCAACTTATCCGCAAATAAATTTAAAACGGGAAAGGAAAGAAATTTATCTGCAGAGCATGTGAGGTAATTTGAAAGCAATTTTTCAATTTTATATACAGCTCCTTATTTTGTTAGGAAACACTGGTTGCCATTACATTGTCACTGCTCTGCATTTATTATGGCATCTGCTGGGGCCAGCCCTACCTTGACAAGTCAGCAGCAACAAATACTTTTTAAAAAACATTTTTAAAAAAACAACATCATAGCTTGGCTTGTTTAATGTTTAAACTGAAGAGTATTATGTTTGTAGATGCTTGTTTTGCAAATAGGGTTTCCCAGGATCCAATATACCTTTTATTTCCTGCAATAAATATTGAAAATTAAGGGGAAGAGCAAGACTGACAGCTTAACAATCCTATAACTGAACTTTAGTTGAAGAGAACGAACGAAAGTGCGCCAGCTATATTGTCATCATTTTAAAAATAGATGCATAAAATAAGTTTAATAAATAGACAGATACTGTTCTCATTGATATTAGTGATGTATCGGAATATAAATCTGGTCGGATATCCGGCACCAGTTTCACATGATGGCAGTGATCATTTTTGGTGTACCAGATATCTGATAATTAGGTACATCACTAATTGATATTGTTCTATGGCTCAAGCTATATAAAACATGCACACGCCCACTCTTTCTCTCTCTTTCTCACTTTCTCTTACTTTCTCTCTCTCTCTC